>SJYX01019870.1:42444-86463 GCA_006410675.1 Oreotragus oreotragus | reverse complement strand
GTCCTCACGCGGGGGCACCGGGCGCCTCACGTGCTCGCGGCCCCGCACGTGCGCGGAGCCCTCGGCCGCGGCCCCGCGGTCCGGGCGGAGGTCGCAGCCCGGCGGCCGAGACGACCCCGGGCGCAGGCCGGGCCGGGCCAGCGCGTGACGGCCGGGCGCGGGGGCCTTGCGCTGGCGGCGCGTGGACCTGGAAGGGGCACGTCCTGCCGCACCCGGGGCTGGAGCCGCTGCCTGTGCCTCCGAGCGGAGCCCCGTGACGCCGGGCTGAGGCCCCCCAGCCCGCGGGACCCCTTGCGCACCGAGATGGAGCGTGCGGGGCCCGCGGGGCGCAGGTGTGTGCTCGGAGAGGGGCCCCCGGCACACCCGGGGCGGACTGCTCTGTGCCCTGGGTTAAGGCTGATGCAGAGCCGCGCGCGGTGCCCGGCAGCGCTGGCCCGGTTCTGCCTGGTGCGCACACCTGCTGCAGCGCCTGGCCTTGGCTCCCTGGGACGGGAGGGGCGCCAGCCGCCACCCCCCACCGGCAGTGCTGGGTGGGGGGCTATCCTCCAGGCCAGGGTCCCCGCCGCCGCCGCCGGCTGTCTGAGTGCTGATAGATAGGAGTCGCCCTGCTTCCGTCCTGTTCCTCCTTTCTACCCAGCCGGGCGCCTAGAGGGAGCTGCAGTGTTCTTCGAGAGCGTGTCGGGTAGGCGCTCTCCTCCCCTAAGCCAGTCGCCCTGAGTTCTGACCCTGGATCTCAGGATGCCTTCTCCTGCAGCAGCTGTGCTGAACACCAGGCTGCTGTCTGGCTCGCAGTGCTCTGCCTTTCCACCTTGCAGGGTATCACGCCTTTGTCATTTCCCGGGGTCCGGGTGAGGACCCTTTGCTCCTGAGTTACTCAGTAGATCCTCTGCGGCCCCAGGGTGGGCGCCTTATGTGCCCCCAGCGCAGGGACTGCCGGGCTCGCTCCGCATCCCTGGCCACACGTAGCTGTGCCTTCTGTACGGCGGGTCTGATGCCGCCGGCCGCCGCGGGTGACAGCTGAGGGGGCCGTAACTGACTAACTAAGTTGCCGGTGCGGGAAAGCAAAAGCGGTGAGTTCCAGTTTCGTTTCTCCTGCCTTTGGCTCCAAGTGCGTTTCCTGAGGCGTAGGGTGAGGGCTGGGCTCCCCTGGCAGATGTTCAGCTGTCATAAGTCCTGCGTGTGGGTCAGGGTTTGGTGTGCAGGTGAAGCCGCTGGAGTTTTCACTTTGGCGCCCTGCGCAGCCAGGTTCTGTGTGTGGCGCTCGCTCCTGCGTTCCTCCCCCTGTGCGATTGCTCCCCTCTTGATGCGCCCCTTTGGAGGACGTGATCTCCACGCTGCGTAAGCGCAAGCAGGTCGGGATGCCTAAGCGATCGTTTGGGCACGGGAGGGAAAGAGTCAGTTGGGCAGGGTGGGCGGGACTGTGGGCCGGGGCTCTTTCCTGTGCGCTCCGCGCCCCCACCTTGAGGACAGGGAGCCTCACGGTGCCTGCCCTGCCTGCTTCGTGGTGCGATTGGGGTGTTCGCTTGGGGAGGAAGACAGAGGGCTCCCCAGAGTCTGAAGTGCATTCGAAGCCTAGAAGATAATGATAAAAGAAATCGAGACTTTTAGACCCGTTCTTTGTCGAATCGCCTTTCTTTTAAAGTCTCCTGAAAGCAGCCCCAGTCCGTGGAGCGTTCAGGAGGACGTTGCTGGTAAATGACAGCTCTCCTGAAGCGCAGGCTGACTGCTGGTCTGGACCACGCCTGCGCCGTCCTGTGAAGACTGGTGAATGGCGGGAGCCGCTCGGAATCCCAGCGGTGCGTGGTGGCCAGTAAAGCCGCTCTCACTTCAGCTGAACGAGCCAAAGAGGAGGTGCTTTGGAGAGTATGTCCCTGCGCTTTCTGGCTTCCTGACTTTGCACTCCGCCTGCTGACTGATTATGCAGCTCGAGCGGACTCTGTCTGGGCTCTCAGAGTCCAGGGAGGGAAGGCGCAGCCAGGCTGCCGGGCGAGCGTCTGCCGAGTGCAGGCGTGGGCGCCCGCTGGGCGCGAGCCGGGGAGGCTTTCTCCGTCCCCGCACTGCTGACATTTTGGGGCACGTGATTGCGTGGAGACCAGCCCATGTGTTGGAGCGTGTTAGCGGCAGCCCTGGCTTCTGCACCGGCGCGCCTTCACACACTGACACACACAGGCATCACCCACTTGTGACGACAGCCTGTCTCCAGACATTGCTGGGGCCCCTCTTGGCCAGGTCAGAAGCCCCAGTTGAGAACCACTGAGCTAAGGAGGTGAGTTAAATCTTGAGGTCACGTGACAGAAAGGAGCTTTGCACGTGGGGCCAGAGCGGGTTCGAGACGTCGTCGCTTGTGAACTGAATTCCTGGGCTTTGACTGTGGCTTCTGCGCCTCGGGGAGATCCGGCCCTGCCGTTTGGCCCTGCGCCCAGCCCCAGAAGGCCGTCTCACGGGAGCCCCTGAGGTTCGCCGTGTGTGTAGCGGCCGCGCACAGGGGCTGTCCGCACGCGTGCGCGCGCGTGGTTTATTCCATGCTGCAGGGGACAGCATTCCTTTGTCGTCCAGTCACTCAGTCGTGTCTGACTCTGCGACCCAATGGACTAGAGCACGCCAGGCTCCCCCTTCACCTTCTCCCAGAGTGCGCTCAAGCTCACCAACCCTGAGCTGTGACGCCTCCAGCCTTCTCGCCCTCTGCCGTCCCTCCTCAAGCTTCTCGCCCTCTGCCGTCCCCTCCTCCTGCCTTTCGGTCTCCCCGGCCTCAGCGTCTTTTACAGCCGGTTGGCTCTTTGCATCTGGTGGCCAAAGTATTTTATTTGAGGCCTGGCCAAGATGAGATTCGTCTCTAATTAGCTTATGACCGTATGTTGGTTAGAAAGTGAGAGCAGTTATGTTTCAGTTGGAGGAAAACGTAGTCTGTGCGTTGAGAAAATTTGACTGGAGGTTCACGGTTCTTCCCCTCCTTGGGTCTCTGTCCCCTTGTGGAGTTCATGCACAGCTCTTGAGTGAAGCCCATTCCAACGAGAAGGCCCGGGACTGACAGAGTCATGTCCTCCGGCGGTTCCTGGCTCACACTTGGACGGCAGTGCTTTGAAAAGGTGTTGGGCAAAGTTTCAACAACAGCGTAATTTGCCAGTTGTCCCGTTGCTTTGAGGTGTGTGTTTTTCTCCTTCTGCAATCCCTTCTCATCCCGCAGAGGATTTAAGGCCTTTTACTGCCATTTAAGAACGTCAGCTTGAAGGGGAGACGCAGGGAAGGGGGTAGGCACCGCAGCCTCCTGGGTGCGGAAAGGCCTGCATGGCTGCTCTGAGGACAGGCCGGGAGGAAGTGATGCTTTGTGACCGCTGTGGTCATTCCCGTAACCTGTGCAGTTGGCCTGGATCACACTAGTCCAACAGGCTGGTGTCGGGACATGCTGGGTCTCCACTGCTGGCGGGGATGAGGCTCCGAGAGCTGGTGGGTGGGGGTGCGCTGTGGCCTCACGGACGTTGCCCGCAGCGCTCAGCTGGCCGATGCCCATCCTGGGGGAGCCGCGCTGGGTGAGCGTGTCTCTCGGTGGTTGCTGTCGGGGACCTGTTTACCCGTCCCAATCGATTGTGAGCTGCTTGAGGACAAGGGTTTTGCCTTTCATTTTGGAGTCAGATGGTCCTCCTCTTGAGTCTCTGTTGCTTGCCAGACCTGTATTCCAGAAGGCTATTGACATCTCTTATCTGGTCTGTTGAGTGAAGTGGGTGACACCTGCCTGGCCTGCTCCCAGCTCACCTGTGAAGGCTCAGGAAGTGTACGCTCCTCACAGTCTCACACCAGCTTACGCCTGGAGACAGTAGTGGGGTTTTGAAAGTAACCAGAATATGTCTGACGAAGGCTCAGAAGCAACCGGGTGGGATTCTGCTTTGCATTATACGCTTGGGCTTTATACCCTAAACCCTGCATCCTCCTGCAGAGAAGTCCTGTGGCATCAGAGGTGAATGTGCGCCGGGCAAGCGCGGGGCAGACCGCTGGACAGACGGCGGTCCAGAGTGCAAAGCGGACAGCCTCCAGGGAGAAGGCGGGCTTGGGGTACACGTGCCATAGGCCTGAGTCTGGCCCTTGGGAGGACGGGGGCTGGAGGACATGCTGCTGCTGGGGAGTGTCTGGAGTGAAGGCCCCGGGAGGGCTTGAGCGGGCGAGCGTGTCAGCGATGGACCGCGCGCCATGGCCTCTGGGGCTCTGGGCTGAAAGCCCTGGGCACCTGCCTGGAAGTGTGGACACCTCCCGGCGCCTTGGGGCGTGCCTGGGCCTTCCTGGGGAGGCAGGGAGGCAGTTTTCTAGGTCTGGGTGTGAGACGCAGTGGAGGCAGGAGGTCAGGGTGGAAGTGAGCCAGGTAGAGGCAGGTGACTAGATTTGAGACACTCAGTGGATTTCGTTAATATGCTGAGAAGAAAGTGGAGATGGAGGCCAGTTTGCAGATACTTCTTTTAACTTAAAGAGTGCGTAAAAAGCTGCTCTCGCCTTAGGAGTAGAGTTTCAGTCACACAGCCGGGAGGGACCTGCAGCCGCGGCCCGTCTTGGGACCTGTCTGCCTCGAGCCCTCCTCTTCCCCAGAGGTGCGAGGCGCCTCTGTTTCTCCAGGGGTCTGCCTGTGGACTGTCAGGGTGTGCGGCTCCCGGGACCTGCTGAGGTCAGCAGCACGCCCGGAGACAGAGTGGGCATTGGGCATGGCGCGGACCCTGGCCGCCCACCGCCTTCCACAGTGTCTGCCGCGAGCCTGCCTCTCCTGCAGGGGCAGGGCGTGAGCGGTGCCCTGGGGAGCAGCAGGAGGAGTAGGACGGGGCGGGGGGCAGGGGGAGTCTCGGGGCTCCCAGGCTCCGGAAGGCCCGCCCACGTCTCCCGCCCACTCCTCCTGCGGGCTCTGCACTCCCCCCAGGCTGCCTGGCAAGAAGGCCTGCTCTCAGGGAGCCCTTCTTCCACTGGGGAGCCGTCACAGGCTGCCAGTAGTCTACCCATAGGCCAGATGGTGGGAAGGCGGCCCTCTGCGGGCAGAGCGTTCTGGCAGAGGGCTCTGGCAGAGGGCGGCCAGCGTACGCCTGCGGGGCGGGCCTGGTGAGGGGCACAGCCAGCTTCCCGTGGGTGCAGGAGTCCACCTGGCATGGCCTCGGGGGCCTTCCTGGCTGTGGCCTTGTGACTCTGCCGGGCCGCGGGCCTGGGCCAGGTCCTGGGCAGAGGTCGTGGCTGTGACTGCACAGGAGGCGGCCAGGCTGGCGCTGGTGCGGGAAGCGAGCGCACGTGTGGACGTGTGTGTGGGTGTGACGTTCATACACACACACATATGCTGCTTTTGAAGTGTAACTTACGTACTGAACTGCACAGACATCAAGCTTCTCACGTGGTGAGTTTTGTCAAGCAAGCAGGCTCTGTGATCTGTTCCCCACTGGAGATGTGGAGTCGCCAGGTGGAATATGGGAGGTGAGCGCGACCCCCAGGGTCCAGGAGGCTGTGGAGGAGGAGCTGGGGCGCCTGGGGGCCTTCTTGAAGCACCGTTCTGCCTGGAGCTGCCATCGGGGCGCAGGTTGGGGGGGGTTCCTCTGCCGCCGAGTCAGGCTGCATGGGGGTGTTACTGGGGTGTGGTCTGGAGAGCGGAGCGCTTGGTGGCTCTGCACTTGTCGTTTGAAAAATGTAAAAAAGTTTTTCTGAGATGAGTAAGACCTGTCTTCTTTAGGAAGTTAGAAAATGCAAAAACAAGAGCACATTGTTAAGACTTTTGAATGTGGCCTTTCAGACCGTTTGGGAGAGATAACTGGGTGACTTGGTGCTTTTAAATGCAGCCACCTTTGGGACCTCCCCGGGGGTCCAGTGGTTAAGATGGCATGCTCCCAGCGCGGGGCCCGGGGTTCAGCCCTCGTTGGGGAGCTAGACCTCTCGTGCTGCGTGGGATGGCCGAAAGAAATAAACACACAGGTTTTATTCAGTGCGTGGACTACATCGTAAAGGTACCTGGACCGTTGAAGACCTTAGCCACAGGCCCACAGTATAGCAAACCCAGTGTTTTCATTGCAGCTGAAGTGTCGCCAGGCATTCTCCACTTAAGTGATACTGTAGAGTGGTGGGTCTTTTTAAAATTGACCCAAAACATTAATTCGCTTCAGGTGTTCAACACGATTTGTACATGTTGCAAAGATGATCATCACAATAAGTGTAGTTAACGTCTGTCACTTCCCAAGATTACCCTTTCTTGATGAGAACTTCCAGGATTTACTGTCTTAGCAGCTTTTACATACGCAGTACAGTATCATTAACTATAGTGTGTGTTTTTTTTAGATTGTTAAACAGATTTTCCCCTCTGTGGGAATGTGGCACTTGACTGCTCTTGCCTTTCTCATGGGTCTGGGTAGAAGGGATGGCACCTTAGAAACTCACAGGAAAAGGGACGGCGGTCTGCAGGCGTGCGCCTGCACCAGCTTCACCCCTGGCTCACGGCGCGAAAAACCAAAGCCAGCCCAGCAACGGCTGCCTGATGCGAGCCTCCGGCTTCCTTCCTGTGCGCTGTGTCGAACGTCTCGGGCCGCTGACACCCGAGAGGTGTCTGGCAGCGGTGCTGACTTAGGACCCAGAGGTTGCGGCTGAAGCACTGGGGATCCCGAGGCCCCTTGGCTGTGCAGTTGGGCTCTGCTCCCCGGCGGGGCTGCCGCCTGAGTCCCCCTCAGCCAAGAGGACTCGCTGTCCTGGCAGGTGTGTCAGAACGCGGGGCCTCTGCCCAGCCTTTCGTGACTGCCGATGTTTGGGGGGGCCCGCTGCGCGCTGTAGGGCCTGGGGAGACCCTGAGGATGCAGGCAAGGTCCCGGCGCTCGCGGTCCACATCCTGCTGGGTAGACTGGACCAGCTGCCGTGAGGCGGCTGCACCGTTCCTGGGAGAGCAGACCGGCTCTGGGGCGTGGGGGCCGCCTGTGAGGGGAGCGGGGGCAGAGGGGAGAGCTGGTGGGTGCGAGAGGGAGGCGGGGGCCGGGCGGCCGGGCCTCTGCAGAGTGCAGGCTGTGGCACGGACGTGCATGCTTGGCACCTGCAGGGGAGCATATCCGCACGCTGATGGCAACCGCAGGTGTTAGACCCACGTTTATCTCGCAGACGGGCACACGGCTTTAGGAACAGGCTGTGAGGGTCTGTGTACGCAGCTCCTGCTTCCTGAGTGGTGTGGTTCTGCCTGTGTGGGTTCACCTGCGTGTCCCCAGCGGGAACGGCCACGTGGGTCCAGCAGCTGGGCAAGTGCGCCCAGCTCCCGCCCCACCTGCCCGCTTGTGTGCAGACGTACGTGGTCTGGTTTGGGTTTGTTCAGCGTTTGTTCAGGTTGTGAGAAAAGGAACGTAAGGTTTATCGTGTTCCCGTCCTCCCCGTGTGCCGTGTGGTCATGTCCTGCGTGTTCACGCTGTGGGGCAGCCAGCCTCCACGCATTTTCATCTTGCAGAGCTGAGGCCGCCCCCAGCGCTCGGCACCGCCGTTCTGCTCCCTGTCTCCCTGAGTCTGGCTCCTCTCGGGCCTTTATGCAAGTGCAGCCGTGCGGCACCTGCCTTTGTGGCTGATGTGGCTCCTCCATGGCGAGCCTGTGTCAGGATTTCCTTGCTTTTTATGCTGAACGATGCTCCGCTGTGCAGACACACCACGCTTCCTCAGCCGTCACCCGCCGCTGGGCCCTGGGGCTGCGTCCCCCTCTTGCCTCTCGTGGATGAAGCTGCTGCGAACATGGGGTACAAAGGCCTCCTTGAGACCCTGCCTCCAGTCCTTTGGGGCATAAACTTGGACGTGGAGCTGCTGGATCCCGGGTGGTTCTGGGCTTCCCTCATGAGTCCGATGGTAAAGGATCTGCCTGCAGTGCGGGAGATCTGGGTTTGATGCCTGGGTCAGGAAGATCCCCTGGAGGAGGGCATGGCAACCCGCTCCAGTGTTCTTGCCTGAGAATCCCCATGGACAGAGGAGCCTGGCGGGCTGCAGTCCGTGGGGTCGCAAAGAGTCGGACATGGCTGAGCGACTAAGCGCAGCCCAGCGCGGGTCACTCCGTTTGCACGCCCCTGAGAGCTGCCGTCGGGGCTGCCCCAGTTTTTGTCCCCACCAGCCCACGGGGTGTGTTCCTCCACCTCCTCCCCACCAGCCCTGGGCGTTAACTTCTCTCCCTTTTCTTCGGAGAAACATCTGTCCTTCGGAGAGCATCTGTCTGGGTCCTTTGCCCGTTGTTGGCGGGTTT
The DNA here is from genome assembly GCA_006410675.1 of Oreotragus oreotragus. Lineage (NCBI taxonomy): Eukaryota > Metazoa > Chordata > Mammalia > Artiodactyla > Bovidae > Oreotragus > Oreotragus oreotragus. The sequence continues at coordinate 78,263 of SJYX01019870.1, read as the reverse complement.
CCGTGCTCTTCTCACCCGCTAGCCTTTGTCTGTTCCCGGCTGCGGCTCGGGCCTGAGTGCTCCCCGCGGGGTCTCTTGCAGGGTGAGGTCTCAGTTGCCCTGCCCGAGGCATGTGGGATCTTAGCTCCTGGAGTCAAGCCCCCCTCCCTTGCATTGCAGGGCGCATTCTTATTCACTGGACCACCAGGGAGGTCCCCCTTGGCCCATTTTGAATCAAAGTTTTGGAGGGTTTTTTGTCATTAAGTTTTAGTGGTTTTCTGTGCGTTCTGGACGTCTGATGTTGCTTACCGGCGTTCTGTCACGCTCCACGGATGGCCTTTTTCCTCTGTCGCTAGTGAAAGTTTTCAGGAAATCCAGGTTGTCCCGTTGTTCCAGTGCCCGTGCCTTTGCTGTCACGTCTTAACAAACTGTTGCCCAATCCAGTGTCAGGAAGCTTTTTCCTCCCTCTGCTTTCTTCTAAGAGTTTTTATAATGTTACGTTCAACATCCGGGCCTTTGTTCCATCTCAGGTTGGTTTTTGTAGGTGGTGGTAGGTGAAGGTCAGGACTCGGGGGCCTCCTAAGGCCCGGGAGGAGGGTTCTGTCTGACCGCCTCAGTCAGAATCGGCTTCAGTAGCTGACTCTTCCTGCCCAGTGGGGAGCTGCGTGCTGCAGCCCTCGGATCAACACCCCGAGACAGCACGGGACTGGGGTGCTCGGGGGGTCAGGGCCGTCTGGGAGCAGAGCCCGAGGGTGGGCTATTGGCTGCGGCGGCTCCCGGGGTGCCCCTCACTTGTGTCGCCGGCTCTGTGGGGGCCATCCGGGGCGTGTCTCTGTGGCCCCATGGCCGGCTCTCCCCCTGCAGCCACAGGGCCACCGCCAGAGCCCCTCAGAGGTCCCTCCGTGTGTCCCCTGACCCGAGGCGCACCCCTGCAGAGGAGACGGGTGCCAGCCTCGCTGAGCGCGACGCACCCTGCTCTGAGAGACTCCGGACTGAGGTGCAGGCCGCAGAGGCCCCGTGACGTGGAGCCCCCGTGACGTGGAGCCCTTATCTGCCTCCTCGGGCCGGCCGGCTGTCCTGTAGATTGGGGACCGGCCGCCCGACTGTGGACAAAGGTTCAGGCCGCCTGTCTAGATGCGGGTTCCGGCCGCCCGTCTTGTAGACTGGGGACTGGCCACCCGTCTGTGGATGCAGGTTCCGCTGCCCGTCCGTGGATGAGGGGCCACACACAGAGCTGAAGTGCCTCCCCCGAGGCTCTGCCACTGGTGAGCGCCAGGGCCTGGGCCGACTCCTGTTTCTGCTGTCCCCACGTCCTCCAGCTCAACAGTTCCTTCTCCATGAGAACTGCTACTGCCCCTGGCCCTGGGTGGCAGCCTGCCCCCGGGTCTGCACTCCTGGGTGGTGGCCTGTCTTCTGGCTGACCCTCTGCCTTGGGTGCTCAGGGCACCTGTGGTTTCTGCAGGAAGCCCCGGGCTGAGTTCAGTGGCTCCGCCCCCAGCTCCACGCTGAGGCTCGTGGCGCGTGCATCCTGCCTCCCCGGGGGTGTGCGTCCTGCCTCCCCGGGGGTGTGTGCCCTGCCTCCCCGGGGGTGTGCGCCCTGCCTCCCCGGGGGTGTGCGTCCTGCCTCCCTGGGGATGTGCGTGTGCCGGACCGGGCTCTGGGTGCTCCTGGTGGGTCTGCAGGCAGGTGAGTGTGCTGTGCTCCAGCCGGGCACATGGGTGCTCCTCACTGCACCACTTAGGACTAATGCCAGCTCAGCTGGGACTTCATCCGCTCTGATGGCAGCTGCCCAGGCGAGTTGGCCTATGCAGAACACGAAGGAGCAGGCTTCTTGGGTTATCTTGTCCCCGTGCGTCCTTTCTCTTCCCCACGGTGCAGATGGTAGGAAACCGCCTTCACAGCAGCTTCCCTGCAGCCCCTCTGCCTGAGGGGACGGGCGGCACACCCCCATGCTGCCCACACCTGCCTTCCCGGGGCCGCTGAGGACGGTGTGTGGGCTCTCCTGAGGGTGGAGGGGGCCTGTGCGGGTCTGTGCCCCAGGACGAGCTCTGGCGGCCGCTGCGCGTGGGTGGGTGCCGCTGGGTCAGGGCTGACAGCTGCCAGGCAGAGCTGACCTGTCACGACAGAGCTGTGGCCCAGGGCCCGCAGTGACTGCTGCCTCCAGAGCACAGAGCAGGAGCGTTTGGCGCCTGTGCCCTGCCTCTCCCCGCCACCGTGTCATGACCAGGCGGAGGCCTTCCTCGGCCTCGTGGAAGCTGGCGCTTGGCTTCACCCTGGCCGTGCCCTCTGGGAGACGGCGCTGCAGGGAGCCACACTGCCGTTCGGGTCCCACTTGCTGTCACGTGATGCCAGCGCCTGACCCACATGCCCACTTCCACCGTGCCCCTCTGTTGTGATGGAGCCAGTGTCCTCAGCTGGGAGACCCCTGGCGACCGCCCCACATCTGTGCTGGTGGCCGCTGATGTCCAGCTCGCCGTCAGGCTGGTCGTGTGTCCCTGAGCCCCCTCCCCGGGCTGGGCCCAGGGTCGAAGGAGGCCGAGAGCTGGGAGACGCCCGTGGGCGCAGTCTGCTGCCGAGCCTCCGCCGGTCAGTCTGCCCAACCGGCTCCAGCCTCGCGGGCCCCAGTGGGGCCTGGCCTTCCCCGCGGGGAGTGCCGTCTGATTGACCGCACCCCGCGGGCTGTGCTCGCGGAGACGACTCCGTGATGCCGATGGGGGGCCCAGCTGTACCGGAGGGGGGCGGGCCGGGGGGTGCCCATCGCTGCCGCCCCTGGGGCTGGGGCGGGCCGAGCTGCCTCCCAGACACGCCCACCTGGTGGTGACCTGGCTGAGTGCGGGGTCTGCAGGCCCAGCCCGAGGGCACAGGACGTTGCCCCGCTGTCGGGCTGCGGGCTGCCCTGTGCCTGGGCGGCTGTGGGCAGCTCACGCTGTTGCTCGCTCACGGCGTTTGTTGGCAGCCTGCTCTCCCCTTGGGCAGTGGTCGGAGTTTGCGGGTGTTTTGCACGTGTCGGTATGTTACTATGTATTTCTTTTCTCTGTTCCCAGGCAAACCAATTTTTTCAGTTGATATTCACCCGGACGGGACCAAGTTTGCAACTGGAGGGCAAGGTAGGTTCTGGGGAGCAGCGGAGCGCTGTGCCCACCCTTGCCCGCTCCCCGCTCTGCAGCGCGCCCGTGGCAGCTCACGGCCGAGCCTGGGGCTCAGCGCACGCTCTTGAGTGTTCTGGCAGCAGGTTTATGTTCTGACCCCTGCTGAGTGGGCTTCTGGTGAAGGCAGCCTGCACCTCGGCTTCCTGAGCGTGGTGAGGCTGGTGGTCCCACGACAGAACTGGAGGGGGCTGGGCGCAGGCTTCAGCCCGCCGTCACTATGCGTCTCTCAGGGCTCGGGAGAGCTCCGCACACTCGCTGGGGCCGGGGCTGCGTCCTCATCCACGCGGGCGCGCCTGCCTGCCGGGCTGGCACCCTGAGGTCCGGGGCTGAGGAGGAAGAGTCCTGATATCCTGGCCAAGAGGCCATCTTGGGGGCACTGCGTGGAGCCCTTGACACATCCACGTCCAGGCCCTTACTGGTTTTCGCTTCTGTACTAGAGAGTTAGTGAGGGGCTGCCCTTTCGGGAGTTCCCAGCCGTGGAATCCCTCCTGAGATGCTCAGGTGTGTGTGCCAGCAGAGCGCCCACTGCCTGGCAGTGGGGAGGTCTGGGGTGCCCTGCACAGCCACTTGTCTCCCGATCGTCACGAGGCCCCCCTGGGCCCCTTGCGTGCCCGTGTTGGAGGCCAGGTCAGGGTCGAGGGCAGAGCCCGGGCCTCCGAGCCCAGCAGTGCTTGTTTCCGTTCATCTGTCCAATCAGCCTGACTCTGAGCCAGGTGAAGGCGGGGCACGGTGTTCTGTGCCCACTCCAGACTCACCAAGTCATTTCCGCTTCTCCGTTCCAGGACAAGATTCTGGGAAGGTTGTAATCTGGAATATGTCTCCAGTCCTCCAGGAGGATGACGAGAAGGACGAGAATGTCCCCAAGATGCTTTGCCAGATGGACAATCACTTAGGTATTACAGGGTGGCCCTTTGCAGGCTTTGCGTGTTGGCACAGTGCCCAAGGTTAGCACGTGTGTTTATGATCAGAGAGATCAGGCCGTGCGGCGCTAGTTCCCGTGGCCTGCTGTCTGACGCGCAGATCTTGGCTGCACACCTGGGTGAGTTATTCATCAGAAGACCCGGCCCGCCCACAGAACCACCTTTGGACAGTCTGCAGGTACCTCCGGTGATTTCCTGCTCACGAGTCATTCCTGCCTGATTCCACGGGGCTTTGGGACCAGTGGCCTGGAGGCAGTAGGGTTCCGGGGAAGGGTGCCCACGAGACAGCTAAGCAGACGCCAGGACGGCCGCGTGGCCCCTGGGGCCTCTGCCAGGCCCTCGGGGCTCCCTGGCGGGGTTGCGGTGTCCTCGCGCGCGGTAGCGCTGTAGTTTCCTGCCCTGGAGCATCTGGGGGCCATACCCGGCTCTGGGGCCCGCCCAGCTGCCCCGGAGACGCTCACTCCCAGTTACGTGCGCCCCCATGGGCACCATGCCCCTCCCGCCGTCCACGTGAGGGCCACAGCCTGGACAGTGTCCTGTGTCGTGGGACTCGGGGGCTCCGACTGGCAGGGCCAGGGTCTCTGCCCGCTTAGTTGGCATGCACAGGGTGATCTGCCTGCAGTTGGAAAGGAGCTAGTAGGTGGCTTGAAGCCAGTTTGACGCTCTACCAAGCTGCTTCCCTGGATACTCTGGAGAGGGTGTCTCAGCCTTTTCTCATGAGCCCTCCTGTGGAGTGTCGTCCTTGGTCGGAGACGCGTCTCAGCAGGCTGCATGCTGCTGACGTGAGGGGTCTGAGTTCCCAGTTCCCCGACCGCACGCTCAGCACTGACCTCCCAGAGACGAGCGCCCCCGTGGACCCTGCCCTGGGCGGGCGCTCGTGCACACGGTCAGCGCCCCACACGCCCGCTCCTGCCCCGACAGAGCGGCCTTCCTGAGCTGCGCCTGCCACCCGGCCCCGCAGACACCTGACCTCTCTGTTTCTCTCCCCAGCGTGCGTGAACTGTGTGCGGTGGTCAAACGGTGGGATGTACTTAGCTTCCGGGGGAGACGACAAACTGATTATGGTGTGGAAGCGGGCTACGTAAGCACTGTTTTCTTTTCTTCTGTCTTGTTCCTAGAAGCTTCTTTGCTGGTCTTTATCCCACCCTGGCACTGAGGTCCCCAGAGCTCCAGTTTCAGGGGTGGCAGGAAGTACACGTGCTTGGGGCAGCCACCCACCTGCCTGCAGACCGGCTCAGCGCCCCCCAGGGCTGGCGCTGGTGGCCCCTCTGGTTTTGCCCTGCGAGTGAGGCCTCCCTGCACACGGGGTCCAGAGCCTGCCCTCCTTGGCGTTGGCCTGCCCCCTCTCGCCGGGGGCTCCACGGCCCCTCACCCCGAGCGCCTGCAGCCGCAGCACACCATCTCCGGGGCCCCCCAGGTTGGGCCTGGGCCTCTGGGCCGGGCAGGCTAGGGACCAGAGGCCTCCTGCTTAGCCGGAGTGTCCCCGGGGCTGCGGCTAGGAGAGCCTGCTTGTAGCCTGGGTGGCTTTTGCTGGACGGAGGGTGTTAGCGGGGCGCACCTGCAGGGCCCGGGGGCCCGCCCAGTGCTGTTCTGGCCCCAGTGTCCCAGCAGGGAGTTCACGGCCCTGCAGGAGGGCCTAGGATTCTGTGGCTTTAGCCAACGTAGAATAACATATGTGGTACCCAATTTGAGAAACAGAAGCAAATCACAATCCCACCAGTTAAAGGGAGCCACAGGCTGTGTCTGTGTGTTTCCGTGTGTCCCGGGCTGTGCTCCCTCGTAGATGGCGTGAGGGAGCTCGTTCATAGTGGCATCCGGGCTGTGCTCTCGCGTAGATGGCGTGAGGGAGCTCGTGCATAGTGGCATCCGGGCTGTGTTCCCGCGTAGATGGCATGAGGGAGCTCGTTCGGAGTGGCATCCGGGCTGTGCTCCCGCGTAGATGGCGTGAGGGAGCTCGTTCGGAGTGGTGTCTGGGCCTGTGGCTGTCACGTCATTCTGTCTCTTGGACACGTTGCCAAGGCTGGTCGGGCTGCGAGCATCCACCCGGTGCACAGATGCGGCCTCGCCTGCCCAGCCCGCGCTGTGCAGTCGGCCGCTGTCTGTCTGTCTGTCTCCGTGGCACCGGCCCGGCCCCCGCTAACTCCCCTCTCGCGCAGGTACATCGGGCCCAGCACCGTGTTTGGCTCCGGTGGCAAGCTTGCCAACGTGGAGCAGTGGCGATGCGTCTCCATCCTGCGGAGTCACTCAGGCGGTGAGTGGGCTGCCCCGGGGGGGGGCGCCGCAGCGGCCCGTGAAGCGCGGGGCCCCGGCGCAGCCCTGCGTCTGGCCGCCCCGACCCCCACCTGCTCCAGCGGCGTCAGTGTACCCACTCCTGCCCTCATGGGCTGTGTGTTTATATCTTTAATGTAGAACTCCCCACGTCCCGCTGTTTATCCTGGGAACTGAGTCACTGCCTCATCAGTGGATCGCTAAGTCCGTAAGCGCACTTTCTTTATTCCGCAGAAACCCGCACGCGGGGCCCACTGGAAGCTCCTTACTTGACTTTGAGTGTGTTTAGAGTGTCTTCAGTGGGCACTTTCAGTCTGGACTGAGGTGGGCAGCACTCGGCCAGAGGCCAGGGACCCCAGAGTCGCCGCAGCCCAGTCTTCCTCCAGAAGCCTGCAGTCTGGCCGGGAAGGGCCGGGCTGGCGTGCCAGGGGGCTGGGGGCCGGCAGTGAGCCGGCCACATCTCCCCCGCTGCACCTGGGGGTGCCGGCCGCACGTACAGGGCCGGTCCTGGAGGGCTCGCGGCCCTGCCGATGGGGGCCCTTGCAGCCCTGGGGCCTGAGAGGGACCCTGCAGCCACGCTGTGGCAGAGGAGGTGGACTCGGGCTCAGGCGGAAACGGCCAGGGCCCAGCAGGGCCTGTGCGCAGTGAGAGGAGATGGACTGTGGAGCTTCCAAGGCAGAGCGGCGGGGGAGCCCCTGGCTGTGCCGGCAGAGCCAGCGGTGGGCGGTGTCCCGGGCCCTCGGGGAGGAGCCTGCAGCTGGAGGGGGGTCGGAGGGGCACGCTGCAGACGGTGCCGGAAGGGTGAGCAGGGGCTGAGGGAGGGCCACCTGACGGAGTCAGCCGAGTCTCTGGAACCCAGCAAGCTGCCTGTGAGGCTACCCAGGTCGGGGGCTCAGAGAGGACTTCCATGGGCCCTCACCTGAGATTGGGTCTAGCCCACCCCCCAGGGCTCCTCACAGGCAGGCAGAGCTGCTCACCTTCAGTGGGGCACCTCTGGCAGCAGGTGTGAGTAAAACCATTTAAGAAAAAGGATCTGTGAGAAAGCAGAGGCAGACGGGTAGAAAGCGTTGGGTCTTGAAAAGCAGCGTGTGAAAGCCCTGTACTGGGCGTGTTTAACCAGGATGGGGAGAAACACCTTGATAAGACTGGAAGGTCTAGGAGCGCATTTAACCTCGGTGGGAATCGCCAGAGTACAGTGTGATGTGTAGTGTGGAGCTAAAGATAAAACACAAGAAGAAATAGGGTTTGCTAGAAAGTTCTGGTTTCCACAGTTGATACCACAGGGTTAGGAAAACCTGAGCCAATGGGAACCATGGGGGAGGCTGGGAGTCACCTTCAGAAATGGCTCCTGAGCCCACTTTATCTGTTGAGGCATGGTTTCTGACTATTAAGAATTATTCTGAAACATAGAAATACTTACTCTTCAAAGGAAGCTACAACCCTGCCTTTCCAACAACTATGAACAAAGCTGGAAAAATCATTAACACTAGAATACTTGTGAATTTAATAACATTCGATTCATTTTCTGTTTGTTACAGAAGAATTTTGCGTTGTGTGGCTCTGTTCACATATGTTAACATACTAGGAAGTTAGGTAAGCAAAGCCAGGGTTATCCTAGGGCATTCTGAAATGAATATTAGGTTATTCAACATCAGTTCCTAATCTTTTTAAATAAAATGCCTAATCTTCTTTTAAAAAAGATAAAAAATCTTTTTTAATTGCCATAGATAACTCTTCCCTTACTGTGATAAGGTCTTCCCTGGGTCTGTAGGAGCAAAGGCAAACAGAGGCCGCAGTTGAGCCTCGCCCCATTGGTTCGGAGAGACGGGCGTGGGTGGTGTCACCACGTCGCTCCTGTGGGATCTCTGCACTGCAGTTAGAGAGAGTCAGAAGGTGTGCAGGGGTGCCCTGGAGGTCCAGCAGGGAGGACGCAGCCCTCTGCCTGCTGGGTGCCGAGGTCTGTCCCTGGTCTGGGGACAAAGACCCCACCAGCTGTGTCAATTCAGTCGCTCAGTCGGGTCCGACTCTTGCGACCCCATGGACTGCAGCGTGCCAGGCCTCCCTGTCCATCACCAACTTGCAGAGTTCACTCAAACTCCTGTCCATCGAGTCGGTGACGCCATCCAGCCATCTCAATGAGGTCTGTCCCTGGTCTGGGGACAAAGACCCCACCAGCTGTGTCAATTCAGTCGCTCAGTCGGGTCCGACTCTTGCGACCCCATGGACTGCAGCGTGCCAGGCCTCCCTGTCCATCACCAACTTGCAGAGTTCACTCAAACTCCTGTCCATCGAGTCGGTGACGCCATCCAGCCATCTCAAGCTGTGTGGTGTACCCAAAAAAAAGAGAGAGAAAGTAGATAAACTGGAAAATAATACAAAAATGAGATGTGAGGAATGAAGCTCTTAGAGGTTATAAAGCATTGAAAAGCACTTCAGACTAATAAAAGTAAGTTACTAGTTGGCCTCACATGAGAAAGCTTCTGGTTTTCTCTAGCAATAGCCAAAGGTTAGCAGTAGCCAGAGTAGCAGCTGGGGTGTCCAGTGATAGAAAGAGGCCCGTGCAGTTTCCCTCAGGCTCCTCAGGGAGGGCTCAGAAGGTGGTGTCCGGTGGGGAGAGCAGAGGGCCCGGCCAGGCCAAGGGGCCCACAGGGCAGCCACCTGGGGTGTGGCCGCGGGCTTGGGGCCGGGGCACTCGGCTGAGTGAGGCAGAGCAGCTTGGGGGCAGACCAGCAGGCTGGCCGTGGGGGCGGTGCAGGGGCTAACAGGCGGGGCCGGGGCTCGGGGCGTGGCTGAGTAGTGGCAGGAGGAGTGAAGATGCTGAGAGCCTCAGGGTGAGCCCCCTACCCCCTCTCCACAGCTGCCTGGGCACCAGGGGTCGCGTCGGCCACGGGGCAGCACATGGAGGCCGTGGCCCTGGCAGGCGTGGTTCCTGCGGGTGTGAGCTGGTTCAGGCCCAGTTGGCGGGGCTGAGGAGAGACCTGGGCCTGGAGCTGGATGGAGCCTGGCTGGTCTCCTGCAGAGACAGGACGAGAGCCATCACGGGCAGGGGTGGGCGCCGGGCCCTTGAGCTGGATGGGTCGGGCCGTCACGGCTGAAAGAGCCATCAGAGAGTCTGAGGGAGCGGTGGGAGTGAGACCAGGGAGGGCTCCTGGGCGTGGCCGTGTGGACAGTGGCCGAGGCCAGGAAGCCAAGGTCGTTGGAAGACTCTAAGGATGTTAGAAATGTCATTCTCGGAATCGCAGGATGGAGTGGCGCTGGGGAGTTGGTGAGCGTTACAGCGAAGGGGGGAGCGCCTCAGGTGCTTGGTCTGAAGGCAGGTGCTCCGAGCTGGCATGCGGGGAGGCTGTGTCCCTTGTGGATATTGACCACAGACTCGGCGGTGGCTCCAGAGGGCCGCTGGGAGGGCGAGTCGGGACGTGAGGGAAGCTCACACAGAGGGACGGACATCAAGGAGGCCGCGGGCTCCTGAGAACGCAGGGCTGTGAGTTCAAGGCAGCGCCAGGGCCCTGGAACTGGAGGAAAGCGTCGTCCGCAGGTGATCGGTCAGCAGCCCCGCAGCGGCTGGCAGGGCCAAGGAGGCCGCGTGGGCTCAGCTGCGGACCGCGTGGCGTGCTCCAGCCGTGAGGGGCGCGGGGCAGAGGAGACGGAGGGAGCGCTCGCCCACCAGACCACCGGCAGAGTGGACGTCTGTTCACAGTTAACAAGATAAAATGTAGAAGTAATGACCCGTTAAAGCGCCACGGGGAGAGTAACAGGCCTGACGACAGTGACCTCCTCCGGGAAGGAAGCGATGGACTTGGCGGCTGATGCCTGTGTGGCCCGCAGTTCAGGGAATTGCTGAGAAGCTCGCCTCCCTTGTGGAGCCCTACTTGAACAGGCCTCTGCTCTAGGCCTGGGAAGCACAGGGGTCTGGGGTGTGCGAGGAGCCCCCAGCACCCACCCAGGCTCCAGAGGTTCCTGTGCCGCCTGCCACAGACCTGCCTTCGCCTTAGACCGCCACCCCCCCCACAGCCTCCTCCCAGCGCACGGGGGCACCAGGAGAGGCCGCAGACAGTGTCAGACTGACGGGCAGTCTTGCCGTGCCAAGTAAAGATAGACTCAGCGGGCTAGCAGCCTGAAGCTAAACAGGGGGCTTTGAATCGGACGTCGTGCTCACAGCACGTGAGGAGCCCCCGCCCACAAGCGCCCCACGTACGGGGTGTGCAGAGTGCTGTGGGTGCCAGAGCCTGCTCCCGGCCCCCGCCCGCAGCGCGGAGTGGGGCGGTGGGAGAGCTTGTGCTGCCCCCAAGGAGCACACGGCCTGGAGGAGAGGGCCCAACGGCTCTTGGGCGGCGGCTCTTCCTGTCTTCGCCCCCAGCCCTTCCTCCGTACACCCCGTGCCCAGCCAGGTGCTGCGCTGGGAGGAACCAGAGCGCCCGCGACCATCTTGCCCGCTCTGCCGGGGCTGCCACACTCCGGCTGAGGATGGGCGGGGCCACTGGGCGCTCCAGGTCTCCTGTCCAGTTGCGGGGCCTGAGTGGGAAGTGCTTCAGGGTGGTTTGGAAAGTCTAGTGATGGTGGTCCCGGGTCAAGTCTGCCCAGCCGTGGGAAGCCCGGGGCCGCTGACCGACCGGTTGGCGGGCAGGGTGGAGCTGTGTGTGCGCACCCACGCCACGGTGAGAGACTGACCGCCCGCCCTTGTCTTCCAGATGTGATGGACGTTGCGTGGTCCCCCCACGACGCCTGGCTGGCCTCGTGCAGCGTGGACAACACTGTGGTCATCTGGAACGCCGTGAAGTTCCCAGGTCCGCGCCACCCCTGCCCCGGCGCCCCCTGGTGGGGGCTGCAGCGGGGGGTCCGGGTCCCCTTGGCTGGCCTCTCAGGGTCTTGCCAGTAACTCAGGTCTCCGTCGACCGTGTTTAAAAGTTGACCGTGTTTGAAAGTTGACTTTAGAGATAGCAGTAGCCAAGCCCCCGTGCGGCCGCGTGCCAGCTGGTACGTCTTCCCAGCAGGCTCAGCCTCTGCCCCCTGCGTCTCTGTGATGCCCTTGGGCGTGAGCAGGCGAACAGTTCCCTCTGCAGAAAGCTGATTTCCCTGCTGACGGGCTGGAATCCCTCCCAAGGCAGAGCCCCGGCCAGCCCTGCGTTTCCAGCCCACGAGGTGCTCCCTGCCCCTGCTCTGTCGGAGCCGGTCCCGCCTTGCATACCCCCGTCCTCAGTGAGGACGAGAAGGGGCCCCACGGCGCAGGGCCCACCCCTGCTTGGTCAGCGTGGCTCTCGCGGGTGGACTCCTGTCCAGAAGGGAGATAGCAGCAGGCCTGCGCCCCCAGCAGGACAAGGGGCGCGGCTCCGGCCCCTGCCCCAGGGGCGCACGCAGCCGCCGCCTGTGCGTTAGCCGTGCTGAGGGACGGCGCTGCGGCCCAGCTCCCGGGTAGGAGCGGACTGCGGGCTCTTCTGCGCCTGCCGGGGCTGGGGGCTGGCCGGGACGGCTCCTGAAGCCCCCTCTCTTGGCCGTTCGGCCCCCCGCCCGTGTTTCTAGACAGAGTTTTCCCCGGTGAAGTCTTTCCAACGCTTCTTATTTGTCTTCACAGAAATCCTAGCCACTCTGAGAGGCCATTCTGGCCTGGTGAAGGGCCTGACCTGGGATCCTGTCGGTAAATACATTGCCTCTCAAGCTGACGACCGCAGCCTGAAGGTGTGGAGGACGCTGGACTGGCAGTTGGAGACCAGCATCACCAAGCCTTTCGACGAGGTGAGGGCCCACAGTCCCCCGCCCACCTGCACCCACACTGCCTCTGGCGCGGGGCCGAGCTGCGGAGCCCAGCCCTGGGGGAGCCCAGAGTTGTTCCCTTCCCGGGAGCTGTTAAACAGCCGCCTTTGCAGTGGAGAGGCCTGTGCGGCTTGGCGCTGAAGCGTGCGTAGCACGCTGCCCCCAGGCGGGGGCGCTTGCCGACCTCTGCCCTGGGGGCAGGCGGCCTCTGTGGGGGCTTTGGCAGCCGTGCGCAGCGTCCAGATGGGAGACTGCAGAGGCTCACGTGCTGTCTCCCCTTCCCTCATTCGAGTTCTGCCTTCACGTGAGGTCGGAGCTGGGGGTTGCCGTGGTCTGGGAGACACTTCCCCAGCTCCTCCATGTGTGCACCCTCCCGTGTCCGGCCGTCCTGGTGCAGGTGTGTCCCCACCCTGCTCTCCGGCTCTGCCTCGTGGACCTTCTTCCAGGCTTGCACAGCCTGGGTCCTAGCCCCCTCGGCCTGCGGGCTGCCCAGGGCTGACCCTGAGCTTCAGCAGCTGCTTTTGACAGCGTCACCTCACCCTGCAGGAGACCTGGTGTCTGGGCTGCCTGGTTTGGGAAGCAGGGCCTCTCTGCTGTGTCCTTGGCAGTTTGTGGGGACTTCGCCAACCTCTCCTTGGCTGGTGGCATCTCCAGGCTGCAGGGAGGAGAGGGCTCAGGAGAGCAGCTGGGCCCTTGTGGTCTGGGCTGCCGTGCCAGGACAGGTTCGTGGCCAGGCCCCCGAGGGTCAGCAGGGCTCCGCGGCGGCCACAGCGCCTGCCCTGCGGACGCCCGTGGGCTCCCCGGTGCTCAGAAGCAGAGCCGCGCGGCGCCGCTCAGCCTGAGGTTGGGGCGGGTTTTGGAGCCGGCGTTGGCCTTGGGCTCCACTCAAGCACAGGTGCTCCTTGCAGTGTGGAGGGACGACCCACGTGCTGCGGCTCAGCTGGTCTCCGGACGGGCACTACCTGGTGTCCGCCCACGCCATGAACAACTCCGGTCCCACCGCCCAGATCATCGAGCGGGAGGGCTGGAAGACCAACATGGACTTTGTGGGGCATCGGAAAGCTGTGACCGTCGTGGTGAGTCCGCTGGGCCTCTGGCTGGCGGCCGACAGTGCCGCCCAAGCGGGACCCTCGCAGCCTGGGCCAGGCCGTGCTCCCCAGCCCCAGGCCACATGTGGGACTGAGGCGGCAGCCTCTGAGGGCCAGCACACGTTGTCGTCCGGTTCTTCTTTCCTTTAAACTAATTACAGAACACGTCCTGTGCATCTTACGGGCAAACGGACGTGATGATGAGTATCACCGGAGTCAGACTTTGTTAGGACTACTGTGCGCCCAGCCTGGCCCTTTCCCGTGTGTGGGCCTGCCCGAGGGCGCTCAGGCTGGCAGCCCTGACAGGTGGCCCACTCCCCAGTCTCCCTGAGACCCATCCGCGGCCGGCGTGGCGCCACGACCGCGCTGTGAGCCAGCTGACGCGCCTGGTGGTGGCGATCAGACTCCTGGGGAGCGTCCTCACAGGCCTGAGGCAGGCTGTGAGCAGCCTGTGTGAGCCTGACTTGGTCAGCTGTGGGCCACCGAGCAGAGGAAGCAGAGGGCGCCTGAGGCTGACGGGGCAGGGGGTCGTCCAGAAGCCTGCTCTCAGGCCTCTGTCCATCAGATGGTCTCGTCCTTCCCACGCTTGGTGATGAACATCAGATGTTCTGGCCTGAACTCTGTGTCTTAAACAACTGAGAACAGCTGTGTTGGTGACACCGGCTTCAGGTGGGGTTTTGTTAGAGCCGGGGGCTCGGGGCTGGCTCCTTTGCAGGGCTCACCATGTGGCTGGCCCAATGCTTCCGTGGGACACTCACCCCAAGGCCTCCCAGCCACCAGGCCCAGGGCGCACGCCTCTGATGCAGCCCTCCCGTCTCCCCACGCCGGCCATCTGCCTGCCTCTAGGACGAGACCCCGCTGGGCCACCTGTGTGCGTCTCAGATTTGGTGTAGGGCAGGCGTCCCCAGCCCCTGAGGACCACCGTGTGGCCTGTTAGGAAGGGGACCACGAGCGAGCGCAGCGTTGTCTTCCGTTCACAGCCGTCCCCTTGCCACGCACCCCGCCTGCCCTCTGCCTCCTGCAGGTTCTCAAGAGCGTAACCCCACCCCACCCGACCCGGTCCGTGGAAGGCCGTCTTCCGCCCGACTGGGGACCGTCGCTGCAGGGCACCTGCCGGATGCCCGAGCAGCTCCTGATTCGCCTTTGTCGTTTGGCTTCAGAAATTCAACCCTAAAATCTTCAAGAAGCAGCAGAAGAACGGCAGCTCCGCGAAGCCCAGCTGCCCGTACTGCTGCTGCGCCGTAGGCAGCAAGGACCGCTCACTGTCCGTCTGGGTGAGTGCCCCGGGGGCTGGGGCGGGGACTCTCCATCTGGGCGAGCACCCCCGAGCTCGCTGCCGGGGGCGCGGGCGGCAGGGAGAGGAGAGACCCCACTCTGGTGGCAGGGTGGGCTCTGCCCTGCGCGGGGCCTGGCCAGGAGAGGCTGGCCCGCTGCCACGGACCCTGGATCCAGGCGCAGGGAGCGTCGGCGGCGGCCAGGCTGCAGTTGACACGTGGCGCTGGCCTTCCTTTGCTTTAAGAGACCCTTTGTGTCGACACGGAGCCCCTGGGGGCAGCCACCTGCAGCGTGCAGATCGTCACGTGTGGCTCCCGTGTGGCCCGGGCCACTCCTGGCCCTGCCTCGGTGCCTTTCCGCAGCATCTGCCGTGTGCCTGGGCCTTCCTGTCCAGGGCGCCACACAGATGCGGTTGCCTGGGCGGCACTGTGTGCACTGCGCAGCTGTCACCGGCGCGCCGGGGCTGGCATCCGCGTGTCGCTGCTTGACCACGGGTTTACTGCTCACGGCCGACTCCCTGTAGACAGCGGGTCTGGAGTTGCAGGACTGGAGTTTATCCCCGGCTGCATTTGGGACCATTGTTGATGGCAGACCCGGGCTCGGTGCGTCGTGGGCGGCCCAGCCGCGCCCTCCCCGAGCTCCGTCCCTGGTGCTCTGAGCAAAGTCTACCTGCCGGAGCTCAAGTCGACAGGTCCCCTGCTTCCGAAGGCCTGCAGGCGGGACTGTGGGCACAGCGCCAGGCTGGGTCTCTCTGGAGAGAGGACTCAGAGGGCGAGGTTCCCATGGGCTCCAGGCTCAGGGTCCAGCCCCATCCTCAGGACCAGGCTGGCCGCAGGGCCTCCTGCCCACGAGGTGGGTTCCCGGGCCCTGGGGTAGGCGGGCCAGCCCCATGTGTGGGAGCCCAACCTGCTGGATGTGGGGGCCTGTGCTCGGCCGCGTGGGAGCCCTGGGGCATGAGCATGCAGGTCAGGTAGGAGCGTGGCCTCAGATGCAGGCTTGCATGGGATGTGTGTGACACGCGCTGCGTCACGCTCTCAGTGGGCAGTCCAATGCCTGACTTTAGGAGAGTACGCTGTGTGTCCCAACACAGAAGAAAGTGGTTAGTAGCGGCGACCCAGGGCCTGGTCCAGGGCAGCGTGAGCCCGTGAGGTGCGTGAGGCCACCCCTGCAGAGCCTGGGTATGCCCAGGGAGCTGGTCTTCCGTGAGGCTGTGCTGTCCTGCGACCTGCCTTGGCCGCCTCCTCCCGGGCACCCCTGGCACCATCCCTGCTCGAGGGGCCCTCCGGACCCTCCGGGCATCGCTGGTCGTGTGGGGTGTGTGCAGCCGCCTCCCCGGCCCGGCTGTGTGTGTCCAGTGGGCGGGGCCCACCGCTGGGGTCTTGGTGGTGGGCTGAGCAGACTTGGAGGCGCCCTGCGTGTCAGCGCAGCTGGGCCGCGGCTCTTTGTCTGGTGGTGACTCTGAGCCAAGTGAACGGGGAGGCTTCACTCATTCACTTGCCTTCCAGCTCACGTGCCTGAAACGGCCTTTGGTGGTCATCCATGAGCTGTTTGACAAATCCATCATGGACATCTCCTGGTAAGCTGGCCTCTCGGCTCGAGGCACGGTCTGGCGGAGGGGGAGCCACCCGCTAGATTCTGAGGCCTTGTGTCGTGATCAGGGCTGAGTGGCTGGGCCCAGGGTCCCAGCAGGAACAGACCCCCAGCGTACGTGTTCGGAGAGCTGCAGCGCCTAGAGCCCTCTGGGATGGGCGCGGGGGCCTCTCCCCAGGGCTTGCTCCTGGCTGCTGATGGCCGTCTCTCCTAGGACCCTGAACGGGCTGGGCATCCTGGTATGCTCCATGGACGGCTCCGTGGCGTTTCTGGACTTCTCCCAGGACGAGCTGGGAGACCCTCTGAGCGAGGAGGAAAAGGTAGGGACCTCGTGGCTCTGGGGCCCCTGCAGCCTTCACAGACTCACGACTTCCCGAAGCGCCCCTGGGCTCAGCCTCTTACAGCCTGTCGCCCTCATGGGTGAAGTCTGTTCGTCCAGAATCCGCCTCAGTCACGAGAGGGCCTGGGCGTCCTTCCTTGAGCCGACAGCCGCCCCAGGAGCGCAGAGGGGCTGCCGGCACCCGTCTGTGCCGTGTCCTGGGCTGATGCGGCCTTGGGTCGGCCGTCAGGACAGGGCGGGCCCTTTCCTGGCACCCACATCTGCCAGGTCCGGGGCCATGCGCTCCACCCCCTCCAGTAGGGCTGCTCCAGCTGGCTAACCCGTGAGCAAGCCCCTCCTTGGTTAGCCTGAGGCCTGGGGGCAGAAGTGTGAGCCACCTGTGGCCGGGCCGGGCCTCCTCCGTGCGTGGTTTGTCCAGCACTTGTGCGTCCCTGGGGCCCTGTGCGGGCCAGCGCAGCTTCCCCTGCCTCGGCTCGGAGCCCACTTCCCTCGAGCAGGCCCACGTCAGCTCTCCTCTCTAGGGGGCCACCGTTGCTGGGAGCCCCTCGGAGGCCTCTGTGGGGACCCCACTATGACATCGCCCTTTGGGCGTTGGGATCTGCCTGGCTCAGGGCCCTGGGCTGGCCTGGCGCCCATAGTCCTGACCCGTGGGAGGCGAGTGAGTCCACCACCCCAGCTCTTCCCTCCCCAGGTCAGCATCTCCGGGTGACCTCCCTTTGCCCTTGAGAGCTGTGACCGGCCTGGGTGCGGGCAGGGCCCCTACGCTGGAGGCATGCTAAGGCTGAGCTCTGAATTCTGAGTCTCCAGGGCCCAGGGAAGGGCTCGTGGCCCCAGGCCACCCCGTCCCGGTCTGTCCTGCTGGGAGGTCTCCCGCGGTCTCTGCTCTGGTCGCTGGCACACCCAGCGTGCATCTTCTGCTTGTGCCTCCAGCCACACCCACGTGCTGAGGCCACTGTCCCCAGTCCCATGGGTGGCTTGTGGCCCAGGACCGCTGAGGTCTAGGAAGGTGGGCAGGCCCTGCTCGCGACGGTTGGGATGTGTTGGGAGCCATACAGGCAGAGAAAGGTTCCCCTGGCCCGCACACCAGGCCTTCCCTCGCTCTCAGGTGGGGGCCTCCAGCCTCGCGGGGCTCCTCTGGCTGTGGGAGGAGGTTCTGGGTCTGGGATCTGGTTCCTAAGAAGCCTCTGGGTCCTTGCAGTGGTTTAAGAGCCTTGCTATTTGTTCTGCATCGGCCCTGCCACAGGGTCAGGCCTTCACTCGCATCCCCAGGTGTGGACGCCTTGAAGGCTGTGAGCACCCGGGGGGGTGCAGGGCCGCTCCCGACACGCAGGCAGCAGCAGGCAGACAGCGGGAGGGCTCGGGGACCCTGCCCAGGGCCGTCTTCTCTGAGCGGGGAGCTCCTCACAACTCACCCACGGGTGGGCATCGTCACACCCTTCGCTCGGCCTTTCCCAGAGCCGCATCCACCAGTCCACCTACGGCAAGAGCCTGGCCATCATGACCGAGGCCCAGCTGTCCACCGCTGTCATCGAGAACCCCGAGATGCTGCAGTACCAGCGCAGGCAGCAGCAGCTGGACCACAAGGGCCCCGCAGCCAGGGACGCCGGGCCCACGGCCAGGGACGCGGGCTCTGCCACCTCCGTCGCCGGCGTTGTCAACGGGGAGAGCCTGGAGGACATTAGGAAGGTGAGGGCTGGGCCCGGCGCCCCGAGGACACTACCCACAGCCTTTCCAGAGGGGTGGACACAGGGCATTGGGCCTCGGGCCCTGCCCTCCGGAGACTGTCAGCTCCACATCTTTCCCTGGGCACCGTGCTCCCCTGGGGTGTGGGTGAGGGGGGTGGGAAGGGCATAGACGGAGCTGGGGGCTAACGCCATCCCCAGGTGCTCGGAGTGCACACGGGGTGCGACTGGAGCCCTCGGTTAGGAGCCTTCGGTGGGAAGTCTTTACGAGCCGTGGTTTACAGACAGGAGGTCAGGTCTCGCCGGTAGGTGGCTCCGCATGGAGCCTGCGCTTGCGGCCGCACGGCTGGCCCGGCAGTCAGGTGGGCACTGGAGGGGGCGGCAAGGGGCTGCTGGATCCACTGCCCCTCAGGGTGAGGTCGAACACGCGTCCTGAACCAGAGGCTCCGTCTGGTTGCGTCCGAAAGGCCACAGCGTGGGGAGCCAGGGCTCACGTCCTTGCAGCCCTCGCCTGCTCACAGGCACTGACGCATCTCCTTTCGTTTGTCTCTCCTTTGCCAGAACCTTTTAAAGAAGCAGGTTGAGACGCGGACCGCAGACGGTCGGAGGAGAATCACGCCGCTCTGCATTGCACAGCTGGACACCGGGTACTCGCCCTCCCTGCGCCTTCTCTGGGTACTCTTCCTCTCTCCTTCCGCAGCAGCTCCATCACCGCCCAGCCAGCACAGGCTCGCGGGCAGACAGGGCCAGCTGAGCCCGGCTTCTCAGAGCCCTGCCCCCTGGCGGCGCTGCAGGTGGGCTTGTGGAGGCGCCTCTGTGGCTCTGCCGTGTCCACGCAGCTGGCCCCCCATCGTTGAAGACGCCAGGGCAAGAAAAGTCAGGCCGGCTTTCTTGTGTCTCTTCACGCTTTCGCAGCACCCTCTTTCTCAGTGGGAAAGAGGCGCGTGCGTGACACTGAAAGCAGCATCACCCACAGCCCAGTCAGGTTCAGGCACTGCTCGCACCGTGCGGCCCACATCCTCCGTTTGCCCCTGGTTCTTGACCTTGTGTTCACTTTAATAGCTGGTCCTCTGAAGCACTAGCTTGCAGAGGGTCCAGGGGCCAGAACCGGGCGTGCAGGGCGGGGCCCAGACTGCCAGTGGACTCGGTGGGCCCCCGCTGCCTTGGTGGCACCTGTAGTCGGGCTGGCTTTCGTGTTGGTCATTCTGCCCACAGTGAGGACTCGGAGGGCGAGTGTGAAGAACAGGCCGTGGGCGGGTGAAGAGTGTGAAGAACGGGCATCGTGCGCAGCAGCGCTCTGCGCTCTGCTCACTCTTCTCCCGGGGCTGCTCTGAATCTCCCCTGAGGGCCGCAGAGACCCTCAGTCACCGACGCACGGACCCTCTCCTGGGGTCAGGCCTCCGGACTCCTCGCCCAGGGCGGCTCCTCGCCCAGCGTGGCTCCTCTTAAAGGAGTGTCTCCCCTGAACCTACCCGGATACCACCCCACCCACCTTTCTCAGGACCAGGTGAAACCCAGCTTGTGTGGAGCTGGGCCACAGAGCCCCTGTGGGGAGGGCTGTGTGGGTGGGAGGCGAGGCTGGGGCTTCTGTCCTGAGTCCTGCTGAGGAGGCAGGGTGGCGCCTGCGCCAGCTTTCTGCCCTGGGGCATGTGTTTCTTGCGCCAGACTTGGTGCTTTTGCTCTTAATGGCTTCTCTTGATGGGCATGCCAAAACAAGTAACCGCAGACTAGGCAGTTCTTAGCTTAGCCAGTCAGGAGAAAAGGGAAAGTGCGAACATTTAAGATGGAAAAGTGGGAAGCGGCCACAGATGGAGAGTAAACCAAAAGGATGAAAGAGACTCTGTTGACCTCTGCAAATAAATCTCAAAATGGAGTATTTTGAGGAAAAGTTACCAAAACTGAAGATCTACACAGATGAAGTCTCGTAGAAGACATGGAGGGCAGCTGTCGCAGAGGCAACCCACCAAAAGCTACCAGACTGAGACAGCCTCCCGGGAAAACCAACAAGCTTTAAAGAGCAGCTCACTCTAACACCAGGTTGGTGCAGACGTGATTACAGTTTTGGATTGTGAATTTTAAATCCTTATAACTAGGCTCAAACACGTTTTTATCAGTCAAAATACGAACCGTTACAATCAACAATTACATTTTTGCCGACAAGAAATAAGTTTATTTCTGTAACATAAAAACCCAACACACTTCGGGATCCAACAAACTTGGAAAGCATTTTCTGCATCCTGCTGGTTATGGAAGTGATTTCGCTGCAAAAGTGTTGTCAGGGTGCTTGAAGAAGTGCTCCTCACTTGGCAGGAGGTCAGGTGACTGGCGGACGAGGCAGAGCTTCCTGACGCTGCCTGTGCGCCGCGCGGCCTGGCCTTCCCGATGCTGCCTGTGCGCCGCGCAGCCCAGCACTGACGTGAGAAGAGCTCAGCCTTTTCTGTCGGCCAGCACCACTTGCAGACACTGTGGTCTTCAGTGCATCCCGCTGATTTGCTGAACGTGCTTCTCAGGTGTAGTGGTTTGCTGAAATTCAGAAAGTTGTAGTGGATCAGACCAGCAGCAGATCGTCTGACAGTGACCGTGGCCTTTTTTGGTGCAAGCTTGGTTTGGGGAAGTGCTTTGGAGCTTCCTCTCGGTCTGCCGACTGAACTGGTCGTCACCAGCTGTCGTATACAACCCGATTTTTGTCGCGTGTCACAATCCAGTCCAGAAATGGTTTTTGTTTTGGAGAATAAGTGAAGATGACACTTCAAAACGACGATTTTTTGATTTCCAGTCTCCTCATGAGGCACGCACCCATCGACCTTTTCACCTTTCCCTTTTGCTGCAAATGCTGAGCTCCTGGAGAATGGTTGCAGTTGAGTTCTTGGACAGCTTCTCGCGTGGTTCCAGTAGGATCAGCTTCAGTGACGCTCTCAGGCCCTTGTCAGCCTCTGGCGGCCGCCCCTTTGCTCCTCTTCAGAGCGGCCGTCTGCTTTCGCCCTCCACGCTGCACGCTTGCTCGCAGGCGCTGCACCAGGCGTGCTGTTGACGTTGTGAGTTGTCTCCACGGCGTCTACCACCCATTCTGAACTCAGATAAGAAAATCTCTCAGAGTTGCTCTGTGTCTAACATCGTTTCCATAGTCTAAAGTAAATATAAAATGCACAGCAAATAAGTCATTAGCAAAAAGATAAACTGAGAAATGCACGTTAAGATGATATATAACATAAATGACGTGTTGTTTAGAATATGTTCTAGTATCAAAGCACAAATTTGAACAGTGCAAAACCGCAGTTATTTTTGCATCAACCTAATAATATTGAAAATTCCCCTAGTGCTTAGAAAAAGAAGGAAAACTTGCAAAGTCTTTTTTTTAATGAACACTGTATTGAAATTTCACAAAATGTGACAGAGATGCAGTAGTAAATTTCTGATCAATCTCATTTCCAAATGTCAATGTAAAATCCTAAATAAACTAATGAACCTTACAATGTGTTAAAATGCTAATACAATAAATAAGCAAAATTTATTTCAAGAAAGTGAGATGGTTCAGACGATCTGGGGAAACCCATTTTACTCCTGCCTTTCAGTAGATCAAAGTAAATTATTTGGTCATCTCTTTAGATGCTTAAGAGGCATTTTTATTAAGTCCAATATCATTCTTATTTAAAACTTAAATAGGAATAGATAGGTGTTTATTAAATATTTGATAAACTTATTTCAAATTAAATTTGAAAACTGAACAAGTGTCTACTCCTGTGATAGGAGTTTAACCTTGTTCTAGCAATGCCAGCTCATACAGTTAGACAAGAGAAAAAAGAAATTAGAAAGGAAGTGACAAGCGTGTTGGTCAAGGGTGATGTGATCCACAAGATAATCAGCTGGAAAAGCTGCCACAGTCAGTAAAAGAAGACCAGGGGCCTGGGTGCGACCAGCCCCGTGCCACCAGCTAGCACCAGTTGCCTTCGGAAGGTGTGGAAAGATGCTATGCTCAGCAGTGCAGCACCCAGAATGTCCCAAGCACAAGAGATCTTCATGAAGAAAAAGTTAAGACTCTACTGCAAGCCCTACAAGAGAATCCACAGAAACAGCTAGAAATGCACGCCACTTCCCAGACAGGATGACTCAGTGTCGTAAAGATGACAGAGCTCTCTCAGCCTATGAACATAACAAATCACCACAGGAATTTTCAGCAAAAGACAAACTGACTCTGGAGTTACGTAGAAAAGTACACGGGAGCGGCTGAACTGTTCTGGAAAAGATTAATCAGAGAGACTAGCCCCGCTAGAAATGAAAACTAAAGCTGTAGTTACAGTAGTGACACACTCACGCATAAATACAGGGATGGATGCAGTGAAGAGTCAGGACGTGACGCTCCCCGAACCATCAGTGCGAGACCGTACAGTGGGCGAGAGACGTCTCTTCAGTGAGTCGTGCTGGGAAGGCTGGACAGCGCGTGTAAATCAGCGAAGCCAGAGCGCTCCCCCACACCGAGCACGTGAGGCAGTTCAGAATGGCTGAAAGACTCAAACACGGACACACGACCGTCAAACTCCTGGAAGAGGACGGAGGCCGGCGTCCTCTGGCGTACGCTGTGCCCGCGCTTTCTTAGGGAGTGGAAACAGCAGCAGAAATGAACAAATGACTGCCTTTCGCAGTTACCACGGTGTGAGGAGCTGCAAGCAGCAGAGCCTCCCTGACGCCCTCTCTGAGGCGGTGCAGGGAGTCCTGCCCGGGAGCCAGCCAGACGTGTTTGGAGGCGGGGGAGCTTCAGATCGACCTGGAACGGCCTCTCGGGACAGACGCTTCTCGGGCACCATCGGGCCCAAGTCCACTTGGCGCCCCAGGCTCTCCGTGTGTCCGGGGCAGCCGCAGCCATGGACAGCCCCGCGTGGACATCAAGGTGCTGAAGAAACTCAGCAAGAATGAGAAGCTGGCCAAGAAACATGAGGCCTTTGGGGGCTTCCTTTGTGGCTCAGCTGGTAAAGAATCCGCCTGTGATGCGGGAGACCTGGGTTGGGAAGATCCCTTGGAGAAGGGAAAGGCTACCCACTCCAGTGTTCTGGCCTGAAGGACTCCAGGGACAGTCCCTGGAGTCGCAGAGTCGGGCACGACTGAGCGGCTTTCACGTTCCGCGTTCAACATTTGGCTTCAGAGGCAGGCCTGAACAAGGCTGGCCAGTTCCCTTCCTTGCTGACCCACAATGCCAACGTGGTGGCCACAGTTGATGAAGTGGAGTCCACGATCAAGTTCCAGATGAAGAAGCTGCTGTATCTGGCAGTGGCTGTCAGCCAAGCAAAGATGACAGATGTCGAGCTTGTGTACACCCCCTTAGCTGTCAACTTCCTGGTGTCATTGCTCAAGAAAAGTTGACAGAATGTCAGGGCCTTGTACATTAAGAGCACCATAGGCAAGCCCCAGTGTCTGTACTAAGGCCTAGCTTAATAAACCACAAAAAAAAAAAGATAAGCAAAGGAGAGCTAATCAAACTTACAAGCTTTCGCACCTCGAAGGCAACCGTGCACACATGGAAAGACCGTCTGTGGGCTGGGAGGAGACTCGCGCAGAGGACGCAGCCGGAGAGGACTTCACCTCCAGACATACACACAGCGCACGCAGTGCAGCGCTCTAAACCCCCACATGTGGGCAGAAGACCCGAACAGACACGTCTCCAGAAGAGACACAGGTGGCCAGCAGCCACGTGGAAGAATGCTCAGCCTCACTAATGGTTAGAGAAATGCAAATCTGAACCACAGTGAGTTATCACCTCACACTGGTCCAAATGGCCATCGTTAAAAAGTCTGCAGGGAACAAACATTGGAGAAGGTGTGGGGAAAAGGGGACCCTCCCACACCGTTGGTGGAGAGGTCAGTTGGTGCAGCCACTACGAAAGCAGTGAGGCGGTTCCTCAAAAACTTAGAGTGAGGCCCAGCGAGCTAACTCTGGGCACACACCCGGAGAAGGCTACCGTTCAGAAAGACAGCACAGCCCGCTGTTGACTGCAGCACTGTTGACAGCAGCCACGCCTGGGGAGAAGCTGAATGTGCACCAGCAGGTGGGCGGGTGAAGATGCAGGGTATTCATACACTGGAATGCTGCTCAGCCGTATAAGAGTGAAATGATGCCCGCTACAGCAACGTGGACTGACCTAGAGATGACCGTGGTACGTGAAGTGAGCCACAGACAGATGCCAGAGGACGTCACTCGTGTGGAATCTAGAATACGACATAAGCGAGCGTCTCTACACAGCAGAAACAGATCGCAGGGTAGAGAGCAGAGGTGCGGTCGCTAAGCAGAAGGGTGTGGGGAGGGACGTCGGGGGGGTTGTGGGTTAGCGGGGGCAACGGTTGTATCTGGGACGGGTACCCTTGCACAGGAGGCTGGACTCAATACCCTGCGATAAAGCATAATGGGAAAGAGAGTATATACGTGTATACCTGAGTCACTTTGCTGTGTAGCAGAGATAAACACAACAGTGTAACTTAAACTTCAGCAAGATAAATGTTTTAAAAATTGGAGCCCTATCTTACAACTTAATATTCTGCACGGCTCAGAAATTTTTCAGAAAATAACATTCTGAACATTTCAGGGTTTTTTTAATAACCTCAGAGGTAAAAAAAAAAATCTTTCCAACAAATTACACAAAAGTTAGACCACACAAATGGGTTTTGCAAGAAAAATTACGTGGTAAGTAGTCAACATCCTGGGGAAAATATTTCCTGTCCATATAGGAATTGTTAAAAACACAGTAACTAGGTCTTGATAATACAGACCAGTAATCAGAATAAGGTCTTACTGTGGGTCAAGACTTGCCATTAAGTGTCTTAACATGAGCAGTCTCAGCACAGATCACAATAGTAATGTTTAAATTACAGATTCAGGTGGCTGGCTGGCCATGAGACTTACACTCACGTGGGCAGAGACCATGGCTGTCTTCTTCAACGCTGTATTCCCTGCATTGGGCACACAGTTGCTGCTCAATACATATTGATGGGATGGAAAACAGAAAAATGGATGACAGGAACAGTTCACAGAAAAAGAGTGTCAGATATTTCTAGATGAAAAATTTTCAACCCTGCATCAAAATAATTGTAAATGAGGCCCTAATGCTGGGAAAGATTGAAGACGGGAGGAGAGGGGATGACAGGATGAGATGGTTGGACGGCATCACCGATTCAATGGACATGAGTTTGAGCAAACTCCGGGAGATAGTGAAGGACAGGGAAACCGGATGTGCTGCGGTCCGCAGGGCTGTGGAGAGTCGGACAGGACTGAACGGCTGCGCGATAAGTAACCTGTAGTAACATACCACTTTCATCCCTCAGATAGTCAGAGGTGACGAGATTGATGAAGCCGGTGGTGAGCGTGTGGGAGAATGGGCAGCCACACACGCTTGTGAGGTGGACCTAAAGCAGGGCCCCGAGGACAGTCTATCCAGAGCCGTCTGGACGCCCCACTGTTTTCTGCAGTTCCTTCTGGGACTTCATCCCCCGTAGCGTGTGAAGTCAGGGTGGGGCGCACGGCAGGCGAGCCGTGATTTCCCTGCGCTGTCCTCGGCACATGCGTGGGGGCTGCGTCAGTCCGGATAGCAGCCCTGTGGGGAGCGCGGGCGAGGCGCCCAGGGCCCTCCGCAGAGCCCTGCCGTGTGCCACAGCAGCGCCAGGAGACCGTCGACCGTTCCTCAGGCCGCCTGCAACGGCAGGGAGGCCCCTCTGCCGTTTGCCAGCCCCGAGACATGCTTGCCTGGTTAACCCTCAGGTCAGGGTGCGTCTTGAAATCAGAGGCATCAGACAGCTAACGGTTGGTTGCGATGTTTCTCTCTCTCAGTGGCACATAAATATCAGTTCATCTTGGGTCCAACCGAGTAGTGTGTGAAGTGGTTTCCCTTTCTTTTCTATTTCTTTGTCACTTGCATGAAAACCGCCCTGAAGGTGCCTTGCCCCTGGACCAGCCACCGGGGTGTCGAGGATGTGTGAGTGCTTGGCGCAGGGCCCGCGGCCTGGGCTGACTCTCCCCTTCTCGGCCACAGGGACTTCTCCACGGCCTTCTTCAACAGCATCCCGCTCTCGGGCTCCCTGGCGGGCCCCATGCTCAGCTCCCACAGCGGCCCCCCACTGCTGCCGCTGGACCCCAGCACGCCCGTCCCCTTCAGCTCCTCGAAGCCTTCCACCGAGCCGGCGGCCGGCGCCCGGCCTGTGGTTGATGCTGCCAGTAAGGACGGGTGAGTCCATGGGGCCAGGGGCAGGGCCTGGGGATGCTGGGCGCCCTCAGGTGAAGAGAGGAACAGGCTGGGTTTCAGATAAGGGCCTGCTCAGAAGAGGAGTCGGTGCTCGGGGGCCACGGGCTCCGTGTCAGCAGCCCCGGGCCAGCCCCGCTTCAGCCGGTCTGCTCCTGCCCCCGGCCCCGGCCCCGGCTCCCGCCACGCTCAGGGTGCGTCTGCTGGGGGCGTCCTCGGCCCACTGCCTGGGCGCCACGCCGGCCGTGGGGAAGGAGCAGAGGAGTGTGGCTGAGGAGCTGGCCCCCTGAGGGCCTTGCCAGGCAGGTCTCCAGAAGTATCTCTCAGGCTGAGCCAGGCCCCAGGGTCGCGGCCACAAGAGCGGAGCTGCAAACCTCTGAGGAGGGGCGGGGGGTGCGGGGCGGAAGGCTGGCTTCTCCCTGGTAGGGACACAGGCCAGGAGCCCACCTGGGAGTGCCCAGCCCCAGCTGCTGCCCTGGCCTGTGCCTGACGGTTGCGGTGACTCCGGGGCCTGTGTTACCACAGCCTCCGCGATGGTCGCGCCCAGGAGGCCTACTCCAGGGGAGGAGGGAGCACGCGGTGGGTCCACCAGGCCACTCACATCGGGGCAACGGGGCCTGGGGAAGGGCAGGGTGCCGGGCCTGCACGGGTCCTGGGAGACCTGCAGGTCTGGCCCGGGTCGGCCCAGAGGAGGCCCCGCGGCTTCAGACCCGCATGTGGGACGTGCCTGGACCTGGGGTGGCGGGGGGCGCCTGACTCCCCCGAGGCTCGTGGGCTGCCCAGGCGCTGCGCTTGGCCAGGAGAGCGGCAGGAGGGGACAGTGGCTTTCGGATCCCATGCGCTTCCGGTTAGACCTGTGGGCAGAGCAGGCTGGGGTGGAGACAGGCCCGAGACGAGGAAGGGCCTGTGGAGCCGCCGTCCCGGCCTTGTGCCCCCAGCAGCTCTCGGAACGTGCCGAGGGGCACGCCAGGCGTTTGCTCACAGCCTCGTGAATGGCAGGTGCCGGAGGGGCCGCCTTCCAGAAGGTAGTGTGTGGGGCTGTTGAAGTCAGGGAAGTCATTTATGGAAGACTGATGTCTGTGCCCAGCTCCTTGGCCCCAGGGCACAGAGCCCAGGCTCCCGGCCTTGCTGGTTGTGTGACGCGGCCTTCCCCCCTCACCCCAGCGTGAACACGGCCACTGCTGCCACCACCCCATCCCCCTCCGTCCTGACTACCCCGTCCAAGATCGAACCTATGAAGGCATTCGACTCCCGGTTCACGGAGCGCTCCAAAGCCACACCGGGGACACCTTCCTTGGCCAGCGCGACCCCGACAGCCGCAGAAAGGTAGGTGATAGCTGCGTGGGCCCTGGAAACGGGGGCAGGCGGGTTCCAGCCTCTCATGCCGGCTTCCTGCTCACGCACCAGCCAGGAGGTCGAGAGCCAAGACAGTGAGGGATTGGAAGCCTCTGAGCCCCCACAGCGCGTCCTCACGTCCCCAAGGACAGGCAGCAGCTCCCCAGGCGCCAGGACCCTGCTGAGCCGGCCGCCTGAGCATTCCAGCCTCTGCAACTGGCCTGGAGCCTCTCTGCCCCCAGGGAGGCCTCGCAGCGAGCCCGCTGAGGCACGGAGCTCACTGCCCGGTCCAGCGAGTCAAGGGCTGGAGGGGTGCGAGTGGGGCCAGGCCACCTTCCTTGGCACAGGCCAGGGGTGCCAGTCCTTTCCTGGAGCTGTGTCCCCTTCAGCATGTCAGGGACGGGGGCCCGAGACCTGCAGGAGCCCCTCGGCCGGCCAGCACCCAGAGGAGGCAGCAGCTGTGGCGAGACCCGTCCTTGCTGTGGATGGCGGCGTGGAGCTGAAGCACCTATGCTGCCCCCGGGCTGAACCCAGTGTGGAACCAGCGTGTCTGGGCAGGGCTCACAATCGGGGAAGGGGATGGGGCACTGTCGTGAGCCCAGTGTGGCCTCTGACCTTGGTGTGCGGTCAGCAGTGTGGCGGATCTGCAGCGTCCGCTGCTGAACGCTCTGGAAAGCTGGTGAGATGAGACACGTGTCGCTAAACAGCAAGTGAGAGGTGCCGAGGTGCCTCCCACCCCCACGCGGGAGGGTGACCTGGGCCCCGAGGCCACCAGGCTGGCTCCTTCAGGACCTGTCACCCCCGCCCCTTACAGCCTTTTAGACGCTTACACCCCCAGCGGGCCTGCAGGGTGAGGCGTCAAGCCCACCATCCTCGGCCTCCCCCTTGACAGCGGCAGAGAGTACGTGAGAGTCCAGGACCCAAGCACACGAGAGGAAGCGCCAGTGAGCGCGCAGGCAGGGCCACTCCCGCGCAGCCCGCCCTGGGGCTCCCCTGCTCCCGGCCCGGCCCGGCCTCCTTACTGTGTCTGTGGCGTGCTGTTCCCGAAAGGCGGCGTCAGCCACGGCACAGCTTTTTCACGGGGCTTCTTTCTCTTAATAACAAGTTTAGGGTTCGTCCACACGTTTTTGTGATCTGATAGCTTCCTTCTCTCTTTCTTTAAAGCGCGTGCTTATCATGTGTAGTTCTGGTTGCGCTGGGCCCTCATTGCTCCGGCTGCGGCCGGCAGGGGCTCCCTGTGTTGCAGCGGCCTTGCTGGTTGGGACCACACGCTCTAGGCGGCTTGCGGGGCCCTCCTGCCCCCTGCTTTCCCAGGTGGACTCGCGGCCTCTGGACCACCAGAGACGCCCCCTCCTAACTTGATTCACTTGTCAGCTTCTGGGGACGAGTAGGGATTCACTCAGCTGCCCTCTGGCCTGCGGCCCCGGGGAAACGCTGTGGGTGTGTACCGTGCAGGTTGAGAGAGCAGAGCCTGGTGAAGGAGCTGAGGCCCCGCGACGTCCTGGAGAGCAGCAGCGACAGCGACGAGAGGGCGCCCGCGGCCAAGCCCTCCTCGCTGCCCAAGCGCAAGCTGGAGGGGGAGGGGGAGGCCGTGGAGAAGAGGAAGAAGGGGCGACCACGCAAGGACGCGCGGCTCCTGCCCGTGGGCCTGTCCGTGCAGGTGAGGCTGGTGGTGGCGCCTTGGGCCTGGGCCGCCCCCCGCTCCCGAGTCTGCGAGCCCCCACGGGCAGCTGCCTCGTGCCCACAGCGGCCTGCCTCTCTGGCGTGCAGCTGCCCTGCGGTCCCCAGGGAGGAGAAGCCAGGGCTGCGGGCCCAGCCTCACCCGGGGATTCGCTTGCGCCTGCCGCTGCCCCCCTACGCTGGCGCGCGCTCAGGGAGACCTCTGCTCTTGCAGGCCCCTGCCACCCTGGCCGCCGAGAAGGACACTGTGTGTGTGTCTGTCCCAGCGCCCGCGCTGAAGCTGCCGATGCCAAGTCCCCAGAGAGCCTTCACCCTCCAGGTGAGCTCGCCCTGGGCCGCGAGCCCGAGCGGTCACAGACTCGGGCTGCCTCCACGCGGCCCCTCGCCTTCGGGGGCGACACCCACTCTTACGGAGCAGCTAGCCTCTTTGGGGACCCCACGCCTCCCCTGTGGTTTGCCCTCCAAGGCCTGCTGCCCCCCCCAGGCTCCCACCTCCTTAAGACCCACCCCAGAGGTCCCTTCTCCCAGAAGCCTCCTCGGTCTTGGCTCTGGGCCTCGGGGTTGGGGCCCGGGGAGCCGACCCGCCTGCGGGCCTGTCCACATCGCACCCCCCGGCACAGGTGGCCGTGAGGGGGCTTTACAGCGCACACCTGGGGCTGGTGGTCCTTGGCCCAGAGGCCCCGGCCTCACACGCCGTCCCCTCAGCCTGGGGGCCCCCGTGCTGGCGGGGCATGCCTCCCTGCCCGGGCTGCCCTCGGGGCCTCCGGGTGGGGCCCCCGGTCCTTTGCACGAGTGGCCGATCCCCCAGCCCGGGGCCTTCCCGGTGGGGCTGCTCGTGGTCTCGGGGGCCGGGCCGGCCCCTCGCCCGGCTCAGCTGCTGGGGGCCTTCCCAGTGGCGCTGCGCGTGGTCTCGGGGGCGGGCCAGCCCTCTACCCGGCTCAGCTGCTGGGGCCTCCCGAGCACCGGCGCTCCTGTCTGTCCATGTGGGGCCGACGCCAACCCGCACCATCTTCCCACACTCACCTGGAGGGACAGTGGGCTCTCCCGAGCACGCCAGGCACCTCGGGCCTCCCAGACCTCCTCCAGGAGCCGGCCTGCCTCCGCGCCTGCCACACCCCACAGCTGTTGAAGGCCATGTGCCCCAGCTTTGCATTTGAGCCGGGCCCTCCCATGCGCCATGCTCTGCCCGTAGCCTGTGGCCTCTGTGTCCCCTCTCCTGAGCAGGGGTGTTGGGATCGAGGCTTCAGTCTTCAGCTCTGGCCCAGCGTGTCCACTCCACAGGCAGAGGCCCGGCGGTCACCCACTCCTGGCCCTCCTGAGCCCCCAGCCAGTGGTGGCAGCTCTGTCCGCCCCCGGGCCCGCCTCTGAGGCCAGCTCCGTGAAGACTTGTCTTGCCTCCCCCAGGTGAGCTCCGACCCCTCCATGTACATTGAGGTGGAGAACGAGGTGGCAGCTGGTGGCGGCCTGAAGCTGAGCCGCCTGAAGTGCAGCCGCGAGGGGAAGGAGTGGGAGACGGTGCTCCCCGGCCGCATCCTCACGGCTGCTGGCAGCGGGTAAGGGCAGGGCCTTGCCCCCTGCACTGCGCCCGGCCCGCCGCGTCCCTGGGCACCCCGAAGGTGGCGTGTCCCCCGCGTGCTTCAGGAGGGGAACCCCGCCCTGGACGCCGTGGCCGGGCTCCTGCAGGCCCTGTGTGAGATCGCACTGCCTGCCTCCGACCGTCGCTGGCTGCTTCTCTGGACCGTGTTTTTGTGCAGGGAAGTAAGCAAGGCTTCCTGCTCTTTCTGGGTCCTGCCCTTCGAGGGGATCTCTGCTCGGGCTCAGCCCCACAGTGTCTTCCCACAGGCTCCAGGGCTGCTGGAGGGGCCCCGCACTCGCCTCCTCTGGAGGGAGGGCCCATCGGAGCTGTGCACACTCCCTCACCAGCACGCTCCCCCGTCAGGCCCGGGCGACGCCCTCAACGGTGTCTGCGGTCCCCCGCCTTTGCTGGACTCCTCCCTGGCTCTGGTCCGAGGCTGGCAGGGCGGGGGTGTCAGCATGGCCTCCCTGGTGGCCAGAGGCTGCTGCCGAGTGGCCAGCCAGGCCCCAGCCTGGTGCCCAGTTCTGCTGCCCACTGTCGGGCCCCACCGCCGCTCCTTGGCCCGAGGTGGGGGCCCCACTGGGAGCAGAGCCTGCAATGCCAGGCACAGCCCAGGGCCCCCGTGGCCACCTGGAGGAGGGGACATGGCCTGCCCACGGCCGGTGGCGCCCGCCCCGCCCCCACCGCGTGTGCCCCTGGCAGAGCCCTCTGGGGCCGCTCTGGCTCGTCCCGGCTGGGACCACGGGTGCTCGCTGTCGGGGCGCTGCTCCCGGGGCACCTGCTCCCGAGGCAGCTCGTGTGACCTCAGCCCGGGCGGCCTGGGGAGAGGAGCTGGCCCCGGCAGGCCCCTGACGCCCGCCCCCTCCCCCAGGGACGTGGTATGTGTCGCCTGTGAAAAGCGGACGTTGTCGGTGTTCTCCGCCTGCGGCCGCCGCCTCCTGCCCCCCATCCTGCTGCCGTCCCCGATCTCCACCCTGCACTGCACCGGCCCCTACGTCATGGCGCTCACTGCCGCCGCCACCCTGTCCGTCTGGGACGTGCACAGGCAGGAGGTGGTGGTGAAGGAGGAGTCGCTCCACTCCATCCTGGCAGGTGTGCGCGGGGCCCTCGGGGGCTGGGGCGATGGCCCTGCTGGCCAAGGCGATGACCAGGCTCAGGGCCCCGCTGCTGAGGGGCCTGGTGCCCGCTGCTGCTGAGGGGCATGGTGCCTGCTGAGCGGAACACACAGGAACCTTCCGTGTGTCTCCCCAGGAAGCGACATGACGGTGTCTCAGATCTTACTGACCCAGCACGGGATCCCCGTGATGAACCTGTCGGATGGCAAGGCCTACTGCTTCAGCCCATCACTGTCCACGTGGTGAGCGCGCCGCCCCCGGGGCCCGCGCTCCTCTCTCCGCTCTCTGGGGTCCTGTCCAGGGGGCACGTGAGCGTTCCTGGGCTTGTCCACCGGCGTTTCCGGCCGGGCCTCTGCCCAGCACCCACGTCAGGAGGCCCCTGAGTGCAGGGCACCCGGCCCCCGCTGTGCCTGCTGGGCCTTCAGCTTCCCTGAGCCCCACGGGGCCCGCGCTCCTCTCTCCGCTCTCTGGGGTCCTGTCCAGGGGGCACGTGAGCGTTCCTGGGCTTGTCCACCGGCGTTTCCGGCCGGGCCTCTGCCCAGCACCCACGTCAGGAGGCCCCTGAGTGCAGGGCACCCGGCCCCCGCTGTGCCTGCTGGGCCTTCAGCTTCCCTGAGCCCCGCCTGCCCCTGTGTCCCCAGGAACCTGGTCTCTGACAAGCAGGACTCACTGGCGCAGTGCGCGGACCTGAGGAGCAGCCTGCCGCCCCAGGACGCCATGCTGTGCGCGGGGCCCTTAGCCATGGTCCAGGGCCGCGCCTCCACGTAGGTGCTGGGCGAGGGCGGCTGTGCGCACGCGGTCCCTGCCAGGCCCACCCTGGGCTGCCCTCTGCCCCGCAGGCGGGCTCTGTCGCTTGAGAGGCAGGCGGAGGGCCCGCTGGGCAGTGCGGAGCAGGGCCTGGGGCCAGCCGGCCAAAAGCCTGCTGACCGCACTCTGCCCGCAGCTCGGGGCGGCAGGCAGCCCGGCTCTTTTCCGTGCCTCACGTGGTGCAGCAGGAGGCCACCCTGGCCCATCTGGAGAGCCAGGTCGCCGCGGCGCTCGCCTTGCGCTCCAGCCACGAGTACCGCCATTGGCTGCTCCTGTATGCGCGGTACCTCGTGAACGAAGGTGAGCCCCGGCCCCCGGGCCCCACCCCAGCCAGACCTCCCGAGGGCCCACGCCTGGTCAGCAAGGTGGCGGCCCTGCTGGCATCCAGCCCCGCTGTGAGGCAGGGTACACGTGGAGGTCACTCCCGAAAGGCTCTGCGCCCCCCACCCCTCGGAGCCCCGCAGGCCCACAGCTGTCTCCCTCCTTCGAGCCCCTCGCGCCCAGCAGGGCCTCCTGCTGTCCAGCAGCTGCATGGCCCTCAGCCCAGCCCTCCAGGGCCCATCCGTGTCTCTGCCCCGGGACCCCCGTCCCCTGACCCGCACCTGCTCCCTTCTCCAGAAGAGGCCCCGCCCGTCCCTCCTCCCGCAGCCCTGCCCACACCAGAACGGGCCTGTGCCCAGGGAGAGGGCAGGTCGAGGCCAGAGCCGAGTCAGCAGGCCGCAGGAGGTGGTGCGCGGAGCGGTGGCCTTCTGGTCCTGTGTGACGTGTTCCTGGTTCTGTGTTTCTGTAACTAGGGTTTGAATACCGACTCCGGGAAATATGCAAGGACCTCCTGGGGCCGGTTCACACGTCCACTGGAAGCCAATGGGAGTCCACGGTGGTGGTAGGTGCAGCTCTCCTTCCCCTGCAGGAAGGTGGGACGAGGCCTGAGCCAGGGTGCTGTGGGAGCTTCCTGGTGCCCTCCGCCACGGGGCCCAGCCTCAGAGTGAGGGTGCGCTGCCCACCTGTCCTGGCGGAAGCCCTCACAGCACAACCGCCGGGGCCTCCGCTCTGCGTCTGTCAGCAGTGAGGCGCCGTCTGGCCTGGGGGACCCGGGCTGGTGAGCCGCTGAGTTTGCGGAGTGGTGGCGGGGGCCGGGGGNGCTCACAGCCTCGTGAATGGCAGGTGCCGGAGGGGCCGCCTTCCAGAAGGTAGTGTGTGGGGCTGTTGAAGTCAGGGAAGTCATTTATGGAAGACTGATGTCTGTGCCCAGCTCCTTGGCCCCAGGGCACAGAGCCCAGGCTCCCGGCCTTGCTGGTTGTGTGACGCGGCCTTCCCCCCTCACCCCAGCGTGAACACGGCCACTGCTGCCACCACCCCATCCCCCTCCGTCCTGACTACCCCGTCCAAGATCGAACCTATGAAGGCATTCGACTCCCGGTTCACGGAGCGCTCCAAAGCCACACCGGGGACACCTTCCTTGGCCAGCGCGACCCCGACAGCCGCAGAAAGGTAGGTGATAGCTGCGTGGGCCCCGGAAACGGGGGCAGGCGGGTTCCAGCCTCTCATGCCGGCTTCCTGCTCACGCACCAGCCAGGAGGTCGAGAGCCAAGACAGTGAGGGATTGGAAGCCTCTGAGCCCCCACAGCGCGTCCTCACCTCCCCAAGGACAGGCAGCAGCTCCCCAGGCGCCAGGACCCTGCTGAGCCGGCCGCCTGAGCATTCCAGCCTCTGCAACTGGCCTGGAGCCTCTCTGCCCCCAGGGAGGCCTCGCAGCGAGCCCGCTGAGGCACGGAGCTCACTGCCCGGTCCAGCGAGTCAAGGGCTGGAGGGGTGCGAGTGGGGCCAGGCCACCTTCCTTGGCACAGGCCAGGGGTGCCAGTCCTTTCCTGGAGCTGTGTCCCCTTCAGCATGTCAGGGACGGGGGCCCGAGACCTGCAGGAGCCCCTCGGCCGGCCAGCNGGTCCAGCGAGTCAAGGGCTGGAGGGGTGCGAGTGGGGCCAGGCCACCTTCCTTGGCACAGGCCAGGGGTGCCAGTCCTTTCCTGGAGCTGTGTCCCCTTCAGCATGTCAGGGACGGGGGCCCGAGACCTGCAGGAGCCCCTCGGCCGGCCAGCACCCAGAGGAGGCAGCAGCTGTGGCGAGACCCGTCCTTGCTGTGGATGGCGGCGTGGAGCTGAAGCACCTATGCTGCCCCCGGGCTGAACCCAGTGTGGAACCAGCGTGTCTGGGCAGGGCTCACAATCGGGGAAGGGGATGGGGCACTGTCGTGAGCCCAGTGTGGCCTCTGACCTTGGTGTGCGGTCAGCAGTGTGGCGGATCTGCAGCCTCCGCTGCTGAACGCTCTGGAAAGCTGGTGAGATGAGACACGTGTCGCTAAACAGCAAGTGAGAGGTGCCGAGGTGCCTCCCACCCCCACGCGGGAGGGTGACCTGGGCCCCGAGGCCACCAGGCTGGCTCCTTCAGGACCTGTCACCCCCGCCCCTTACAGCCTTTTAGACGCTTACACCCCCAGCAGGGCCTGCAGGGTGAGGCGTCAACCCCACCATCCTCGGCCTCCCCCTTGACAGCGGCAGAGAGTACGTGAGAGTCCAGGACCCAAGCACACGAGAGGAAGCGCCAGTGAGCGCGCAGGCAGGGCCACTCCCGCGCAGCCCGCCCTGGGGCTCCCCTGCTCCCGGCCTGGCCCGGCCTCCTTACTGTGTCTGTGGCGTGCTGTTCCCGAAAGGCGGCGTCAGCCACGGCACAGCTTTTTCACGGGGCTTCTTTCTCTTAATAACGAGTTTAGGGTTCGTCCACACGTTTTTGTGATCTGATAGCTTCCTTCTCTCTTTCTTTAAAGCGCGTGCTTATCATGTGTAGTTCTGGTTGCGCTGGGCCCTCATTGCTCCGGCTGCGGCCGGCAGGGGCTCCCTGTGTTGCAGCGGCCTTGCTGGTTGGGACCACACGCTCTAGGCGGCTTGCGGGGCCCTCCTGCCCCCTGCTTTCCCAGGTGGACTCGCGGCCTCTGGACCACCAGAGACGCCCCCTCCTAACTTGATTCACTTGTCAGCTTCTGGGGACGAGTAGGG
>SJYX01019870.1:7662-36420 GCA_006410675.1 Oreotragus oreotragus | reverse complement strand
GGTGGGGCCCGGGGGTTCTGCTGGCGGGGGCGCACCAGCTGGGCCCTGGAGGCCCCCGTGGCTGCGACACCGTCAGCAGAGGGCGTGTGACCTGGGGGCAGGCAGTGGATCCTACAGAGGCCCGCTGCGTGGCCTGCAGGATCTGAATTCCCTGGCCGGAGGTCAAACCCGAGCCCCTGCAGAGGAAGTGTAGCGTCCCCGCCATTGGACTGCCGGGAAAGCCCAGCACTCCTCTGAACTGACGCCTTTTTTAAAAAAACATTTCTCCTGTCTCTCGGTCTGGATGTTGGGGGCCAGGTGGGGGTAAGTTGAGTGTAAGCCCTCCGCCGCCTTGCTGAGTTTCTCGGTGAGAATTGGCCGTTCCCATGGAACTGTGCCCCGGGAGGTCAGGCAGCTGGAGGGTGCTGCCCACGATGGTGTGGGGTCCACGGGCCCTGGGAGGCTTCCGTTTGACCACATCGTCTCACGTGTTTAAGAGCCACTTGTATTTCCTGTTGGAATACTTTTGGTGTCATTTCTTTTTCTTACTGATTTGCAACAGTTCTTTGTATGTTGGGAAATGAGTGATATAAGCTCCCAGTAGACCTCAGGAACCCCAGGTTTCTTGCCACAGAGATCAAAGCTCCACGTGTACGGGGTGGTGGTCGGGCATGGTGGGGCAGTGAGCAGAGGGTGGGCACGGAGCAGCCGCCCTCTGGGGCCTGAGCTGTCCTGCCAGGCCCTCAGGACCTGTGTTCCTGAACGGAAAGGTGGCCGTGAGCTGTGTCTGGCTGCTGCCCAGGACGGTTGGGGGGTGGGGGGCGGCATGTGCTGGGGACCTTTGCACACACTCGCCAGTGATGGTTTTTGTACAAAGTGTACATTATTCGATAATTGTAAAATACTGCATTTATTATGTAGCAACATATCCTTCTCCGTCGTTAACTTTCAGCCTTTCTGTGTACGTGTCTGTGTGTCTCTTGCCAGCGCTGGTGTGGCCGGCTCTTGTTTCCCTATGCGTATATTTGTGTTCAAGACTAGCATCGGCTTTAGCAAGATGACGTGCCTTGCACCATCACTCTTCTCTATTTCCTCCAAAACATTTTCAGAGTGGATCTTTCCTGGGGTCACCCTTGTGAGGTGTTACAAGCCTGAGTAAAACATTTTTTATGATAATCTCATGTAAATAGCTGGATTAAAAAGTAGGCAAGGTTTTTTCCAGGGTATTAAAAATGCCAGAGATTTCCCTGGAAGTCCACTGGTTAGGATTCCATGCGGGCCCAGGTTTAATCCCTGCTCAGAAACCAAGATATCGCAAACCGTGTGGTAAAAAAAAAACACTTTATTGTGAATCTTGGCATGCTTTCCTTTATAGGTACGATGTTCTTACTCTTTGGAAACTTTGAGAATTTTTCTGCCATTCACCTGAAAATGTCCTCTTATTCCAACCTGTCTGCTTATCAGCCTTTCCACGATGCCCGTCAGCCCTCAGTGGGGCCTTTCAGCCTGTGCCCGTGTGAAGCATCCCTGTGTGTTTTCTGTACCTCTGTGTCTCCTGTGGAGCCCGCTTCGTGGATGCTGGGCTGAATGCTGGCGTCCGCAGGCCTCTGTGGGCACTGGTGTGCCCCGCCCCCACCCCGCTCCCCTGCTCTGGGGGTGGCTGCTCCCCACCGGCCCTCACCCTGCACGGCCCCCGCAGCGGCCAGGCCCCAGAGCCCCCTGCCGTGCGGTGCGCTGTGCTGCCCACAGTGGGTGCCTCCATTTCCTTGTCGGGGTCCACACTGCCCGCAGTGGGCGCCTCTATCCGTTTCCTTGTCGGGGTCCACACTGCCCGCAGTGGGCGCCTCTATCCGTTTCCTTGTCGGGGTCCACACTGCCCGCAGTGGGCGCCTCTATCCGTTTCCTTGTCGGGGTCCACACTGCCCGCAGTGGGCGCCTCTATCCGTTTCCTTGTCGGGGTCCACACTGCCCGCAGTGGGCGCCTCTATCCGTTTCCTTGTCGGGGTCCACACTGCCCGCAGTGGGCGCCTCTATCCGTTTCCTTGTCGGGGTCCACACTGCCCGCAGTGGGCGCCTCTATCCGTTTCCTTGTCGGGGTCCACACTGCCCGCAGTGGGCGCCTCTATCCGTTTCCTTGTCGGGGTCCACACTGCCCGCAGTGGGCGCCTCTATCCGTTTCCTTGTCGGGGTCCACACTGCCCGCAGTGGGCGCCTCTATCCGTTTCCTTGTCGGGGTCCACACTGCCCGCAGTGGGCGCCTCTATCCGTTTCCTTGTCGGGGTCCACACTGCCCGCAGTGGGCGCCTCTATCCGTTTCCTTGTCGGGGTCCACACTGCCCGCAGTGGGCGCCTCTATCCGTTTCCTTGTCGGGGTCCACACTGCCCGCAGTGGGCGCCTCTATCCGTTTCCTTGTCGGGGTCCACACTGCCCGCAGTGGGCGCCTCTATCCGTTTCCTTGTCGGGGTCCACACTGCCCGCAGTGGGCGCCTCTATCCGTTTCCTTGTCGGGGTCCACACTGCCCGCAGTGGGTGCCTCTATCCATTTCCTTGTCGGTGGTCCACACTGCCCGCAGTGGGTGCCTCTATCCATTTCCTTGTCGTGGTCCACACTGCCCGCAGTGGGTGCCTCTATCCATTTCCTTGTCGGGGTCCACACTGCCCGCAGTGGGCGCCTCTATCCATTTCCTTGTCGGGGTCCACACTGCCTGCAGTGGGCGCCTCCATTCCCACACCGCTCACACCTGGGCCTGCTCCTGCAGTGCTCAGCACTGCCCGCGGGGTTCTCCCTTCTCCACAGCCGTGCTCCTCGGGGGTCTGTGGATGGAGACCCCGCCTGGCAGTGCACGTTGCACGAGGGCCCGGGCAGAAGGGGTGTGGGGAGCACTAAAGGCAGAGACCCCGGAATGAGAGGCCAAGACCCCTCCTCTGCCTGGGCTTGACCTCGGGCCCCTGGGTAGCCGCCCCTCCAGGGGGGTACCCGCAGCCTGTTCCGGTCCCTCCCTGGAAGGCCAGGCTCGTCTGGCTGCTGACTAGGGAGTGCAGTGCCCGAGCCAGCGCCCCCAGGGGGCCCAGATGAGCGGGGCCTGCCTGGGACCGCCCCCACGGCACCTGCCGCTCCGCGCTCAGCCGCCCCACCTCCCGGCGACATGGCTCTCAGCCGCCTCTCCTGTGCCTGCAGGGTCTGCGCAAGCGGGACCTGCTGAAGGAGCTGCTGCCGGTCATCGGGCAGAACCTCCGCTTCCAGCGCCTGTTCACCGAGTGCCAGGAGCAGCTGGACCTCCTGCGGGACAAGTAGCCTGCCCGCCCGCCCCCGCCACAAGGCCCACGGCTGCCCTCACTGGGCCCCGGTGACGCCGAGACCGCGGGAGGCGGGCCGTCCCACACGGAACCGCGTCCCGGGCTGCTGGCCCCACAGAGTGGGTGGCCCTGCCCACAGCGCCCCCGCCCTCCAGGCCCGGAGCGGAGCTGGGCTCTGCCTGCAGTCCCGGGGCCAGCGCGGCCCACCCGAGCCTGCCATCTCCAGCGTGGCCCTGGGCGGAGCCGGGCTCTGCCTGCAGTCCGGGGGCCAGCGCGGCCCGCCCGAGCCTGCCATCTCCAGCGTGGCCCCGGGCGGAGCTGGGCCCGCCACCGTGGGGGCCGCCA
Source organism: Oreotragus oreotragus (assembly GCA_006410675.1). Taxonomy (NCBI): domain Eukaryota; kingdom Metazoa; phylum Chordata; class Mammalia; order Artiodactyla; family Bovidae; genus Oreotragus; species Oreotragus oreotragus. The sequence continues at coordinate 32,798 of SJYX01019870.1, read as the reverse complement.
GGCTGCTTTGGCTACGGCGAGTGAGCCAGTGTGGAGAGAGCGCCCGGGAGGCCCACGGGTTATGCGGTCAGTAGACTGACCTGAGAGGCCTGTGTAAAGGGAAGCCTGTTCCAGCACACAGACTATTTTTGTACTAGAATTTGCTAACTTGTAAAATGGCCAATAATCAGGATTTCCCTATAAGTCACTTGGACATTGGTCACTTGTAGGAAATTTAAACTCTTAATTATGACAGCTACATTGAAAAATAATTGTACTGAAATTAACTTGTCTATCTTCATTTGGTTTTAATTTTTAAATGTTTGTAAAAAGAGACTTGTTTTTTGGGGGATGGGGCAGAGGGTGGGCGATTTCTTTTTTGTAAGTGTAAAATAAATGGACACGCATTGGATACCAAACGCTCCTGACTTCCCCAGCCTTTTCCTTCCAGCTCCCAGGCCCTCGCCACACCGTGGACCCCTGTCCCGAAATGGGCAGTGATGAGACGGCACAGCCAGAAAGGGATCCGTGATCTCACCTGACCCCGGGCCTCTCCATGCGAAGCGTTGCGTAGCATCTCACGAGCTGGCGGGCCGGCTCGTCCACGTCTTCTCCCAGGCCAGCTGCAGAGGTCCTGGGTTCTGTCTGCAGGCCCCACGGAAACCAGGGAACACAGTTATCAGGGTTTTCTTAGGCCGCAGGCCCAGCGCTGACCGACAGGAGGAGACGGCTGGAACCACGGAGGCTGGCGGCCTGCTGAGGGCTGAGCGCCTTCTCCCCTGGTGCCGCAGCCCGTCGGCACCCCCGTCCGTCAGCGCCCGCGTCGGGAAAGCGGGCCTGATGGCTCAGGCCACTGACGAGCCGTCTGGCTGCTTCCCCGCCGGGTGGTCGTCCCGTCGTCTGTCTCACCGGGAAGTCACGTGGCTGAAGAGAAGCAGGCGCACGTGCGTGCTCGACAGAGTCAGCATGCCTACTGCACTCGGGCACGGGCGCCCCGGAAGCCAGGCTGCGGGGGCCACAGCACACGGCCTGAGGACGCCCGCCCGGGGCCCAGAGCGGGCCTCACGCTGCAGCCTCCCAAAGGGAGATGAGGCTAAGAAGACGCACGTGCTCGTGAGGGCCGGCCAGGGTCGTGGAGGCAAAGTCACAGCACTGCCCACACATTCCCTCGAAGAATCCTTGACAGCGTTACTGACAACCACTCCTCAGGCAAGAGGGGACGGGGAGCGCGGAGACTGGTCGGAAACGTGCGCTTCCAGCCAAGACACACTGACCCTTCTGCCTGGAGCCACCAAAGGCGGCAGTGGGAATACACAAGGCAGCGAAGGCAGCATGGGCAGCGGTCCCTGGGAAGTGGGAGATGAGACGAGTCTGGGCCTCCCAACTCCCGCAGCACCTCAAGGGGAAGCCGAGGCAGGGCCCAGCAGGACCCTGGAGTCCTGACGTGGCACCGAGAGCCCAGGGAGCTCCAAGCCCTGGAGAGGAGGGGCTCTGAGGGCGGAACCCCAGAGCCTAGCCTCTGCACGTCCAGCTGCGAGTGGGTCGGTGAGCCTGCAATAAGGAAATGGCCACAGAACCGTCCAAAAGGGTTGGCACCCAGAGCCGCGTGTGGTGTCCATTCCTACCCACCGGACTAGAACTCTGCTCACAGGTTTGGGGCAGAAGAGGACTCGGGAAGTCTTCCTCCGTTTTGGAGAATAATTAGATCCGTCTGCTCCAGATCCATCCGGGATTCCCATGTGGCTCAGATGGTGAAGAACCTGTCGGTCAGTGCAGGAGACCCAGGTTCAATCCCTGGCTCGGGAAGGTCCCTGAAGCAGGAGGTGGCAATGCGCTCCAGCATTCTTGCCTGGAGAATCCCATGGACAGAGGCACCTGCCTGGTGGACTAGGCCATGGGGTTGCAAAGAGTCAGATATAAGTGAGCAACTAACACTTCCAGATCCATCTAACAACAAACAAGACCCAAAAGGACTGAATTGCTTCCAAGAAGTTCGTTACATTGCAGAGTTCAAGAGAACCTGGAAGAATGCAGAAGTGCCCAGCAGGCCGCAGGGGACAGCTGACGCTGGCCGGCGTCCACACGAAGACCACCAGGCGTGCAGAGGCGGGGCTCGGGCAAAGCGATTAGAGTCAGTCCGACTGCTCAGGTAAGACTGGCCCAGGAGCTCCATGGATGCCAGAGCCAGCACTTAAAACCTCGAAAAGGGACGCAGGCCTGTGGCCGAGAAAGCCGCAGGCAGCCCTCTACAGGTGAAGAGCAGGGGCGTGGACCGGAAGAGGCGCGGGACAGGATTGATGACGGGAGACACTGCCGGAGGAGGGATTTGTGACCGTCAAGGCACAACAGTAAAAATGCCCCAAAACAGGAAATCCAAAGGAAGAAGGGAAAGGGCGTCGGAAGCCAGGGGACAGCGTCAGACAGCCTCGTGCACTCGCAGTGAAGTCTTCAGAGGAGGGGGTGGCGGACAGAACAGACACTTGAGTAGGTGAAGGCTTCGGCTTGCCCCGCCCCGTGCCCTGCGCCCCTCCAGGCGGCCTCCTGCCTCTGTCCGTCTCCCCGCCCCCCCCACGCCCTGCCGCTGACCTCCCGCCCTGCCCACTGGTGTTGCTCAGCCCCCCTCCGCCTGCTGGCCGCCTTTGCAGGCAAAGCACGGCGTCTGTGTGTGCCCGGGCAGGGACCCCTGCCTGTGCCGACCCCGCTGCCCTCGGTGCCTGCCAGCNGACAGCCCCACGCCCTGCCGCTGACCTCCCGCCCTGCCCACTGGTGTTGCTCAGCCCCCCTCCGCCTGCTGGCCGCCTTTGCAGGCAAAGCACGGCGTCTGTGTGTGCCCGGGCAGGGACCCCTGCCTGTGCCGACCCCGCTGCCCTCGGTGCCTGCCAGCCTCAGCCTCCGGGTGGCGTGCGCACGCGCCACACGCGGCTCGGCCGCGGGCAGCGCTAGCCCCGCGTCCCCCACCTCGGCCCGGTCGGCCCTCCTCTCGTGCGTGGAGACTCGTCTCTCGGTTGTTCTTCCTCTCTAAATCCTATTTTTGTGTTAATTTAAGCGTCTGAGTTTTGTGAAATTTTATCCTTCAGTAACTTATTTTACAGGACGCTTCACCAGATACAAGGATGGCAATTAAAATAAGCACAAAACGAAGATGGTNGCGTGGAGACTCGTCTCTCGGTTGTTCTTCCTCTCTAAATCCTATTTTTGTGTTAATTTAAGCGTCTGAGTTTTGTGAAATTTTATCCTTCAGTAACTTATTTTACAGGACGCTTCACCAGATACAAGGATGGCAATTAAAATAAGCACAAAACGAAGATGGTCAGTGGCATCAGTCATTTGCAAAATGCAAATTAAAACCACAATAACACATGCCTCTTAGAGTATAAGTGTAAGAACATCGTCAAAATACTGCAACTGCAGAGCAGCCGGAGCGTTCATACGCTGCTGACAGGCAGGCGCAGGGGCAGTCGTGTTGAGAAACTGCGGGGCGGCTCCTGGTGCAGTGGAACCCGCACTCACCAGGGGGCCTGGCTCAAGAGGCAAAGAATCTGCTGCCGGTGGGCGAGACGAGAGACTGGCTCCGCCCCGGGTCGGGCAGACCCCCTGCAGGAGGGCGCGGCAGCCCGCCCCAGCCCTCTCGCCTGGGCCCCCACGGACAGGGGAGCCTGCTGGCCGTGGCCCCTGGGGCCACAGAGAGTCGCACGCGGCTGAGCACACGAAGGACCTGGCTGTTCTATTCTTAAGTGTGGGTTTGGTTTTGTTTTAAAGATAGAGAACATTTTTCATCATATGAGGATATCTCATATTTCCCTTAACTAAAAAAGAACAGCTTTACTGAGAGAAAATTCTCATAACGTGTAGCTCAGCTATTTAAATGTACGATTCCGCGGTTTTCAGAATAGCCACAGGTGGGCAGCCATCACCGTCGTCTCTATTAGGACATTTCCGTCACCCCCAAAAAGGCCCCACGCCCTTTTATCACGCACACCCCCGCCCGTTTCCATAGACTTAGCTCTTGTGAATGTTTCCTCGTCATGAGTCTCCTGCATCGCTTCTAAGTGTTCCCTGTAAACGGATGTGTTTCGTGACTGCTTCTCACGCGGCGAGACGCTGACGGGGCTCGCTCGCGTGCCAGCCCCCCACTTGTGCGCGAGCGCGGCGCCGCGGGCGTTTCCTCCGCCGTCCGCACACGTGGCTGCTTCCGACTTCCGGAGGCTGTGCCCAGTGCTGCTTTAAGCATCTGTGAACGAGTCGCGTGGGCGTGTTTACACGTCTCACAGAGGGATGTGTATGTAGGAAGGCTCAGCAGACGCGAGTTTGAACAACTCCAGGAGGTAGCGAAGGACAGGGAATCCGGGCGTGCCGCGGTTCCGGGGTCGCGAGTCAGACGTGACCTGCCGACTGGAGGGCCCCAGAGGCTGCCTGGAGCCTCGTCACCTGTGCTTACGACCGCAGCTTTTCCCCTCACTCGCGGGCTTGTGGGTCGGTAGCGGTTTGGGTGGACTTGGCTCCGTCCATGCTCCCAGGCTTCACAGGGTCCGGTCTGAGCTCCAGGCTAGCGTGGCAGTGGCTACTGGGAACACGCGCTCACGGACGCAGCGGAAGCGCCACGGTGGAAGGCGGGGGCAGTGCAGGACATGCAAGCCTCTGCCGGGGTCATCCTGCTGACATCCACCGGGCAAGTCACGGGGCCCCGCCTGGACCCCAGGGGTGAAGGCACAGCCACGGTGAGGGTGGGAGAATGCACCGCCCCAGGGCGTGAGGACGGAGGGCCGGCCGCCCAGTCGACTACAGATCAGCCTTCTGGCCCCGGGAGCTGCACATCGTCCTTGGGAGTTTTCTCTGTGGCAGGAGGGTCTGCAAGGACAGCTGCAGGCCAGCTGGGATGGGTCTTGCTCAGAAGGGAGCTGGGCTTCCTTTGCGACGTTTCGGGAGCAGGCGCGCTTCTCTCCCGTGCATTATTTGCTCACACACTTCTGCCCACGTGTCTGTCTCGTTGTCGGTCTTACTGAGCTGTGTAGAAACCCATCACTTCTCTTGATAAGACTGAAAGATTTTTTTTTTTCAGGATTACTTGGCAAGTTACCAGCAGTAAGAATATTAGAATCCTTTTCAAATCAAACATTTAGTTCCTTCACGCATCTGGGCAAGGTCCTAACTTACTAAATATCCTGTCATTTTGCCTAACTAAAATTTTCCTAAACTCCTTTTAGGCTGTGAATTTGTAGTTTCGACCTCCAAAAACCCGGGGATGGTGCTGGGGCGGGACAGGGAAATGCTGCTGTAGGGGAGGACACAGCAGGAGTACTGGAGGGCCCTGACAACACCTGTGGGGAGGGTGTTTGCGGCCACAGGCATGACGACCAAGACAGCTTTGGGAAACGCGGCACAGCACACAGCGAGAGTCCACATGGTCAGAAGAGGAATCTGCTGTTGTCCCCGTGGGCTTCGCAGGTCACTGTCCTCCTGGAAAGAGGTTAAAAGGCAAAGACAGGACACCGAAAGAGGAACTCCCCAGGTCAGCAGGTGCCCAATGTGCTGCTGGAGGTCAGTGGAGAAATGACTCTAGAGAATGAAGGGATGGAGCCAAAGCAAAAACAACACCCAGCTGTGGATGTGACTGGTGATGGAAGCAAGGTCCAATGCTGTAAAGAGCAACATTGCACAGGAACCTGGAATGTCAGGTCCATGAATCAAGGCAAATCGGAAGTGGTCAAACGAGATGGCAAGAGTGAACGTCGACATTCTAGGAATCAGCGAACGAAAATGGACTGGAATGGGTGAATTTAACTCAGATGACCATTATATCTACTACTGCGGGCAGGAATCCCTCAGAAGAAATGGAGTAGCCATCATGGTCAACAAAAGAGTCCGAAATGCAGTATTTGGATGCAATCTCAAAAACGACAGAATGATCTCTGTTCGTCTCCAAGGCAAACCATTCAATATCACAGTTATCCAAGTCTATGCCCCAACCAGTAACGCTGAAGAAGCTGAAGTTGAACAGTTCTATGAAGACCTACAAGACCTTTTAGAACTAACACCCAAAAAAGATGTCCTTTTCATTATAGGGGACTGGAATGCTAAAGTAGGAAGTCAAGAAACACCTGGAGTAACAGGCAAATTTGGCCTTGGAATGCGGAATGAAGCAGGGCAAAGACTAATAGAGTTTTGCCAAGAAAATGCACTGGTCATAGCAAACACCCTCTTCCAGCAACACAAGAGAAGACTCTACACATGGACATCACCAGATGGTCAACACCGAAATCAGATTGATTATATTCTTTGCAGCCAAAGATGGAGAAGCTCTATACAGTCAACAAAAACAAGACCAGGAGCTGACTGTGGCTCAGATCATGAACTCCTTATTTCCAAATTCAGACTTAAATTGAAGAAAGTAGGGAAAACCGCTAGACCATTCAGGTATGACCTAAATCAAATCCCTTATGATTATACAGTGGAAGTGAGAAATAGATTTAAGGGCCTAGATCTGATAGACAGAGTTCCTGATGAACTATGGAATGAGGTTCGTGACATTGTACAGGAGACAGGGATCAAGACCATCCCCATGGAAAAGAAATGCAAAAAAGCAAAATGGCTGTCTGGAGAAGCCTTACAAATAGCACTGAAAAGAAGAGAGGCGAAAAGCAAAGGAGAAAAGAAAAGATATAAGCATCTGAATGCAGAGTTCCAAAGAATAGCAAGAAGAGATAAGAAAGCCTTCTTCAGCAATCAATGCAAAGAGATAGAGGAAAACAACAGAATGGGAAAGACTAGAGATCTCTTCAAGAGAATTGGAGATACCAAGGGAACATTTCATGCAAAGATGGGCTCGATAAAGGATAGAAATGGTATGGACCTAACAGAAGCAGAAGATATTAAGAAGAGGTGGCAAGAATACAAGGAAGAACTGTACAAAAAAGATCTTCACGACCCAGATAATCATGATAGTGTGATCACTCACCTAGAGCCAGACATCCTGGAATGTGAATTCATCTGGGCCTTAGAAAGCATCACTACGAACAAAGCTAGTGGAGGTGATGGAATTCCAGTTGAGCTGTTTCAAATCCTGAAAGATGATGCTGTGAAAGTGCTGCACTCAATATGCCAGCAAATTTGGAAAACTCAGCAGTGGCCACAGGACTGGAAAAGGTCAGTTTTCATTCCAATCCCTAAAAAAAGGCAATGCCAAAGAATGCTCAAACTACCGCACAATTGCACTCATCTCACACGCTAGCAAAATAATGCTCAAAATTCTCCAAGCCAGGCTTCAACAGTATGTGAACTGTGAACTTCCAGATGTTCAAGCTGGTTTTAGAAAAGGCAGAGGAACCAGAGATCAAATTGCCAACGACTACTGGATCACTGAAAAAGCAAGAGAGTTCCAGAAAAGCATCTATTTCTGCTTTATTGACTATGCCAAAGTCTTTACCTATGTGGATCACAATAAACTGTGGGAAATTCTGAAAGAGGATGGGAATACCAGACCACCTGAACTGCCTCCTGAGAAATCTGTATGCAAGTCAGGGCGCAACAGTTAGAACTGGACATGGAACAACAGACTGGTTCCAAATAGGAAAAGAAGAACGTCAAGGCTGTATATTGTCACCCTGCTTATTTAACTTATATGTAGAGTACATCATGAGAAACACTGGGCTGGAGGAAGCACAACCTGGAATCAAGATTGCTGGGAGAAATATCAATCACCTCAGATATGCTGATGACACCACTCTTATGGCAGAAAGTGAAGAGGAACTAAAAAGCCTCTGGATGAAAGTGAAAGAGGAGAGTGAAAAAGTTGGCTTAAAGCTCAACATTCAGAAAACTATCATGGCATCTGGTCCCATCACTTCATGGCAAATAGATGGGGAAACAGTGTCAGACTTTATTTTGGGGGGGCTCCAAAAATCACTGCAGATGGTGACTGCAGCCATAAAATTAAAAGATGCTTACCTCTTGGAAGGAAAGTTATGACCAAGCTAGACAGCATATTAAAAAGCAGAGACATTACTTTGCCAACAAAGGTCCATCTAGTCAAGGCTACGGTTTTTCCAGTAGTCATGTATGGATGCGAGAGTTGGACTATAAAGAAAGCTGAGCGCTGAAGAATTGATGCTTTTGAACTGTGGTGTTGGAGAAGACACTTGAGAGTCCCTTGGACTGCAAAGGAGATCCAACCAGTCCATCCTAAAGGAGATCAGTCCTGAGTGTTCATTGGAAGGACTGATGTTGAAGCTGAAACTCCAATACTTTGGCCCCCTGACGAGAAGAACTGACTCACTGGAAAATACCCTGAAAGATTGAGGGCAGGAGGAGAAGGGAACGACAGAGGATGAGGTGGCTGGATGGCATCACGGACTCGATGGACGTGAGTCTGAGTGAACTCCGGGGGATGGTGATGGACAGGGAGGCCGGGCGTGCTGCGATTCATGGGGTCGGGCACGGCTGAGCGACTGAGCTGATAGTACAAATACTGAAGGGTTTTTGTAACACCTGGGATGGCGAGTCCTTGGGGTCACAGGCATTCCTGCCAGAGCAGCTTTGGGAAACGCAGTACAGCGCACAGCAAGAGTCCAGGTAGCCGGAAGCAGACGCTGCAGTTGTCCAACCCCCGCGGTCCGCGCAGGTCGCCGCAGCTCCTGGAAAGAGGTTTGATTTGAAAGTAAAACAGCCTGATTTCTTTTTTAACATGCTTTGGGCTGCTAGAATGTGAAGCTGCTGTGCAAATAACTGCATCATCACTGTTATTCACGGGGTCCTATTCTTTTCCTAAAATCCCCGGGGAGCCAGGCGGCCCACACGCGGGGCCTCGGCTTCCCTAGCGAGCATCCTGTGCGCCCGCCAAACACCTGCAAACGGTGCCTGGGGGGCCGCCGGCCACTCGGCGGACTTGCCGCCACGGACCGAGGCCACCCGTGACCCGGCCTGCGGTGGGCCGCCCGCGACTTTCCTGCCCCCTAGAGCCAGGAAGGGCGTGCCCTCGGGGAGCGCCTGGCACAGGGCGCATCACACGGACTCCCCAGGGGGCGTTTGCGATGTGTTTGGGCCATCCGTGCCTGAATTTAAGGGCGTGACCGAACTCCACGGTCCAGACCTCCCCCTTAGCCCCCATCTCTGCACGCGGGGCTCGAGCCTGGGGCGCAGGCTCCACCTGGAACCCCGTCACTGGAGAGCCCGCGCGCAGACAGCCTGGCACCTGCCGGGGCTGCCGGCACCCGGTCAGCCGCCCTGGCTACCAGAGGGGCCGCGCAGACTGGCTCCCGCTGGAGCGGCCGGGGAGGACCCGCAGCCACGCGGCGGGCTGCCTTTCGCGGGCCGGCCCCGCGCGCCCGGCGCGGGGCGCGCAGGCAGAGTCGTCCGGGGCGCGCTCGGCCGTCAGCGCGCATGCGCGCCCGCGGGCTTCCAGGCCCTTCCAGGCCCTTCCAGGTGAGGCTCGGGCCCCGGGAGGCCGTGGGCGCCGCAGACCCCGCCCGGCGCGGGAGGGGCGCGGAGGCCGCGGGCGCGGACCTGGACGCAAGCGGAAGGCGAAGGTCGCCCGCACCAGCCTCCCGCCGCGCGCGCGTGTCCGGCCCCGGGCGTCGTCCTCCGCCCGGCCCCCGGCGGAGACGCCCTCCCGGAGCCCCGCGTCCGCTTGCAGCCCCTCGGCGGGCGGCCCCGAGCCCTCCCCCGGCTCCGCAGCCCCCACGCCGGCCCCGGGGCCGCGGCCCCGCGTTCCCCGCCCCGGGCCGCTCGGCCTTCGGCTTCCGCCCTGGCGACGACCTCGGGGTGAGGGTCCCCTCCGCGCCCGTGGCCTGGGGCCTCCCTGGGGACGCCCCTTCCCGTGCCGTGGTCTCCGCGAGCCCGGGACCCCGCGGCCGGGGCCGGAGCAGGCCCTCAGATCGGGGAAGGCGGGAAGGCGCTCTCCTGGTGGCCGGGAGGACGCTGCGCCGGCCGGGTGCGGGTCCGCCTGGCGCGCGCCGCCCGCCGCCTTCCCACCCGCTTTGTGTCCGCCTGATCTCCGCGGACCGGAACCCCGCTAGAGAGGGGACGTGCGTTCTCCAGATGCACAGTATTCGGACGCGGAAGACAAGAAACCCCAGTCTGTTTGTTTAAATTGATTTTCCTCTAGATCTTGGTTTCTGTGCCACGTATAAAAAAATAATTCCAGACGCTTCACGAATGATCTGATTGTTAGAATATTGATCTTTTTCTGTTTTTAAAATTCCTCAGAGGAAAAACAGTTCTGTGTTATAGAGGCCAGTGGGGAAACAGGTATCCGCGTGGGGGAACGCTGCTTCTCAGGCGCAGCGGGCAGAGGCCACGTGAGACACGGCCCCTGCGCGGTGATGAGGCGTCCGCCCCACTGTGGCTGCAGGCGGGGGCGAGTTCCCACGTCTCTGGGCTCATCAGCACCGCGAGGGGCCACCTCCGGTGGGGATCAGAGCCTGACAAAGCTGTGAGCCTCTGCTGGAGGTTTATGTAGCAGGTAATGTGAACGCTTGGTTGACATTGCTGCTGGCTTTGCAGCTAAGGCACACAGCGGCGGCCTTGCCGGGTCCCAGAGTTGCCTCTCCACGTGTCTCTCAATCTTTTTGTGAGGTCTTGTGACCTGTTGAATCTCACCTGGTGGCAGATGGATGATCCTTGTGCTGGAGGTGGATCCCGGGCCGGGCACTTACATTGACAAAGCGTGTGTGTGGCGGGTGTGACGAGCAGCAAATGGATCCGAGTCGGACCTCTTCAGAGAAACCCGGCATCCCCGCAGAGCACACGTCCAGGTTCAGAACTGCAGCGGCGTCCCTCTCCTCTGAGTTAATTGGGTCGATGGAGGTATCATGTCCTACGTAATTCTAGCTGAGTTCCCCAGGCTCCTTGGCGTCCTGTCGCCAGGGCAGAAGTGTCTGGAAGGAGCTTTAAGTAAAGTAGCTCGCGTGCCTGGAAGAATCGCCCTAGGTAGAAGGTGTGAACGAAAACCACGCTGTGCGGCCACGGGTCTCTCACCCGCGAGAAGCTATTGCGGTCGTCGTGGCCGTACCCCACTGCTGGGGCCCCGTGGACGGCAGCCCAGCAGGCGCCTCTGTCCATGGGGTTTCCCAGGCAAGGACACCGGCTGCCGTCTCCACTCCGGCGGATCTTCCCGACCCAGGGGCAGAACTGTAGAGCCGCTCGCACTGCAGGCAGGTTCTCGACTGATTGGGCCCCCAGGAAAGCCGGAGGTAAGCATTGTATTTTTCAGAAACGGATTTAAAGTGTCGCAGGAGAAAGCCTCTCCGGGCTTTGCTTTTGTAGCTGAACACGGTTTGACGCTCTTTGTGTTAAAGGGCCACACAGATCCCAGCATGTACTTGACAGTCGCTTGCTAGCCTCTGCGGGACGGCGGCTGCTGGCCCCCGTCGCCCTGTCTGGGAGCCTGTCCCCGCTGCCCTCAGGCCGCTCTGCGTTTGCTTCAGCCAGCTCCTGCCGGCCCCTCCAGGCTGGGGAGGTACCGGCCACCCGGGCTGGCTGAGGAAGGGCGCCCCAGGGCTGGGTGGCGAAGTCCTCGGGCAAAATTAGAATCCAGGCGGATCCCGACAGCCTGGGATCCAAGGAGCTGACATTTAATCCGGACAAATATAGGGCGTGAGGTGCTGGTGTTGAAATAGAGGGCACGGGGAGGGGTGTCCTGTGAGAGGCGCTTACAGACGCAGCTTTGACGCCGTCCGGGCCGAGCGAGTCCTCGAGCTCCGGGAGAGGCCTCGGGACCCCGCTCTCCGCGCGCCCTCGTCGGCAGCGCGCCCTCTAGCCTCGGAGGAGCCTTGCCCGAGAAGTGTGTCCTGAGCCCACGCGACACCGGAACAAGGGCCCCCCTGCTGTCAGCTGCTTCAGGCCGCGTGCGGGCCCTGGGTCCCGGCCGGGCCTGGCGGGGGCCGGCGGCCTGGGCTTGAGCCCTCGGGGCGCCTCTCTCCCCGGCACCGGCTGCGAGCCCCGGGTGCCGCGCGCCCGCCTCACTCCTGGGCCCCGGGTTCTCGGGCGATGAGGCCTTTCCCTGCCCCACGAGTGTGTGTGAGCTCCCACTGAGGAACAGGGCTCAGCAGACCCTCCGGGGCTCCGGAGGCCTAGACGTTCCCGATGGTGTCTGGAGCCGAAATCACAGTCTCGTCGTCCTGACCGAACACTCCTCCCCAGCCCAAGAAAAAGCGGTCATTTGGAAAACCCAGGCCCCACGGCGCGCTCCGGCTGTCCTCACGCTTGCACGGAGCCGGTGCCTTTGCGGCCCACGCGGTCCTGCTGCCTGAAGCGCTGCCCGGCCCTTACCTCTGTCTCCGCGTTTGCGGGGCGGGCGGTGGGTGGCGCCCCTGGTGGTCACTTCGAGGACCCCGGTCTCGCCTGAGGTGGATTCGCCTCCTTGCCGCTAGGTGTTTCGCGCAGCGAGTGTAAAGCAGGTTATTTTTAGCCCGCCCTCTGACCGGGATTCCAGCTGGATGACGCCTCCCGCTGGAGAGGGTGGGGGTGGAGGTGCTGGAGCACTGCCGCGTCCTGGACTTGCTCCTGCAGCCCGACCTCTGCTTGCCCACGTTACTCAGGGAGAGCTTGCAGGCCCTCGAGCTCCCTTATGCTCCGCGGAGAGCTGGTTTATCATCTCGTGGAGGTCCGGCTGCCCCCCAGGGCCCCTCTGTTCCTGTGTGGGTCACCCCCCCTCCCCGCCCGCCAGCCCCAGCAGCTTTCTGCCCCTGCAGAGCTGCCTTTTCTGGGCGTTTCAGACAAATGCACTCGTGTAATCTACGCTTTTTATGTCCGGCCCCCTTCACCGGGCACGGGCGTCGGAGGCTCAGGAGTCGCTTCCCTCCTGTCGTTGGATGACAGCTTACAGCTGCGGGCCATATCTTCGGCACTCGCCCGTGTGTGGCCTTCGGGCTTGCTCCAGTTTGGGGATGTTAGGGAGACTGCAGCTATGGCCGCTTGATTCTTGCAAACCTATTGCATTTTTCTCGGCTGAATCCCTGGGAATGGAATTGCTGGGCCCATGGCAAAGTTGTTCCACTCTTGAATAGACTTAGACTGCTTTCCAACGTGGCTGTACCTTTTTATGTTCCTACCAGCAGTGTGTGAGGGTCAGAACTTGATGTTGCCTTTTGACTGTAGCAGCTACGGTGATTGTGAGCTAGGACCTTATTGCGGGTTTCCCTTGCAGCTTTCTAACGCCTTAGCTTCCCACCCCAGTACTCTTGCCTGGAAAATCCCATGGATGGAGGAGCCTGGTGGGCTGCCGTCTATGGGGTCGCGCAGAGTCGGACACGACTGAAGCGACTTAGCAGCAGCAGCAGCAGCTTCGCCTGGTGGCTCAGCAGTCAAGAATCTGTCTACCAAGCAGAAGTGCATTCAATCCCCGGTCGAGAAGATCCCCTGAAGAAGGAGAGGGCAGCGCACTCCAGTCTTCCTACCGGGAGAGTGCTATGGACAGAGGAGCCTGGTGGGCTACAGGCCACGGGTCACAAAGACTTGGAAATGACTGAGCGTCTAAACGCCAGCGAGTGATGCTCAGCGTCCTTGCACGTGCTCATTAGTGCTGTGTTCACATATCTTCCTGGAGAAGAGTCTGTTCGACCTTTTGCCCGTTTCTTGCTTGTCTTATTGAATGTTATGCGTTCTTTGTATATTCTGGATATGAGCTGTTTGTCGGCCATGTGGTTTACGTGTATTTTCTCCCAGGCTGTGGCTTGTCTTTCCGTTGTCCTCATGGTATCCCTTTAAGGGCTAAAGTTTTAATTTTGATAAAATCCATCTTATCAGTTTTTTTCTTTGAATGGGTCATGTTTCTGGAGTCCTGTCTGAGACTTAGCCTGAGAGCGCTAGCCTGACCCCAGGGCGTGGTGATTTTCTGTGCTTTTCTCTCGTGGTTTTGGAGTTTTAACTCCTGCATTCAGGTATGTAGCCCATTTCAAGTTAACTTTTGTGTGTGGTACAAGGTAAGGGTGTCAGGATTCTCTTTCTTTCCTTTTCCCCCCAAAGAGCTGCACAGAGACGCTGAGCTGGCCCAGCACCATTTGCTGAAACAACTTCCGCATTGAGTTGCCTTGGCACCGTTGGTGAAAATGAATTAACAGTGAGCATGAGCACTGACTTCTGGACTTTTAGCTCTATTCCTTTCATCGGCGTGCTCAGCCTTTTGCCGACGACTGACTGACTTTATAGTAAGTTTGAAATCAGATGGTGCTGGCATTCCAACTGTGTCTTTCAAAAACAGTCTTTGAAACCAGATCCTTTGAATTTCCACATACATTTTAGAATCAGTTTGTCACCTTTATGAAGAGCCTGCTGGCAGATTGATACGGACTGAGCTGAATTTGTCAGTCAGGTTAGCGAGCGTTGTTGTCTTGGCGATCCCGAGTCTCTGGACACGCGACTCGGAGCGTCTGTTTATTTTCTGTGTGTCTTGCGGCTTCAGTGCACAGTCCCGAAGCCCTTCTGTTGACGTTGCTTTCTACTCTCTTCTTACGTTATTTTGTCCTGGGTTGTCTTATTAATTCCACGGTAGATTGTTTGCTGCTAGTGTGTTGAAATATAACTTGTGTGTATTTATTTGTATTCTGTGAACTTGCTCGTGTTAGTTCTCAGAGCATTTAGTGGGTTTGTTTCGAGTTTTGATACGTGGTCTCATGGTTAACTGCATGTAGACAGTTTTCGTCAGTTTCTAATCTGGATTCGGTGCGGTTTGTATGTCTGTTTGTTTCAGCACTGTGTCGACTGGAAAACCCAGCACAGTGTTGGACAGACACGGCGAGGACCAGAACGCACACCCTTGACTTGTTTGCGATCTTTGGGGAAGGATTTCATCTTCACCATCAAATATGATGTTGGCTATGCATCCGGGTAGACGAGCTCTTTATTTGGCCAAGAAGTTCCCGTTGGTTTTGTTTAGAGCTTTTATCCTGAAGAAGTGTCGGGCCTTGTCAGTTTCTCCTGCACTTGTTGAGATGGTCACATGGTTTGTGTCCTTTATTACGCTGATGTATTCTGTGAATTGATTTTAAGATTATTTATTCATTATTTATTTTCAGCTGCCTCGGGCTGTAGTTTCGGCTCAGGCTCAGGAGTTGTGGTGGGCTGGATTAGCTGCGGCACGTGGGATCCGAGTTCCCCAGCCAGGGGTCAAACCCACGTCCGCTGCATTAGAAAGCAGACGCACAACGGCTGGACTCCCAGGCGAGTCCCGTGAGCTGATGCTTGGTGTGAAGCCATCTTGCATCCCTGTGCTGAACCCCTCTTGGTCCTGATCGTTGCTTTACGTGCTGCTAGACTTGGTTCAGTGCTAGCTCAGGGCTGTTACCAGCCTGTATTCACGGTAGCTGGTTCGTAGTTGTCTTTGTCTGACTTGATAATTAGGTTGGTGTTGGCGTTACAGAATGACACAGGAGGTGGTTCCTCCTATTCTCTGAAACTGTCTGTGGAAGATTTGTTATTTATAACTGAACACACAGCTGTTTGGATCCTCTGGAATCCTGCAGTGAAAGCCTTCTGGGCTTCGGCTCGCCTTTGTGTTGGGTTGGCCAAAAAGTTCCTTTGGTTTTTAAGTAAAAATGAAAGACACGTTTTTCATAGTCACCAACAACCTTATTGAACCGTGTTTTCAACACTTTGTTCCACTACCTTCTGCCGTTTTTCAGGCCACTTCATAATTCTGTCTTCCCAAAACTTTTTAATCTTTTGAGCAAAGAACTGTTCCACATGCCTTTAACAGTCCTTTCACAGGGAATTGAAATTTTTTCCATTAAGAGAATCTTATAGGGACTTCCTGGCTGTCGCTCAGTGCAGGGGGCCTGGGTTCAATCCCTGGTCAGGAAGCTAGACCGCACATGCCCCAACTGAAGATCCCACGCGCCGCACCCAAAGCCAGAAAGAAAGAAAGACGTTTCAAAATTTTTTAAAGAGAGAACTTTGTAAAGACCAAAATAAGTGGCATTCCAAGGGTGCCGTGTCTGGTAAGCACGGCGGGCGAATCAGAACTTCCTACCAAGCCGTGGCACTTTTTGCCTGGTCATCGGAGAAACACGTGGTCCTGCGTTTTCCTGACGGAAAATTATGTGTTTTCTGCTGACTGATTCCAGACGCTTTTGTTCAGTGTTCAGTGGTCTGACTGGAAGCGGTACTTGTTGGGGTTAATCACTTGGTTTTCCAGAAAGAGCTCATAAGAGAGGACTCCCACTCGCACCACGTACACGACATCACCTTCGTCCCTGGCGGCTCAGTGGTGAAGAGTCCACCTGTCAGTGCAGGAGACGCAGAGTCAGGCCCTGGACCAGGAAGGTCCCCAGAGTAGGAAGGCGCCCCCACTCGACTACTGTCTGCAGACCACTTTGACATGTTGGATCCGTCACAGAACCTTCCCCTACACTGCAGAAATCTTTTGTGTGTGTTTCAGTTATATTTTTACCTTTCTTGAAATAATAGAGCATAATATGCTGAAAATACAGCTTTTTCTTCCAGCTTCGATATTGAAATAGCTACACAGAAATTCACCAGTTGCGGTGTTTCTGGTTTTTTTTTTAATGCATGCTGCTATGACAGGTATCATGGTACAATATAACACAATTGTCTCAAATGAAATTAAAGACAAGCGTTACGAGAGCCATCTTACTGGGAAGCCAAGTGAACTTTTTGGCCAACCCAATAAAAAACATTTTTAATTAAAAAAATAAAAATGTAAAAAGAGGAAAAGGGGAGGTCCACATATGCTTGATTTGGTAAGAGGATATATGCAACCCAGCAGCCAGCAGGGGAGGCGTCGCTGCTCTTCAGGAGAAGACGGTCTCTCCCTTAATGGCGTGTCAGCGCTTTTCTAAATACAGGGTTGTAACTATTCAGCTGAACTGATGCTTCTGAACTAGCCTTCTGGGCTTCGGCTCGCCTTTGTGTTGGGTTGGCCAAAAAGTTCCTTTGGTTTTTAAGTAAAAATGAAAGACACGTTTTTCATAGTCACCAACAACCTTATTGAACCGTGTTTTCAACACTTTGTTCCACTACCTTCTGCCGTTTTTCAGGCCACTTCATAATTCTGTCTTCCCAAAACTTTTTAATCTTTTGAGCAAAGAACTGTTCCACATGCCTTTAACAGTCCTTTCACAGGGAATTGAAATTTTTTCCATTAAGAGAATCTTATAGGGACTTCCTGGCTGTCGCTCAGTGCAGGGGGCCTGGGTTCAATCCCTGGTCAGGAAGCTAGACCGCACATGCCCCAACTGAAGATCCCACGCGCCGCACCCAAAGCCAGAAAGAAAGAAAGACGTTTCAAAATTTTTTAAAGAGAGAACTTTGTAAAGACCAAAATAAGTGGCATTCCAAGGGTGCCGTGTCTGGTAAGCACGGCGGGCGAATCAGAACTTCCTACCAAGCCGTGGCACTTTTTGCCTGGTCATCGGAGAAACACGTGGTCCTGCGTTTTCCTGACGGAAAATTATGTGTTTTCTGCTGACTGATTCCAGACGCTTTTGTTCAGTGTTCAGTGGTCTGACTGGAAGCGGTACTTGTTGGGGTTAATCACTTGGTTTTCCAGAAAGAGCTCATAAGAGAGGACTCCCACTCGCACCACGTACACGACATCACCTTCGTCCCTGGCGGCTCAGTGGTGAAGAGTCCACCTGTCAGTGCAGGAGACGCAGAGTCAGGCCCTGGACCAGGAAGGTCCCCAGAGTAGGAAGGCGCCCCCACTCGACTACTGTCTGCAGACCACTTTGACATGTTGGATCCGTCACAGAACCTTCCCCTACACTGCAGAAATCTTTTGTGTGTGTTTCAGTTATATTTTTACCTTTCTTGAAATAATAGAGCATAATATGCTGAAAATACAGCTTTTTCTTCCAGCTTCGATATTGAAATAGCTACACAGAAATTCACCAGTTGCGGTGTTTCTGGTTTTTTTTTTAATGCATGCTGCTATGACAGGTATCATGGTACAATATAACACAATTGTCTCAAATGAAATTAAAGACAAGCGTTACGAGAGCCATCTTACTGGGAAGCCAAGTGAACTTTTTGGCCAACCCAATAAAAAACATTTTTAATTAAAAAAATAAAAATGTAAAAAGAGGAAAAGGGGAGGTCCACATATGCTTGATTTGGTAAGAGGATATATGCAACCCAGCAGCCAGCAGGGGAGGCGTCGCTGCTCTTCAGGAGAAGACGGTCTCTCCCTTAATGGCGTGTCAGCGCTTTTCTAAATACAGGGTTGTAACTATTCAGCTGAACTGATGCTTCTGAACTCTGGTGCTGGAGAAGACTCTTGAGAGTCCCTTGGGCTGCAAGGAGATCCAACCAGTCCATCCTAAAGGAGATCAGCCCTGGGATTTCTTTGGAAGGAATGATGCTAAAGCTGAAACTCCAGTACTCTGGCCACCTCATGTGAAGAGTTGACTCATTGGAAAAGACTCTGATGCTGGGAGGGATTGGGGGCAGGAGGAGAAGGGGACGACAGAGAAGGAGATGGCTGGATGGCATCACTGACTCGATGGATGTGAGTCTGAGTCAACTCCGGGAGATGGTGATGGACAGGGAGGCCTGGCGTGCTGCGATTCATGGGGTCAGAAACAGTCGGACATGACTGAGTGACTGAACTGAACTGAACTGAACTATTCAGCTGAAGCTGAAACTCCAATACTTTGTCCACGTGATGTGAAGAACTGACTCACTGGAAAAGACCCTGGGCAAGATTGGGGGCAGGAGGAGAAGGGGATGGCAGAGGATGAGATGGCTGGATGGCATCACGGACTCGATGGACGTGAGTTTGAGCAAGCTCCGGGAGTTGGTGATGGACAGGGAGGCCCGGCGTGCTGCAGTCTGTGGGGCTGCAAAGAGTTGGATACAACTGAGCAACCAAACTGAACTGAACTGAAATTATAGGAAGGGGCTTCCCTGGTGGCTCAGTGGTAGAGAGTCCGCCTGCTGAACAGGAGAGGCAGGTTCGATCGTGGGTCAGGAAGATCCTCTGGGGAAGGACATGGCAACCCACTCCAGTCTTCTCACCTGGAGAATTCCACGGACAGAGGAGCCTGGGAGGCTACAGTCCATGGGACTGCAGAGTCAGACATGCTTTAACAACTGGAACAGCAACAAGTATGGGACAAGGTGATAACATTCATAAAAATTTTCTCCCGAAAATGTCTCGGTCTCTCGGGGGCTGGTTCTGCCAGTTTTCCCAGAGCACAAAGTGCCTCATGCAGATACCTGCCCTGAGTTCCATTCGGGCACGCCAGCTCCACGGGCAGCTGAGTTGACTCTTGGGTGATGACTGGACCCTTGTGTAGCAGTCCTGCTGATGAGCAGCGTCTTCTGCATGGCAGCCCTTCCCTTCAGCCTTAATTGCGAGCATGGTTTGGGAGGTGCTTCGTGACAATTTGGTCCCGTGGTGCAATGAATGCTCATTCCCAGGTGGGTGGCGAGGGTTTCCTTGACAGGCCCCTCAAGCTGCTGACCCTGGACAGGGCCCTGTAACCAGCAGTTGCCTGGGGCAACAAGAAAAGTCACGCAGGGAGAAGCCGAGCACTGCAACTGGAGGAACCTAAGCAACAAAGGCCCACAGGGCAGGAAGCCGGCCCGCAGTAGCCGGGTGGAGCGGGCAGACGGCAGGAAGCCAGCCCGCAGCAGCCTGGTGGAGCAGGCAGAGGTGCCTGCAGGAACACTGGCGCGGCCACGAGTACTGAAGCTGAGAATTCCGTCAGGTGTCCCCAGCATCTCCCCGGGTCCTCTGCGCAGTCTTGAAGGGAGACGCTCATTGACTTCGTCCCTGAAGCCCACCAAAGACACGTGCACGCACGCAGCCCCGGGCCCGTCGCACCCCGTACAGGACTGAGAAAGGAGTGCTGTCTCCTAAGCAGTTCCGTCTGGCGCCAGGAGAGGAAAGTGGGTCTTTACGGCTGAGCAGGTGATTCTGGATGGTGCACTGGCCAGAAGCACAGGGCACAGCTGGGGGTGGGCGTGACTGCCCGGTGGGCACCTGCGCTGGGCGGCCCCGGGACAGGGTGGGCTCTGGAGCAGCCCTTGGCCTGCAGGTGCCAGCCCTGGCCTGAACAGCTTCACCCGCGTAGCCGTCGCTGTCCGCAGGGAACAGGCCGCGGCGGGGGCCGTGGTCTGCAAGGGAGGGACCTGTGGGCCTTCGCTCTCACCCCCAGCCCCTGCCCTGGCCTGGCGCAGGCCCAGAGGCTGGCGGTCCCCCTTCTGTCAGTCCAGCCAGACCCACTGTCCCCCAGGCTCACCCCGTCTCCCCCACAGCCTCCCCGAGCCCCGCGTTGTGTCTCGGATCCTCCGCCTGTGGTTTCTCCCGGGCATGTCCAGGACGGCACCTGCCCACACAACGTCCTGACGGGCACGAGCTGGCCCCTCGTGCCCTGCCCACCCTTCCTCCAGTCCTCCCGACTGTCTCCTATCCCCAGCGTGACCTTGAACGGCTGAAGCCTTTGCCACGATCGACTGTCTCGCGGTCACGGGGTCCTGTCTGCTGCCTGCCTTGGCAGCCCGAGTGGGTCCAGGAGAGCAGAGCTTGGGGAGGGGGCTGGGTGGGGTGGAGAGCCCCCCGGAGCCCAGAGCGGGGCGGGACCGGCCGTCTCCAGGGGGCCTGGCACAGCATCTTGCTGCTCTTGCTGGGCAGTGAGTCAGCGAGCAGCTGAGCCTTCGAGAGACCCCCACGCTATCAGGTGCAGGGTCATCCGCCCGTCAGCCCGCAGGCCTCGGGCTCGCTCAGCCGGGTAGTCTGGGGGCTCACTGCCCTTCCCGCCCTCCTGCAGGCCCCTTCCTCTTCCTTCTCTGTGGCCTCACCCCCAGCCTCGCTGCACCATCCCTCCTCACTTTAAAGTCGTCATCAGAAGTGATTCAGCTATTCAGTTGTGTCCAGCTCTTTACCACCCCATGGATTGCGGCACGCCCGGCCTCCCTGTCCTTCACCATCTCCCTCAGTTCACTCAACTCACGTCCATCGGGGATGCCATCCAGCCATCTCATCCTCTGTCATCCCCTTCTCCTCCCACCTTTAATCTTTCCCAGCATTGGGGTCTTTTCCCATAAGTCACTTCTTCGCATCAGGTGGCCAAAGTATTGGAGTTTCTGCTTCAGCATCAGTCCTTCCAATAAACACCCAGGACTGATCTTCTTAGGATGGACTGGTTGGATCTCCTTGCTGTCCAGGGGACTCTCAAGAGTCTTCTCCAGCACCACAGTTCAAAANATCAGGTGGCCAAAGTATTGGAGTTTCTGCTTCAGCATCAGTCCTTCCAATAAACACCCAGGACTGATCTTCTTAGGATGGACTGGTTGGATCTCCTTGCTGTCCAGGGGACTCTCAAGAGTCTTCTCCAGCACCACAGTTCAAAAGCATCCATTCTTCAGCGGTGAGGTTTTTTTTACGGTCCAACTCTCACATCTGTACATGACCACTGGGAAAACCATAGCTTTTGACTTATATGGAGCTTTGTCAGCAACGTGGCGCCTCTGGATTTTAGTATTTTCCTTCCAAGAAGCAAGTGTCATTTAATTTCATGGCTGCAGTCTCCATCCACAGTGAGTTTGTCCAAGAAAATAAAATCTGTCACTGTTTCCACTTTTTCCACTTATATTTGCTATGCAGTGATGGGACCGGATGCCATGATTTTAGTCTTTTGAATGTTGACTTTGAAGCCAGCTCTTTCACTCTCCTCTTTCATGCTCATTAAGAGGCTCTTTAGTTCCTCTTCACTTTCTGCCGTTAGAGTCACATCATCTGCGTATCTGAGGTTATTTTTCTCCCGGCAATCTTGATTCCAGTTTGTGATTCATCCAGCCTGGCATTTTGCATGATGTACTCTGCATGTACTTAAATAAGCAGGGTGACAATATACAGCTTTGTCATACTGTTTTCCCAACTTTGAAACAGTTGTTCCAATGTCCAGTTCTAACTATTGCTTCTTGACCTGTATATAGATTTCTCAGGAGACAAGTAAGGTGGTCTGATATTCCTATCTCTTGAAGAATTTTCCACAGTTTGTTGTGATCCACACAGTCAGAGGTTTTAGCATAGTCAGTGAAGCAGAAGTAGATGTTTTTCTGGAATTCTCTTGCTTTTTCCATCATCCAACCAATGTTGGCAATTTGATCTGCCTTTTCTAAACCCAGCTTGTACACCTGGACGTTCACAGTTCATGTAGTATTAAAGCCTGGCTTGGAGAGTTTTGAGCATTACTTTACTAGCGTGTGAGATGAGTGCAATTTTGCGGTAGTTTGAGCATTCTTTGGCATTGCCTTTCTTTGGGATTGGAATGAAAACTGACCTTTTCCAGTCCTGTGGCCACTGCTGAGTTTTCCAAATTTGCTGGCATATTGAGTGCAGCAGTTTCACAGCATCATCTTTCAGGATTTGAAACAGCTCCACTGGAATTCCCTCACCTCCACTAGCTTTGTTCGTAGTGATGCTTCCTAAGGCCCACTTGACTTCACACTCCAGGATGTCTGGCTCTAGGTGAGTGATCACACCGTCGTGATTATCTGGACCAAGTATCCGCCTGCTGATGCAGGAGAGGCAGGAGGCTCAGGTTTGATTGCTGGGTTGGGAGGATCCCTTGGAGGAGGAAATGGCAACTCACTCCAGTATGTCTGCGTGAAAGCCTCCCGGGACAGAGAAGCCTGGTGGCCTGCAGCCCACGGGGTCGCGAGGGCGGGGCAGGAGTGCGCGTGCACACGCGCTCAGCATCCGGCAGCTCAAGTCTCAGAGACTGTTAAGCAGACACTGGGCCTCCCACGCCTTAAACCTTGCTGTGAAGGCTCACCTGTCAGGTGCGGCTCACAGGCCAGAAAGGCGCAGAGGCCCGTGCAGCCGCGCTGGGGGCTGTGTGTGCCTGAACTCAGACCTGCTGCCCAGTGAATCACGGGCCTGAGCTTACACGTGAGAGGGCTTGTACACCCGAGTTGGATGCTGCCTGCCAGAGCTGAGGTGGCCTCTGGCCAGCCTCCTTGGGTGGGTGTCTGCCTGTGGACACTTGCCAGGAAGGGCACTAGACCGCGTGCCGCCTCCCTGCACGTGCCGGCCCTTCCCGGACCCGCAGGGCCCTGCTCTCCTCGTGGCTTTTTTTATGACTGGCAGCCGCACAGGCATGGTTTTCTGTGCAGGCAGACAGGATGCTCGCAGGCCTGTCACCGGAAAACGTGAAATGAAGGTGAAATGTGCGGAGTGCGTCAGTGAGTGCAGCAGAGAAGCCTGAGACTAGCAACAGCCGCCCCGGGGAGGAGGAGGGACGGCCCCCGCTGAACCGGGCCTGCGGGACAGAGGGGGCCACGGGTGCCCCAGTCAGCCCGGGGGAGGAGGAGGGACGGCCCCCGCTGAACCGGTCAGCCCGGGGGTGAGCACCGCTGTGGTGGCCCCGACCAGCCCTGTGCCCGAGACCAGGCGGGACGCACCCAGCGCTCTGCAACCTGGTGCAGGGCGTGGGGACAGAGGCCCTGGCAAGCCTGCCTTTGCGTGGGTTTTAGTAAAAAGTCATGTCTAAAAAATCCTCCAGTTAAGGTTTCAGGTTTTTAATCAGTTGCCTTATCCTCGGCCGCACTGGGTCTTCCTTGCTGGGCGCGGCCTTCCTCTCGCTGCGACGAGCAGAGAGTACTCTCTAGTGCTGAGCGGGGGCTCCGCTCCGGTTGCGCTCCATGGCCTCATTGCGATGCTTCTCTTTGCGGCCCCCGGCTCTACGCACGGGCTCAGTCGTGGGGGCGCACGGGCTGAGTTCCCCTGTGGCACCAGGGATCAGGTCGGTGTCCCCGGCATTGCAAGGTGGATCCTCAACCACTGGATCCCCAGGGACGTCCCAGGACTTTCATTTAAAACGGTTGCTGACAGGCACCCTCTCCTCCGATTTCTGCAAGAGGTGAACACACATCCTCTTCGGGAGAACCTACGCACCAAAGCTTAGAGGGAATCTGGTGGAAAACGTTGCAGCAAGCGATGAGCTCGTCGTGAAAACACGACAGAATGTGTAAGGAAGCGAGACCCCCGTTCATAAGGGATGGACCTGCCCTGGCCGACCGCGAGGTGGGCCAGTGGGCACAGAGCTGAGGACCACAGAGAGGGCCACCCCGGCTTCTAAAAGCACGGAGGGAGTTCTTGATAAAGCACTCAAGATGTGTTTGTATAAAGGCTGTTATCCAAGGAAAGCAAAATGGTTCACAGAGAGCTCAGACTCTTACTAGACTTGACCCCTGAGCCCCGCCAGATGTGGCCGCCAGGACTGAGACTGGTTCCCGCGGGAGGCTGGGTCCTCAGCCGGGTCATTGCAGACTGAGGGGCAGGTGTGATGAGACCAGATACAGCTGCTGGCCAGGGAGCTCCCGCGTTGGTTAAGTGGCTCCAGGCATTGTCTTCAGAGCAGGGAACTCATCAGCGGGCAGAGGCTTCCCAGGGGGCTCACTGGAGAGGAATCCGCCCACCGATGCCGGAGATGAGGCTTCTGATCCCTGGGTCGGGAAGATCCCCTGGAGAAGGAGATGGCACCCGCTCCAGTGCTCTTGCCTGGGGAATCCCATGGAGAGAGGAGCCTGGCAGGCTGCAGCCCACGGGGTCACACAGAGTCGGACAGGACAGATCACGCGTGCATCCGTGTACACGTGATGCCCACGCGTGAAGCAGTGTCTGAAGTGGTGTCACCTCACTGGCGTCTGTGCTGAGCATGCAAGCGGGTTGTGGAGCCCTCTGCCAGGGATCCTGCGTGTGGGAAACGGTGGAGAAGATGTGCAGCGACTTTGCATCAGTGAATGTCAGAAGCCTTGTGTCCTAAAACGTGAAAACCAAGCATCCATTCAATAGCAAGACTTTAGTTAAAACAGTGTAGGTCCGGAGGCCACCTGCTCTGCCATCCAGAATGAACAGAGCAAGGATAGGCGTCGGTGTGGCCCCATCTGTGTGTGTGTGTACACGTGCGTGCCCACAAGGGTCCCCAGGGGGCTGGTGACACCTCACGCAGAAAACACGAGCAGTTCAGCTCAGTCGCTCAGTCGTGTCCGACTCTCTGCGACCCCATGAATCGCAGCACGCCAGGCCTCCCTGTCCATCACCAAGTCCCGGAGTTCACTCAAACTCACGTCCATCGAGTCCGTGATGCCATCCAGCCATCTCATCCTCGGTCGTCCCCTTCTCCTCCTGCCCCCAATCCCTCCCAGCATCAGAGTCTTTTCCAATGAGTCAACTCTTCGCATGAGGTGGCCAAAGT
>SJYX01019869.1:0-10712 GCA_006410675.1 Oreotragus oreotragus | reverse complement strand
GAGACCATGAAACACAAAATAAAAGACCTTACAAATGTAATGAATGTGACATAACCTTTCTTCAGGACTCAGAACTCACTGGACATCAAAGAATCCATACAGGAGGAAAACCATACAAATGTGACATGTGTGGCAAGGCATTTAATCAAACTATAAAACTTGTACTTCATTGGAGAATTCATACGGGAGAGAAACCATATAAATGTGATGCATGTGGCAAGGCCTTTAATCAAGCTGCAAAATTTGTAATTCATTGGAGATATCATATGAGAGAGAAACCATATAAATGTGATGTGTGTGGCAAGGAAATTAGTCGTACTAGCAACCTTGCTGTTCATCAGAGAATTCATACTGGAGAGAAACCATATAATTGTGGTATATGTGGCAAGGCTTTCAGTGTAAGTTCAAGCCTTCCTGTTCATCAGAGAGTTCATACTGGAGAGAAACTATATAAATGTGATGTGTGTGGCAAGGCCTTTAATCAAACTACAAGACTTGCAATTCATTGGAGAATTCATACTGGAGAGAAACCACATGAATGTGATGTATGTGACAAGGCTTTTATTCAAATTGGAAACCTTGCAATTCGTTGGAATATTCATCCTGGATAGAAACCATATAAATGTGATGTGTGTGCCAAGGCATTTAGTCGTAATGGCAAACTTGCTGTTCATTAGAGAATTCATACTGGAGAGAAACCATATAATTGTGATAAATGTGGCAAGGCTTTCAGTGTAAGTTCAAGCCTTGCTGTTCATCAGAGAGTTCGTACTGGAGAGAAACCATATAAATGTGATGTATGGCAAAGCCTTTAATCAAACTCCAAGACTTGCAGTTCATCAGAGAATCATACTGGAGAGAAGCCATACAAATGCAGTGTATGTGACAGGGCGTTTAATCATACTGGAAACCTTACTGTTCATCAGAGACTTCATACTGGAGTGAAACCATATAAATGTGCTGTGTGGCAAGACTTTCAGAGTAACTTCACACCTTGCTGTTCATTTGAGAGTACATACTGGAGAGAAGCAATATAAATGTGATGTATGTGGCAAGGCCTTTAATGAAGCTGCAAAGCTTGCAGTTCATTGGAGATTCCATACAGGAGAGAAACTATATAAATGTGATATATCTGGCAGAACCTTTAGTCAAACTGCAAAGCTTGCAGTTCATCGGAGAATTCGTACTAGAGAGAAACCTTATAAATGTGATGTGTGTGTCAAGGCATTTAGTCATAGTGAAAACCTTGCTGTTCATCAGAGAGTTCATACTGGAGAAAACCTTACAAATATAAAAATTGTGATAAACCATTTAGGCACAGTCATCCATAACTCATCATCAGGCAGTTCAGACAGGAGAGAAACCATATAAATATGATGTATATGGCCAGTGCTTTACTTGAAATGACGAACTTAGAAACTATCGGAGAATTCATACTAGAGAGAAACATTAGAAATGTGACAGTTGTGAGAAACATTTTAGTGCAAATATCGTGAGTGTGACAAAGCCTTTAGTCAGTGTTCAGGCCTTATAATTCAGATAATTCATACTGTATAGAAAACATACAAGTGAAATAAATGTGGCAGAGTTTCTAGTGCATGTTCAGCATGAACTGCCCACTAGGCAGTTCATACAGGAGAGAAACCACATAAATGTTATTTATGTGGCAAACCTTTCAATCACAAGGAATGATGTTGCAGATCACCTGAGAATCCATACTGCAGTGAAAACTTACACATGTAGAGAATGCAGTAAAATATATCAAGTTTTTGACCCTCAGAAAATTCAAACTGGAGGAAAACTACACAAATGTGTTAGGTGTGGGAAAGCTTTGATTCTGTGTTCAGGCCAAACTCGCCATCACTTAATTTTTTTTTCTTACAATACTCTGATGGTTTTTGCTGTACATCAACATGAATAGGCCATAGGCATACATATATCCCCTCCCTCCTGAACCCCCCTTTCTCACCACCGTTTCCCTCCAGATTGTCCCAGAGCAGTTGCTCATACATCAAACTACCACTGGCTCTTTTACATATATATGTTTCGGTGCTAATCTCTTAAACACTGCCATCCTATTTCTTTTCATTTTTTTCAATAGTTTTTCCTTAGCTTTACTTTTTCTATCCACATGTTATGACTCAGATTTAATGTTTAATATACATTTCTTTCCTGCCTTACACTAACAAGTACATAAGTCAGTGGGTTATTTTGAGACTTTTGTCACATTAAAATGCACATAGACAATGACAGGGAACATAGTAGGTGCCCTGTAAATGTAAAGAAAGACAGTTCCTTTAGGACTTGAGTTCAGTCAGATAATACACATAGAAATGTTTATAAATAGTGCCAAATTGATAATTTTGGTGAAAATAAATTCTAGTATCTTCTTAAGACTTTATATTTTACAATGTGCTTTGTTGTATACAACTGACAGATCTATCAGAAACAGACAACAAAGAAATGAGAGAAAATATATTACAATTTTCAACAAGAAATAAATTGCCTAATTACTGTTAAGTGATCATATAGTAATTTGACATTCCATTACATTGACGTATTGCCTTCAGTACTATATATTATGATGTAAACGAGTTTTTCTCATATAAGTATTTGAAGCTTTCTCATCATAAGCATGGAACAGAAGCTTTTATAAAGAAGTATGCATTTCTCATTAAAAGTTTTTTCTCTCTTTATTTTTGGCTATGCCAAGTCTTCATTATGCTGACTTCTTTCTCTTTTTGCAGCAATCAGGCTATGAATTCTCCACATAAACTTGGCTGGCGTATGGTAGGAGACTGGCATTTTGATGCTTCTTTTGGTCAGTCTGGAGGACTCAATGTCTTTTGGTTTTTTTTGGCTTTGCTGAGCCTTTTTTTTTTTTTTTTTTTTGCTGCACGTGGGCTTTCTCTAGTTGCAGCAAGCAGAAATGACTTTCTAGTTACTTGTGTGCAGGCTTTTCACTGCTGTAGCTACTCTTGTTGCAGAGCACAAGCTTTAAAGCACAGGCTTAGTACTTGTGTTGCACGGGCTTAGTTATTCCGAGGCACATGGTATCCTCTCAGACTAGGGATCAAACCTGGGTCCTATGCATTGGCAGGGAGATTATTTGCCACTGGACCACCAGGGAAGTTCTACTCAGTGTGTTTTTACTGGGCGCTATGTATGTTCATACATTGCCAAACAAAACTGAGGTCATCAGCCAGTGACTGGGAGATCTGAAATCCAGGAGAAACTACCCCAAACTTCTCTGGACTTGCTGAAGAGGTGGATGGACCCAAAAGACCCTTGCTGAAATATCAAGGCTAGAATGTCCAAAGCACAGTACGGTGCCTGCTTTTCTCAATCCTGCATTGACCTCAGGGTGCACTTTTGCTGGGCCACTGCAGTGACTAATAAACTTAATCCTTGAAGAAGTGAAATGTCAAGACATTTGTCTCCTTAGAAGTGTTAGTATGAAGTAGCCCTTTCTACGGAGAAGGCAATGACACCCCACTCCAGTACTCTTGCCTGGAAAATCCCGTGGACAGAAGAGCCTGGTAGGCTGCAATCCATGGGGTCGCTAAGAGTCAGACACGACTTCACTTTCACTTTTCACCTTCATGCATTGGAGAAGGAAATGGCAACCCACTCCAGTATTCTTGCCTGGAGAACCCCAGGGACGAAGGAGCCTGGTGGGCTGCCGTCTATGGGGTTGCACAGAGTCGGACACAACTGAAGTGACTTAGCAGCAGCAGCAGCCCTTTCTAACAGTTGTGTGTTTCACATTCTAGCTAGTCATCCATACACAAAGCCAGTTCTTGTTTACTTAAACTGCTTAAATTAGTTCTAATTGCAGGAATATTCCTGGGTTCAGCTAGCACCCCACATCAACCCCCACCCAACCGCAACCTGGCCACCAGACCAAGTTTCAGTTCCCAGGCCTCTGAATCACTTCAGCCTCATCAGCACAACTCCAAGTACAGTTTGGTTCAGTCGCTCAGTCATATCTGACTCTTTGTGACCCCATGGACTGCAGCACGCCAGGCCCCCCTGTCCATCACCAACTCCCAGAGTTTACTCAAACTCATTGTGTCGGTGATGCCATCCAACCATCTCATCCTCTGTTGTTGGACATGCAGGACTCCAAATGTTATGCCAAAACCTTATTTCTTTCCATTGTGATTATCCCACAGAATTTTAAGGTTTTATTAAAAATGTTACAGTTACTTAAACTAATGAGCAATCAATGGTGCTACACAAAACATGAGAGACCCTCAAGTACCACTTTGCCGGGGTCCAGCCCCAGTGGATCCAGGGTAAGTTGAAGTGGGGATGGAGTTGGCGATTAGGAAAGAATTTTTAAATTAGAGATATAAAGACAGATTAGGAAGGAATAATGTAGTAGGAAAATTAGTGGAGAAAAGAGGCTGAATAACTTGGTTTATACAGAAAGCTAATAAAACCCTAAGACAAGGGCCTGCACCGCCTACATAGGCCACAGGCATCTTCCCGGTCTCCCAAAGGAGCGGAGACACAAAGCGCCTCCCTGTTCAGATTTTAAAAGCCCAGGCAAAATTAGTAGGCTCGGCAAGCCTCCACACTCCAGATGGGAATTCAGCCAGAAAAGAAGAATGAGAACAACACGGGGGAGCCAAGCATCAGTGTAAGACTCACAACTTTATTTTCAAAATCAGCTTATATACCCCAAGGTGTACATAAAGAAATAATGGAATTTGCAGAGTTATGCAGGGGTAGCAGTCCTGACCCTTACGGAGGCCAGGCTTTCTTTTGCATGCCTTCTTGTATACAAAAGGTCTCAGGTGTTTTACATTATCTTCTGGCCAAGAGGCCTGTTAACATTTTTATGGCTCTCTTCCTAGATAAATGTCTATCAACCAGAAAACTCTTTCCCTTGAAGTGTTTTTTTTTTTTTTAATCTGCATCACTCTCAAAGTACTAAATAAAGTTACATTAAAAGATATGAAAACTTGGCAGCAAGTATTGGCTCAACAATGAAACCCTTAATCAGTTCTATTCTAATGATTTTGACTCCTAAGAAGCCCCTATATTCCTAGGATGTTTTCAGCTTCCTGTGCCTCTCGTGGTCGGGAGGCTGTAAACAATCACATGCATAGTTGTAAGAGTCCGGATAGACCTGTCAGGCAGGCTAGAAAGCCATCAGAAAGGTTTTTGTATTGAAACACTCTTGTTATGTCCAGGAGACTCATTAACTGGAGCTCTAAGTTAATTTTCTTTTAGAGGAAGGTGGTGGGGGACAGCCCCCCTGTAATGTTAGAAGAGTAAGTGGAAAGCATAACACAGTAAAGCAGGCAGATTCAGGTTTGGGGGGTAGATGCTTGAGAAAGTCCAGGGGCGACCCTGAGGCCTGATCCCGCCTTTGCGTTTTGTCAGGCGCCTTTCCTCATGACCTTTGCCACAGGCGGGATTCCCCATGCTCGCTCCCAGCACTACTTAACCCTGACAAGATACTTCTGGAACCAAATGGAGGAAGAAGAACGTAGGTGTACTCTCCCTGCCCGTATGGCCTCCCTCGGGTCCGCCTCACACATGCTCAGGCACAGGTGTGTGTCCTATGCCCTGCCTCTCACGCCAAGGCCCAGGAGTGTGCCCTACACCCCTCCCCTCACTGTGGCATTCTTCTGATACCAGTGGCTGAAGAGTCTCGCGTCCTCACTTTGATGTAAGTGCTTCTACAGCCAATTCCCGATGCTGAGACTTGGTAGGTGCGGTTGACCATTGGAAACGTCAGGTACTTGTTTTTGTTTTTGTTAAGCTGGGCCTGTGGGGTCCCCTCTCCTCCCTATCCATGGTCTCCAGTCACTTTGCATCACCCTATTCCCTTACCCCTTCCTCTAGCCCAAGTAAATTCTGTCATTGCTGTGAGAGGCCCAGGGTCTGATTTCCTCTTGATGTAAGATCCTGAGGTAATAGATACAGTGCACAAAATACGTAGTAATTTGTAAGGGAAAGCTCATTTTAATTTTGATATGGCACTTGATAATTTTATAAGTATCAAATCACGTGTTCAGGAACTAGTTTGGAATTTCAGCTTTGGGACAGGTGCTTGAGCTGAAGTTCTTTCTCGAGTGTTGGGGAGGCATATTTCTGTCATTTTCTGTTTTATATGAGCATGGTAGTAAATTGACTACAAAGACTCTTCATTTTAGGAGATTATTTTCAGCGATGGTGATTACTTGTATGAGCATTAGAATCAAAGAAATAATGGAGAAATAAATGGTTGCAGTGCTCAGTCAGATCTCTTTGAGATCCCCAGGGACTGTAGCCCACCAGGCTCCTGTGTCCATGGGATTTCCCAGGCAAGAATACTGGAGTGGGTCGTTGTTAAGTTGCTCAGTCCTGTCAGACTCTTGGCAACCCTATGGACTGCAGCAGGCAGAGTTCCCTGCCCTTCACCATCTCTGGAACTTGCACAAACTCCTGTCCACCAAGTCTGTGATGGTGAGGGCTTCCCTGCGTGTGTGGTTGGGGCTCAGGAAGGGGATGTGTTGACCCTAAGCATTAAACAGCATGTTTTCCACTTTCATGATAGACCTCTGAAAACTTGTGTTCCCTGAGGAAGCCCAGAAGAGAAGGAAGATGAAAGAAAAGGAGTCAAGCATGGCTCTTTCTCAGGTAAGGTTATATTCTCAGTGGATTCTCAGTTTGTCCTTCCTGAATTGCCCCTCTCTGGACCCTCTAATCCTGTCTGACTTGGAGTATCCTGTCTGACTCCTGTAAATGCACACTCACCTGGGGCCTTCCCTCAGGGTCTGTCATCTCCACTTAGATCTCATCTCCCCATGACCTGGTAACCTGGCCCTTGCGAGGAGGCTCCCTTGGGCACCATCCTCGACAGGGCTTCTCACCCACGGGTTAGAGACAGGGTCTCAGTGCTGTTGGGCAGCAGGGGTTCCTTAAGACTCATGTGGATGCACTGTCTGCTCTCTGTCAACCAGGGTAAAGAAGCTGCACCTGGAGACAGAGGTTCATATGCAGAGTATGTGGTAAAATCCGGAAGAAGGAACTAACCAGGAGAAATTAGTTCTCACTTTTTATAGTACATTTAAAACTAAATGAGGACCTCCTTGAAAATCGTAGTGTTTTGGAATCGAATGGAAAGATCAAAAAAAGACCTCAGGGCTGGAGAGTGTTTCATTACATCATCTCATTTAAACTATGAAATAAAAAAAAATATATATATATATAGTTTGCTAATTTTTTTTCTTTCTTTTTTGGCTGCACAGTGCAGCTTGCAGGGTTTAGTTCCCTGAATAGTGGTTCAACCTGAAACCCTTCAGTGAAAGTCTGGGATCTTAACCACTGGACTGCCAGGGAATTCCCCAACTTTAGTAATCTTGATATAATGTTTTATTACTGGAATAAAATAGTAAACTCTGAGTTTTGTTAGTAACTGTATACCTAAAATTAAGAATAAAATCACATTTTTATTTTTAAAATATATTTATTTGCTATAGTGACTCTTCATTGCTGTAATGGCTTTTATCTAATTCTGATGAGTGTTGGCCACTCTCTAGTTGCAGTGTGGGGGCTTCTCATTGCCACAGCTTCTCTTGTCTTGCAGCCCAGGGTCTAGAGTGTACTGGCTTCAGTAGTTTCACCTCCTGAGCTCTGGAGCTCTGGCTTAGAAATTGAGGCTCACAGGGTTGGTTGCCCCTCAGCATGTGGGATCATACCAGACCAGGCAACAACCTGTGTGTCTTACACTGGTCAGTGGACTCTTTACCACTGAGCCACGACGGATGCCGTCATATTATTTTTAAATACAGATATTTTATACTGATTGGTGTTAAAGTATTTTGTGTATTATTTTCTGCTTGTACTACTTTTTATGTTTTTAATAGTATAAGATAATGTTGAGGACTTCCCTGGTGATACAGTGGATGGCAATGTGTCTGGCAACGTAGGGGACACGGGTTCCATCCCAATTCCTGGAAGATGCCACAGAGCAATTAAGCCCATGCCCAACAACTGCTGTGGCTGTGCTCTGGAGCCCGGAATCCTTGACTACTGAAGCCCTCATGCTTGAGCTTGTCTTCCAAAACAAGAGAAGCCACTGCAATGAGAAGCCTGGGCACTCCAGACACAGCTCCATGCAGTGCAGCCACAAGTAGAGAGAGCTGGATCACAGCAATGAAGGCCCAGCATAAACAAACCAAATAAGCTGTGAAAAGGAAATAGAATGTTAACAAACTTACTGAATCCAACTTACATTTGATTCACTTTTAATGTCCCAAAGATGCCAAAATACACATGAATAGGAGAAGGGAATGGCCACCGATTTTTTTCTCCAGTTTTCTTGCCTGGAGAATCCCATGGACAGAGGAGCTTGGCAAGCTACAGTCCATGGAGTCCCAAAGAGTCTGACATGACTGAGCCAACTGAACACCAGCCTCCTCACATAGCAAAGTGAGTGCTGAAAAACAAACCTAAACCTCTAATGTTCCTCCTGCAGATTCTTAAGTCACGTCCAGTTGCTTTTGAAATAACATCCTGAATTTAGAGGCCTTGTGAAAACAGCCTCTTCCTGGCATCACCCCTCTTTGTTCCCTGTGTCCCAGTCAGACTGGCTGGCTTTCTGTTCACTAAACATCTTCCTGCCTCAGAGCCAGCACTCAGGCTCGTCTCTCTGCTTACAAAGCTCTTCCATTTCCCACCTTGCCAATCCTAAGTGTTTCTTCCTCTCGGAGACCTTGTCTGATTTCTTGATGTAGGTCAAGACTTTCTGTTGAATCTTCTCTTAGCACCAGGCCTGTTTCAGAGCACATATAAAAATAGTGATGTTAAAATTATGGATGTAATTGGCTGGCTGGCTGCTGGATGGTAAGCTCTGTCATGTTCACTGCTGTTCTCTCAGTTATGGACACAGAGTTGATGCTCACTAAGTTTTGATTGGACGAAAGAAAAAAATAAAGACAACTCATTTCAATCAATTGTGTGTTTCCTTGTGCATGCATGAGTGCATGGATGTGTAACTCCATGATTTTAGTACAAAACCATCTCATAACATACAGTTTATGCTTAGAGCAGCTGCAGTTGTATCTTAAGTGTGTATTCCATGGCCTTTAACAGTTTCTACCTTATCACATGAATGATGTAAATAGTAGTCAGACTATTGACATTGTGTGGGTTAGGGGGGTTAAGGGGGTGACCCTGTACAGTGACTATTTATGCTGTTCCATTGCACTTCAGCTCCCTTGAACTTGTTTCAGATATTCTCAGGGAACTCTCTGTGAATGGTCTTTTATACGGTTACTTAACTCTTCGATTCCTTAGGTTCAGCTGTCTCTCCCAACCACCTGAGCTCAGGTGCTGTTGCCTCATTTCTTAACTGTTTGATGGGAGCTATTTATTAGAGTGACAGAGTTTTCTCCCCAGTAAGATGGACGCAGATCTTTCTCTACTGTTGCTGTTATGTTGATGACCCGTTCATATGGGTAAGGTCTTTAGAGTAATGCTTAGTGTGTATGAAGCGTTGAGACACCGCTTGTCAGTGTGATGATGACATCCTCATCACAGTCTGTGTTCTTTTAAAGCCACTGTGGACTTTGTCATCTCTGAAGACAGCAGTCTTGCTGTAACTCATCTAGATAGTGAATGTCACTCAGTGTGTTGAACGTAACACTTCTGCATCAACGACCCACTGTTGATTGTAATTTGTATATTTTTCATGTCTTGTCCACACCCATGATGAATTCATGTTGCTTGGAGGATATCATCATCTTATGAAAAAACAGGAGATTAAATTAGAGAGCAACAATTTGCTCCATATAGATTTGTATGGATCTATCAGAATATTACTTGAGCTGAATTGACCTTACCTGTCTCCCTTCTTCTCCTTTTCTGTGAAAATAAGAACCCTCCTCAGGGCCCATTGGTAAAATGTGTTTTCATTTCAGGCACAATTGACCTTCAAGGATGTGTTCATAGATTTCACTACTGAGGAGTGGGAATGTCTGAACCCTGCCCAGAGGACCTTGTGCAAGGACGTGATGGTGGAGATCCTCAGGAACCTGCTGTCTGTGGGTGAGGATCACTTCCCTCTGAAGTAGGGATCTACTTAGGGGTATCTCTGCATTTTCCCTCGCTGTCTCTTGGGAGCCCTGTGTTTCTTGTCTGAGCTGAAAACCTTGTTCACTCAGACATGTAAGGCTTCATGATTGGCATCAGGAGGTTAGATTTGTCTTTTCTTTTTGTGACCTGCCCACTGTGTGATACACAAGGAATTTTTCCAGAGCTTGAGTGTTTATAAAGCTGATTTCAAACTTTGAAATATCCAGTTGCCTGTGTTATACCCCTGTGTTCTTGGTTCAGTAACTCCTGGAAAGGAACTAGATACCTGATACATACTATACTGTATATTATACTGTTCCCTGTGCATTCCGAAGGAGGCAAATAGTAAAGTAATTTGTGAAATATTTTTCTGTCCCTCATAATGTCCTCACTTCTTGACTGACAAAAGAGCTGGGATTTTCCACCTGCCAGTACAGGAGACACAGGTTCGATCCCTGGTCTGGAAGATCCCACGTCACAGAGCGGCTAAGCCCGTGGGCCAGAACTACTAAAGCAGCATTCTAGAGCCTGGAAGCTGCGATTACTGAGCCCACATGGGACAACTACTGAAGCCCGTGCACCCAGGAGAAGCCAAAGCAAATGAGAAGCCCAAACACTCAACTGGAGAGTAACCCCTA
>SJYX01019868.1:0-10604 GCA_006410675.1 Oreotragus oreotragus | reverse complement strand
TTAAAGATTATATGAGACTCTTTGCTTACCTATCCCTCCCCACTAAAAATAATTTTTCAAAGTAATTCAATTCTCTGTGCCTCCAATCTTTGAGAACCATATGGGGACGTGTGTATGTGAGAAAATAAGCAGATTATTTTCTTAATGTCTGCAAATGTACTTCAGAATGTTATCTTTGTATGTTGAGGGGGAAAGCTTAAAATGCACTGTCATTTCAGGATTTTGCAGGTTTGTGCATATGTGCATGTGTGTGCAAGAGAGAAATGTTTCGAAAATATGTTATGTTTAAGTTCAGTATTCAGCCACAGAAATATCTGATCACACCAAGTTCTACTTGGTTTTGAGAAATGCACTGGCATTATCAATATTGGATTTCTATGGTGACTAAGGGCTTTTCTGGAGGATCTGATGGTAAAGAATCTGCCTCCAATGCGGGAGACCTAGGTTCGATCCCTAGGTTGTGAGATCCCCTGAAGGATCCTCCTGAAGGAGGGCATGGCAACCCACTCCAATAATTCTTGCCTGGAGAATCCTCATATACAGAGGAGCCTGGCAGGCTACAGTCCATAGTGTCGCAAAGAGTCGGACATGATTGAGCAACTAAACACAACACAGCACATGGAGGCTAAAATTCTAGAGGCACAGAAAATTTGTAATAGTTACTGATATCTCCTGGAATACGAAATACTTATTATTTAGTACAGTTTTATAATTTCTATTTGAATAAAACTGATCTCTAGTTTTAAACCGATTTCCTTTTACAAAATCAGCTAAATGCTAAAACCATAACACAGGTTACCCATTTCAGTTTTGTGCCAAGATACTTTCATTTAGTAAAGCTAAATAGCTAAGTTTATACTTTCCTGATTCAAATTTATATACCTGTTTAATACAAAAAGAAACCCTTAAACTTTCTATAGACCTGAATCATAAGTTGGAAAAGTTTTGGCAAGTACCTGCTTTTTTTACCCCTGGCAATTTTCTTTAAACAGACTTTTTGTTTTAGAGCAGTTTTAGATTCACAGCAAAACTGAGAAGAATATAGAGAGTCCTCATGAAAAGTGTGTGAAAGTGTTAGTCACTCAGTCACTGCCTGACTCTTTGCAACCCCATGGACTGTAGCCCACCAGGCTCCTCTGTCTATGGGATTCTCCGGCAAGAATACTGGAGTGGGTAGCCATTCCCTTCTCCAGAGGATCTTTCTGAGCAGGGAATCAAACCTGAGTCTCCTGCATCGCAGGTGGATTCTTTACCACGTGAGCCACCAGGGAAGTCCAAACATACTCTTGACACTCAACACAAGCACTGCCTCTCCCATCACCAACATTCCCCACCAGAGCAGTACATTTATTAATGAGGAACGTATACTACACATCAATATTATCCAGAATCTACAGTTTATTTTTAGGGTTCCCTCTTCATGTTGTATATTTTATGGATTTAAAAAAATGCACAATGACATATATCCACCCATATAGTATCACATGGAACAGTTTCAATATCCTAAAAATTCTCTACCTATTTAGCCACTCCTTCTCCTTTAACTCCCGGCAACCACTGATCCTTTTACTATCTCCATAGTTTTGTCTCTTCCAGAATGTCATGTAGTTGGAACCACATAGAATGCAGCCCTTCAGATTGGCTTTTTTTACTTTTTGGACCTCCCTGGTGGTTCAGACGGTAAAGCATCTGCCTATAATGCAGGAGACCTGGGTTCAATTTCCGGGTTGGGAAGATCTCCTGGAGAAGGAAATAGTAACCCACTCCAGTATTCTTGCCTAGAAAATCCCTTACACGGAGAAGCCTGGTAGGCTACAGTCTATGGGGTCACAAAGAGTCAGACATGACTGAGCAACTTCACTTCATGTCTTTTTATGGCCTGATAGCTCATTTCTTTTCAGCACTGAAAAACAATCCATGTCTGGATATACCACGGTTAACTTATCCATCCACCATCTGAAGGACATGTTGGTTATATCCAGGATTTGACTGTTTTGAGTAAAATTGCTGCAAACATCATGTGCAGATTTTCATGTGGACATTCATTTTTCAAATATTTTGGGTAACTACCAGGGAGTGTGACTGCTGAATCACAGGTCAGAGTAGGTTTAGTTTTACAAGAAACTATCTATCTAAACAGTCTTAAAAAGTGGTTGGACCTACACATGGTTTTCCCACCAGCAATTCCTATTGCTCCACATCTCCAACAGCATGCTTTCAGTGATCTGGATTTTGGCCGTTCTAATAGCTGTGAAGTATTAAGCACCTGAATTATGATTTCAAAGTGCATTTGAAATGTAACATTTCCCAGAATAATCCAAAGATTGAAAAATGTCAACATTTCTTTTAAAAAACTATTTTATGAAACTATTGCCCTAAGTAGATTTTTCCCTATCAATTATTTACAGCTAGAAAGAATTTTGTATATATTGGACATCAAGAATTGAGGATACTGGAAATTTTAAATTAATGACATAGGAAGTCAACACAGAAAGCTCAAATGAAATCAAACTAGTATGATTTCAAAAAATAAAGTTTAAAAGCTTTCTTGGCCAAAGTTTCATCAGTGAGGGGATATTCAGTGAAGAATATGCAACTCTGATCGAAATCATTTAATCAAAACTCACTGAATTCACCTTCTGGTTTTCCCAGAAGGATCGGCTGATTCAAGAAGAATCAAGAAAGAATGTGGCTCTCACTGAACTATTCGAACATCTTTCTTTGTTAGCTAAAAATGAAATGGCAACCCACTCCAGTATTTCTGCCTAGGAAATCCCATGGACAGAGGAGCCTGGCGGGCTATAGTCCATGGGGTAGCAAGAGTCAGACAGGACAAAGCAATTAAACCACCACCACCAAGCACTACAGACATCATATCAAATTCTGTAGTAATAATAAAGCGATGACTGCTTTTCAGCTAGAGGGCCTGGTTTTTTCCTACTGCATATCTAGCTGTGGTGCATTTTAATGAGAAAGGATGACTGCACCAGCTTTTATCCAAGAAGCAGATTTTAGCCTTCTGCTTAGGTCTCCCACATGCTAATATGGATGACTTTGTTCTGAAGATCACTGATACGAATACATGTAGGTGAATAAATGTATTATCACAGTTACAAATTCAATGCTAACATTTTACACACTAACTTTCAAATGAGTAACCTAGAACTAACTCTAGATTCTCAGTATGTGTGAGGTTCCAATGAATCACAACAGTAGTTAGTACAGAAAAAAACATCAAATGTAAACATGAATCACTTTGAATACAGACCTGACCCTCTGTCCGCAGGAGTGCACTTTAAAGCAGAGAATTCATTCTCCACACAGATGTTACCACAAGTAACGTGTGTGCGTGCTAAGTCATTTCAGTTGTGTCCAACTCTTTGCAACCCTATGGACTGTAGCTTGCCAGGCTCTTGTATCCATGGGATTCTACAAGCAAGAATACTGGAGTAAGTTGCCATGCCGTCCTCCAGGAGATTGTCCGGACCCAGGGATTGAATCCTTGTCTCAGGCATCTCCTAAATTGGCAGGTGAATTCTTTACCACAAGCGCCACCTGGGAAGCCCAAAGCAATGTGTGGCTGCCTAAAGTTTAATGACTGATGCTCTTTAAAGAAGAGAGAGTTTATTTCCAGACTAGTGTTGAAAAAATTCTGAGAAATGTTTGAAAACACCTTCAAGTAATTTTCTCATGTGGTCACTGGGAGGAAGATGATTTTACAAAATAGATACCTTCATTGATTTATTAAATGTAATTTGTCAAAGAAATGAAACATTTAGATAAATTCTAGTTTTCTCTCACCACCACCTTCTCCCCAAATATATATTCCATCAAAGATGGCTCACTAAGAAGCTCTACTGCAGTCAGAGGGGCAGAATTTAAGAGGACATAACGAGTCCTTCTGCTACACAGAATCATTACCTATCTCTAACACATCCTTAAAAGGCTGACTTCTAATCATGTGCCGGAGAGGGCCCTGCTAACTTCAGTGCTTTCATAAAGAAGCAGATGAGAGCTCTCATCATAAATGACTTCAGTACAACTGAGGAGAGAGTGAGCAGCCCAGAAAAAGAACTCCTCGTGTAGAAATGTTGGTGGCACGAAATGCCAAGTGCCTTTAACTAAGACTTTCCCTGTCATAAAGCAAGCTCTGTAAAAATGACTGCAAATAAATTCTTCAGGGCTCAGTGTGAATCGGCAATTTCCATTTATATTATACTGTTGTTTACTCAAAAACTTTTTAATGAATAGGACTCAGAGTGTGCCAAAGTGTTTTCCACCAAACAGCTCTCTTGAGATGTTCCAGATCTGTAATCAAATAAGTCTGAAAAACCCTGAATAGTTAATTCACCTCCTGGGTACACATAATGCACACTAATATATAAAAGCCTCTAAGAAGACAGCCATTCAAAATTTTTAATATTGTTTAACTAAGCATTTCCCAGACATATTTGGTTATATATCTAACAGCTAATTAAACAGTTTGGGAAATGCTATCACTTAGGAAAAATATTGTTATCATTTAAGAAATATTAGGAAATACTATACACTGGGCACTCTGCTAAACCGAGTTCTAGTTCCTAAACAAAGTACAGATTTTATGTGTGTGACTTATTTTATTCAACTTATCATTGTTTCTTTTATCCTTAATAGTATTTTGGTCTGTTGTTTTCCAATTTTGCCTCATCTTTTTTTCTGCATAAATATGAAAGTCTAGCAAATGTAAACTAGTTATATTAGTCTCTGGCTCAATTCTCTACTTCAAACACAGTAAATAGTTTACAACTAAATCTTGGCTAATAACAACCTGTATTTGTTTTTTAAACAAAACAGTGACGAAAATGCAAATAACGACAGCACTTCGGAGTTGGTTAACAAATCCTAAGAACACTTTCAGGCCATTGGGAAGGTCTTTCCAACCTACATTTCAAAATGTTCAGAAAGAAGCTATCTTGGCTGCTAATTTCAGTATAAGGAAAACTGATCTGACTGCTCAAAGGCTTATGTGAATGTCTTCCTTTTAAATTTAACACTGAATTATTTGCATCCTCCATTTAATACCAAGAAGGTGTCAGCCACAAACCGGATGTCACCAAGATGCAAATCAGCTACAACTGAGACCAGCTGTTGTTGTTATTCAGTATCGGATACGGACTGATCTGTGTATTTTCTCATCCCACCCACCCTCCTCAGGTTTCATTTTTGTCTTCTCAATTTCAACTTGTTCCACTCGGCGTCTCCCTCTATCCTCTTTTGTGTTAACACATGACATATTTTCACAGAGATGCCACTTGTGGTCAAAGGAAAGATGAAATCAATCAGTATTTGTGATAATAAAAACCATGATCTTGATAGCCAAACCAAGAATATTATGCAAAACAGATGTTATCTATCAACAAACCTTGAAAAGCCGTATATGCTTAATGCACTGAGTTCATACAAACTGTTGCTAATTAGAGAGATGAGGTCAATAAATAAACAGCAGTGAGTTAGCATTTGGAAGGCTGAGAAATATATATGAACGGATGGGAAAGGTGGCTCTTGAAAGTCAAGAAGGGAATTAAATTTAATTTGGAGAAAATCTTGGTTGCATTTGAAAGCGTCTGAGCAGGTTAGTGCTTTGATTAAATAAATACTTAAAGAGTTCAGGTATAAATGAACTGGACGGATGAGTAGCTGTTAATCGAGTATTTTAAGTCACTTGGTTAAAAGTGACTGACCTAAGTCAAGGTTATCAGGACCCAGA
Source organism: Oreotragus oreotragus (assembly GCA_006410675.1). Lineage (NCBI taxonomy): Eukaryota > Metazoa > Chordata > Mammalia > Artiodactyla > Bovidae > Oreotragus > Oreotragus oreotragus. The sequence goes on along the minus strand of SJYX01019868.1, from coordinate 4,858 downwards.
CTAAGTGTACACATGGGGCGCGATGAAGGTGCCAACAATGGTTTCAAAGTAAGAGCTGGTGGAGCTTAGAAGGTGAAGAAGGTATGATACATGAAACCTGAGACTGAGGTTCCCCACACCAGGCTCAAATGATGTGAAGCTGACCAGGGAAAGGCTGGGAAGAGAAGCCTCTTCAAAGGAGGAAATGTTTCCACGTGTTGGGTTGAACTGCCCAGCAATGAAGTGAGATAACTGAACAGAAAACCTGAAGTATAATCACAATAAGACAAGAATGACAAGTCTTATTAATAAAAACACATTTTGATTAGTCTTTCCTGGGGGCACAGGGGAGACAGGATTGCAAAAATTTAGAGAATGAAAAACAGAAAGGTTACATATCAATAACTTGATTAAAATTCCACACAAAGTCAGTGACAGCTGTCTTAGAGCAATACTTATCTACTACATCACAACCCATCCAAAAGCAAATGTGTGCAGAGAATTACAAAATATTTTTCAGACTGATGAAATTTCACTTTTATGCCTTTTTTTTCCCTTTTTTCCCCAACGCTGCAGAAAGAGATGATGGGGAATTTAAATGGATGGGCCCAATATTTGCACAAGAATTCCACAGTCTATGTAGATAAGTTTCCTACCATTACTGCTTAGCACTGGGCTCGGGCACTTGCCCTGTCAAGCAATAGATTTTCAGTACTGCCCCTGGCAGACATTCCACCAGCAAAAGCAATCCCTGCCCAGGCTCAATCATTCCCAACTATTCTAGTCATGCCAGTTCAACCCATGCCCCTTAAAACCTCACAAAAACATTGACTTACACTGCTGCTGCTGCTGCTAAGTCACTTCAGTCGTGTCCTACTCTGTGCGACCCTGCAGACAGCAGCCTGCAAGGCTCCTCCCGTCCCTGGGAGTCTCCAGGCAAGAACACTGGAGTGGGTTGCCATTTCCTTCTCCAATGCATGAAAGTGAAAAGTGAAAGTGAAGTCTCTCAGTCATGTCTGACTCTTTTCGACCCCATGGACTGCAGGCTCCTCTGTCCATGGGCGTTTCCAGGCAAGAGTACTGGAGTGGTAGTATATCCCTATTCAGCTTCTTACTAACCGTAAACTATTTAAACTACCCAACTATTTTTTAGCTACAAAATGTACAACAGCTGACAAAATACCTATTGGTCTTCTTTGTTGCAAATATAGGATGTAAGGTAGGCAAAAATGCTTACAGAGACCATGCCCAATAAATATCATTAGCAGTATTATTTTAATCCATGAAATAAATGGAGTTTATTTATTTTTAATATATAAGCTACAATAAACTTGAGTTAAGTTGGTGGTTACTTTAGGTCAACGGTTTTAAAACTCATTTACCAATGAAACATTTTTCAAAGAAAATGTTATACCGGAACAGAAAGAGCTAGATAGAGCAGCTGTAATTTACAAAGGGATGTGAAAGCCTGGCTGTCACTCATTCAGCTTCCTTCACACTCCCTTCCACCAGTCATACCAAACCTCCAAGGCAGGTTCCCAGGGCTCCAGCAAACACACTTTTTAAAAAAATATCATTTTGGGTAATAATTGATACAACCAAAAATTATGGAAAACAGGTCCCCATTGGTAAGAGAAGCATTCTAATTTTTTTTTAAAATGATCATTCTTTTCATTCTGACACCTTCAAGAGCTCTTGAAGGTTTCAAAATAATTACATATTTCAAAATTTTAGAATGAACATGTACTTCTTGCATACTGAAAATTGATGAATCTTTTTGAAGATGCTGGAATTATTTCTCCATCTTCCCAGTTCCCCAACTCCTGCACACACGTACACATCTCCTTTCTAGGAAACTCAAAACAAATGCACTTTAGCAGTCAACTAGATTGCCTCTTTCCATAGCAACCCATGAGTAAATGACTGTGCAATGGAAGCCCCAGCAGATTAGGATCCCCAGATGTGCTCAACCACCAGAGTGGTGTTGATTTTTGTAACTGAATTAAATACTCTGAAAAAAAAAAAAAAAAANCTCTTTCCATAGCAACCCATGAGTAAATGACTGTGCAATGGAAGCCCCAGCAGATTAGGATCCCCAGATGTGCTCAACCACCAGAGTGGTGTTGATTTTTGTAACTGAATTAAATACTCTGAAAAAAAAAAAAAAAAAAAACTCTCCAGTGTACCACAGCCCCCATAACTCTCTATTATCCTAAAAAACTGCACTATCTGTCTTCTGGAAACATTTGAACAGGTCAGAGACTAGGGCTTATAACTTGAGTAAGCAACTTCTGGACTCATAAGAAATTCCATTCCCGAATGACATCACCAGATTAGGGGCTTTCTGAACTATCTGAGTTTCCATCCCTACACCTGGTCATTTGGGTTAGGAAATTGTTTTCCACCAGCCAGAAGACCTGTCAATCTGGGACTTACTTCCCTGATGGGGCAGTGTTTAAGAATCCACCTGCCAATGAAGGGGACCCCCGTGTGATCCCTGGCCCAGGAGGAGCCCACATGCTGCAGAGCAACAAAGCCCAGTGCACTCTAGAGCCCAGGAGTCACAACTACTGAGGCTGCATGCTGCAACTACTGAAGTCTGTGCACCTAGAGCCTGTTCATGACAAGAGAAGCCACGCAGTGAGAAACCTGTGCACCTCAAGGATGCATGGCTCCACACTCACTGCAACTAGAGAAAGTCTAGGCAAAGTGATGTACACCCAGCACAGCCAAAAATAAAACTACTTAATTCAAAAAAGTAAAGCTGTGGACACACAATAAAGGGTGTAAACTTACAGGCAACTCTGAACATTGCACCGAACATTAAATTTTTAATTTATTATTAATAATTTGTAATATAAATATTAGATTTCTTATCATGCACACTCCTTGACTGGAAAATTCCTAATTCAGTAAGTATTTCTTTACTCTCATATCCTTTCTAAAAGAAAGGCATTAATGTTATATTCTTGGGTGAAAAACAATGAGGTCTCGAGAGGATAACAACAGTCTTTGGATGTGTACATTTTATATGCAGACAGACACAGACAAATTCTCAGAGAATAAATTCTAATGTTAATAGAAGATGGAGAAATCATGTGGTTTTTAATTTTATTTTTTACTTATCTCTTTTTCCATTTTTTTTTTTTTAAACAATCAACATTTAAGACCTCAGGTATATCTTCACAGTACCTTCCTTGCTGAAAGCTCAGTCAGGGAATCCTACCGGAGTCCGTGACCAGGCTCCTTCAGGGCTCCCCAACTCTATCTTTAACCTTTGGCCCCAAGTACTCAGCCTGCTTCCCCAGCCTCTCAGTAGCCGTCACCACTCACTTGGCCCCTTCTGTTTCTTCTACCACTGACTGTACAAATGACTGCAAGCGAGGTGAAGGACAAGAGCCCCAAATCTCTGTGGTCTTCAGTTTACTACCAACCAATAAGGGAGAAAGAAAAAAGTAAACAAACAGCATGACAAAGTATGGGGAAGGAATGAATTTGCATCAGCTTACAAACTGTATACAATTGAGGCTCCTGGTTTACAGTTTTTAGCATACCCATGAAATTGCGAGGCAGCATTCGGGAGGAGCCTACAGCAGGCCCAGGACTACTGAGGCCTGTGGAGTTCTTCCCAGGAGGCCAGGAATCAGAAGCATTGTCAGGATCAGTGCTACAGTGAATTAACCTTGCCCGATATATATATACCCCAAGTTTTCAAGCATATGTAGAATTGTATTAATAATCAATTCTTAACATTTAACACTTCTTTTCTCATTATTTCTCAAGCAAATGATGCGAAAGCTACAACTCTCAGGTAAATGTCTGCATCATTTTTTTGATCTCCAAGAGCCTCATGAGATTGCTCAAAGAAGCTGGGAACACTAGTGTGCGAAAAAGAGGACAGGTCTCAGAAGGGTGACAGAATGGAGGCTCCTTCATTAGCTGAGCAAATCTGAGCCGGTCCTCTAAACTCTCTGAGCTTCAAGTTTCCAAATACAAAGCTGGGAATAATAATTCCATGAACCTTCCCACAAGGGAAAACCAAGTGAACTCAGTCTTCTAGCTGACCATCTGCTCCCCTTCAAACCTCACCTGAAGTCCACGCAGACGGAAGGGCAAATGCAAAAGGCACTCTGCCCCTCGCACAACCTCTAAATGAAAGGCCGACCAACGAGGCCGATGGCCAGCCCGACACACTGGCCTCTTGGCATGTCCACTTATCCACAGAAACAAACACACACACAAAAATTATGTGAAAAAAATTTTCAGTATTCTTTCTTTTTTGAAGAGTAACATATAAAATCAACTTCTGCCTTAAAACAAAGTGTAACTATTCTTGGAGAGTGTCAGAGAGGAAACAGCAGATTAAGTTTTATATACAACCTGAATTGAAAATTATTCTTGAAATCATTTCTTGAACACAAATGTTTTCAATGGTTTAGATGAAATGATAGCACAATATAATTCAAGATAAACACGGACTGTCTCTCCAGAAGATCTCCACCTTCCTTTAATCAGGAAAATAAGTCTAGTTTACATGAAATGACTGAGCACCGAGGAACTGATGCTTTCACACTGTGGTGCTGGAGAAGACTCTTGAGAGTCTCTTGGACAGCAAGGAGATCAAATCCAGTCAATCCAATGGGAATCAACCCTGAATACTCATTGGAAGGATTCATGCTGAAGTTGGAGCTCTAATACTCTGGCCACCTAATGTGAACAGCCAACTCGCTGGAAAAAACCTTGATGCTGGGAAATACTGAAGGCAGGAAGAGACAGGGGTGACAGAGGATGAGATGGCTGGATGGCATCACCAACTCAACGGACATGAGTTTGATAGTGAAGGACAGGGAAGCCTGGCAGTCCATGGGGTCGTAAAGAA
>SJYX01019867.1:545291-563571 GCA_006410675.1 Oreotragus oreotragus | reverse complement strand
GTATATTCAAAACCAGAGACATTACTTTGCTGACTAAGGTCCATCTAGTCAAGGATATGGTTTTTCCTGTGGTCATGTATGGATGTGAGAGTTGGACTGTGAAGAAGGCTGAGCACCAAAGTATTGATGCTTTTGAACTGTGGTGTTGGAGAAGAGTCTTGAGAGTCCCTTGGACTGCAAGGAGATCCAACCAGTCCATTCTGAAGGAGATCAATGGGATTTCTTTGGAAGGAATGATGCTGAAGCTGAAGCTCCAGTCCTTTGGCCACCTCATGAGAAGAGTTGACTCATTGGAAAAGACCCTGATGCTGGGAGGGACTGGGGGCAGGAGGAGAAGGGGATGACCAAGGATGAGGTGGCTGGATGGCATCACGGACTCGATGAAGGTGGATCTGAGTGGGCTCTGGGAGATGGTGATGAACAGGGAGGCCTGGCGTGCTGCTATTCGTGGGGTCACAAAGAGTTGGACACGAATGAGCGACTGAACAGAACTGAAATATGTGCTTCCCTGATGGTTCATACAGTTTAAAAAAATCTGCCTGCAATGCAAGAGACCTGGGTCTGATCTGTGGGTCAGGATGATTCCCTGGAGAAGGGAATGGCTACCCACCCCAGTATTCTTTTACATATATTGCCAGGGTCCAGCTCCAGTGGAACCAGGGTGATTTGAAGGAGAGACAGCTTTGGTGAGGAAAAAACTTATTTATTTATTAATGTAAGATTAGATTAGGAAGAAATAGTATAGTAGGAAAATTAAGTGGAGAAAAGAGGATGAATAACTTGGCTTATGGGGAAGGCCAATAAAGTTCCAGACAAGGAGCTTGCACCATCTACATTGGGCCACCGGCGCCCACTTGAATATCAAAGGCCCAGAGTGAGGCAAGCGTTTCTATGTTGGGGAGACATAGTGTCTCAGTGTAAGTAGTGGAAGCCCACCCAGGGTCCCTGAGACCAGCTTCTGTGATCTGTCAGGTTAAAATTATTTTTAGAATAACACTAAGATATTATTTGCTTTTTGCACCTTTACTGTTTGACAAGAGTAATGTGGAGTTCTTCAAAAGCTACAGGACTTCACATGAAAGCTAGATTTTCTTCAAGCATATATACACATACCTCTTCATATATATAGTCATCAATATTTCTTCAGTCAAAACAGATGTGTATAAGAGACAGTAAGTAGACTTGGTGAGCCGCCCCGCTCCAGATGGGAATTCAGCCTGAAATTAGAGTAAAGGGGAGAAAGAGAGAGAGACACGGGGGAAACCAGTCCAGCGACTGGCTCCGGCCTCTATTGTTCAGAAGGCCTTTTATACCTTTTTGATTGTACATAGAGATCAATGAGTAATACAAAATTATGCAGCATTAGCAGCCCAGACTCTTGTCAAAACCAGGCTTTTCTCTCTGCATACCTAGCTGTATACACAAGTCTTAGGTGATTTACATCATCTTCCGGCCAAAAGGGCCAATTAACATTTTACAGCCTTTTTTCTGATAAGGGTTTGTCAACCAGAAGACTTATTTGTGTTGATCTTCCCAAAGTCTGGTGCCACTCTCAGAAAGCACTAAATAAAGTTACATTCTTACATAGCAAAGATACAGCAATTTATAACAAGTAAAAGGAGTACAGTGATTTATAACAAAATAAAAGTAATTAACTCAAAAGTCTAGTGTTGCTAACATCAAAACTACTATATATCTTTTTCCATATCCCGTTTACATTGATTAACATTTTCCCAGGTGCCTAAAAGATAAAGAATATGGAGGCCTGGCAGCAATCACTGAGTCAACAGTGAGAACCCATCACCAGTATGATTTTTAACTCTTTAGAAAAGGCTCTGTATGTTTAAGATGCTTTTAAGCTTTGTGCCTCTCGTGGTGGGGGGCTGTAAGCAATTCACAAGCTGTAAGAGGTCCAGAGAACCTATTAGGCAAGCTAGAGAGCTATCAGAGGGGTTTAACTGAAACATCCCTTTCAAATGCAGAAGACTAAAGCCCTGATTTGACTTTTTCCAGAGAAAATCAGAAGAGCAGAGTACAAAAGCCAGCAGATTTTCTGGTTTTTAGGGGTACATGCTCAGGAAGTTCCAGGGGGAAACCCTGAAGCCTGATCACGTCCTCGTGTTTTGTCAGGCTTCCTTCCTCATGACCTTGTCATGGGCGGGATTCCTCACGCTGGATCCCGGCAATATATATATACATTTTTTTATTTTAATTGGAGGTTAATTACTTTACAATATTGTATTGGTTTTGCCATACATCAGCATGGATCCACCACAGGTATACATGTGTTCCCCATCCTGAACCCTCCTTCCTCCACTTACCATCCCTCTGGGTCATCCCAGGGCACCAGCCTCAAGCATCCAGTATCATGAATCGAACCTGGACTGGCGATTCATTTCTTACATGATATTATACACGTTTCAATGCCATTCTCTCAAATCATCCCACCGTCTCCCTCTCCCAGACTCCAAAAGACTGTTCTATACATCTGTGTCTCTTTTGCTGTCTCGCATACAGGGTTATCATTACCACCTTTCTAAATTCATATATATGTGTTAGTATACTGCATTGGTGTTTTTCTTTCTGGCTTACTTCACTCTGTATAATTGGCTCCAGTTTCATCCACCTCATTAGAACGGATTCAAATGTATTCTTTTTAATGGCTGAGTAATACTCCATTGTGTATATGTACCACTGCTTTCTTATCCATTCATCTGCTGATGGACATCTAGGTTGCTTCCATGTCCTGGCTATTATAAACAGTGCTGCGATGAACATTGGGCTACACGTGTCTCTTTCAATTCTGGTTTCCTCGTTGTGTATGCCCAGCAGTGGGATTGCTGGGTCATAAGGCAGTTCTATTTCCAGTTTTTTAAGGAATCTCCACACTGTTCTCCATAGTGGCTGTACTAGTTTGCATTCCCACCAACAGTGTAAGAGGGTTCCCTTTTCTCCACACCCTCTCCAGCATTTATTGCTTGTAGACTTTTGGATGGCAGCCATTCTGACTGGCATGAAATGGTACCTCATTGTGGTTTTGATTTGCATTTCTCTGATAATGAGTGATGTTTAGCATCTTTTCACTCTCTGACAGCAGGATCCTCTATGACCCACCTCCAAGAATACTGGAAATAAAAGCAAAAATAAACAAATGGGACCTAATTAAAATTAAAAGCTTCTGCACAACAAAGGAAACTATAACAAGGTGAAAAGACAGCCTTCAGAATGGTATAAAATAATAGCAAATGAAGCAACTGACAAAGAACTAATCTCAAAAATGTACAAGCAACTCCTGCAGCTCAATTCCAGAAAAATAAACGACCCAATCAAAAAAAATGGGCCGAAGACCTAAATAGACATTTCTCCACAGAAGACATACAGGTGGCTAACACACACTCCAGTATTCTTGCTTGGAGAATCCCCATGGACAAAGGAGCCTGCTGGGTTACACTCATGAAGTTGCAGAGTCGGACACAACTGAGCGACTAAGCATGCAAGTACTAAATAAACAACAACTACAAAAGTTTAGAGATTTCTCAAATAGTTATAAGTACTGTATGGCCTATGAACAAAATGTATAATTGTTTTTTCTGTAAAGGCATTCAGTTTATAGAAACAATAATTTTTAAAGATAAAGCTTAGTATGTTTGCGTTGCCATGGAAATTCATAACATCACCAAAGCCAACCTCTCCAAGATTAATGTCCTAATTATTTTTGAGTGTTTATAGAAATGTATGACTTAAACACATTTTGCTCATACTGAGATTTTGCCTCAGGAAAAACATGTTCCCCTTCTCTTTTCTATTCTTCAACAGACACTAAGGCACACAGAGGTTAAAACACTTGTTCAAACCATTCACCTAGCTGATAACACAGTCAAGCCTCCTGACTGCTGATCTAGGACACTCTACATACCACCATGGCCCCAAACTATGCAAACCAGAACACTGTGAAGAATGCCACACACTCTCATGCCATGCCCAGTAAGACTTCAGGCATTTGGGGGTTTAGGTTAAAGATCCTCAGATTAGTTCTGTCCAGGGATTTTGTATTTAACACTCTGACTGACTGGCCTTGGTTTGGAGAAGGAGGCAAAATAGAGCTTCAATTTCCATGAAGAAGAGACAAGTATTTTCCTTGGGAAGTTAAACATATGTAAAATATAGACACTTGTCAAGATTCTATTTGGTTTCTTTCACATGCAAAAATAATCTGTTGCTGAAACCAGGTGAGATGGGCATATGAGCCAAGAGAACTTTTTAAAATGAAACTCTTCCCCCAGTTCACACCAGCATGGACATGGTCAACATCTCTTCTCACTTTTTGTATTTACGGGATCACTTTCTCTACCTCCTACTAAAAAATGTCTGAGAATTTATTTCCAGGCTATTTCAAATTAGATGAATTTGAACAAAGGTTAATCAGTCTCAATTGTTTAAAAGTGGGTCACACATTCTGTTTCCCCTTAAATTAAAATGCCTCATGACCGCTGATGTGAGAATACAAAAAAGCCATCAATGGAGGAGGTGAGGTTAGAAAAGATAGGAGCTTCCAGCACTGCTGCTTGCCTCCTAACTAGTACTCAGTCTAGTGGGAACTAAACTCGTTTGGGTTTGAGAATAGAGTGGGCACGATCACTAAACTTTCTTTTCTAGCTCACTCTCTTGAAAGAAAATTCATCATTTTTACTTATGATTCTTTAATATATCATAATAATCATTTTATTTTTAGTTTTATCTACAAGTTACTTTTAAGCAATGCTTACAATCATCATTACTAAAGTTCTTTTCCATAATGTATTCATAGTCTTGATGTGCTGATCAAATGCTATGCAGAAGTGCGCTGGCTTGGAGAACACAGAGCTAAAACCTAAGAGTTGTGCAAGAAATAGATGTATCTTTTTGAGGTTCAGTAAACCAAGGGCTCAATCAGAGTAAAACACATTTTATCAGAGGAAAATGATGTCATATTTAGGTGAGAATATAAATCATGAAAATTAAGGTAAGAAAGTAATGAAAACTAAAGTAAGAAAGTATTGAAAATTAAGGTAAGAAACTACTGAACCATTAGCAAGAAGGAAAACATTCATGGAATAATTGATAGTTAAGAACAGAAAGGAAGCCATATTATTTTCTATGAGTTTAATATCCATTGTGCCAGGTTACCATAAGGGCTGAGTACATACACACTGTGCCATATATTTTGACTCACACAGCACGAAGTAGATGACTAATAAATATTGGTTGAACCTGAATGTGAGGAGCAGAGAGGAGTAGAAAAGCGATAGTAAGAAGACAAGTTTAGTTGTTACTTAAGCACTAGCTATATTGGAGGACTTCTAAGTTAATGAAACAATCTATTTTGGCAATTAGAATAAAATCTCTTTTACGATCCATACACCTTTCTGTGTGAGTTCTCACTTTAAAATGCTCAAGTCTTTCAAGTTTTTCAGATCTGAATTTATCTTTAAGTCTAATGATATATATGACCATTTAGAGCAAAATTTTGTTTTAAAAAATCAAATTGAACAAAACTTAAAAAAAATAAAAGCCAATATATTGCAACAAGACATCTCATAAGCAATATTTGAGATCAATTTTACTAGTGCTATAATCCAAGGTCAAGAGACCTTGGACAAAACTGACTCTATTGCTAATTAGCTGTATCACCATGACCACATCACGTAAATAAACTAGACTTCAATTTCAACATATATAGAGCAGTGCATGGGATACCTGATTATAATATTTCAAGATCATTTTTTTAAATTGTTTAACAGATTTATAGATACTTTATGTGTCCCTCATAGCTTATATTTAGTGGAATCATGCACAGAAGAAGTGATGCAAACCAGAAGCAGAATAGACTACAAGGTAGTTTCTTAGCCTCAGAATAGTCAGTTTCCCTGAGCCTGATCACTTTTGCATATTAACCTCATTAATATCCATCTTAGAAGTTCGTTATAAAATTTAAAATAAATATACTTTAAAATATGTCTCATTAGTAACTCTCATTCATTGCTGGAGGGAATATAAACTGCTACAGCCACTTTGAAACACAACAGTTCAGTTCAGTTCAATCACTCAGTCGTGTCAGACTCTTTGCAACCCCGTGGACTGCAGCACACCAGGCTACCCTATCTACCACCAACTCCTGGAGCATACTCAAACTCATGTCCATTGAGTTGGTGATGCCTGTCGTCCCCTTCTCCTCCCACCTTCAATCTTTCCCAGCATCAGTGTCTTTTCAAATGAGTCATTCTTCACTTCAGTTGGTGAAAGTACTGCAGTTTCGACTTCAGCATCAGTCCTCCCAATGAATATTCAGGACTGATCTCCTTTAGGATGGACTGGTTGGATCTCCTTGCTGTCCAAGGGACTCTCAAGAGTCTTCTCCAACACCACAGCTCAAAAGCATCAATTCTTTGGCACTAAGCTTTCTATATAGTCCAATTCTCACATCCATACAAGACTACTGGAAAAACCATAGCTTTGACTAGATGGACCTTTGTTGGCAAAATAATGTCTCTGCTTTTTAATATGCTGTCCAGGTTGGTCAAAACTTTTCTTCCAAGGAGCAAGCATCTTTTAATTTCATGGCTATAGTCACCATCTTCAGTGATTTTGGAACCCCCCAAAATAAAGTCAGCCACTGTTTCCACTGTTTCCCCATCTATTTGCCACGAAGTGATGGGACTGGATGCCATGATCTTAGTTTTCTGAATGTTGAGTTTTAAGCCAACATTTCACTCTTTTCTTTCACTTTCATCAAGAGGCTCTTTAATTTTTTTTCACTTTCTGCTGTGGTAGCATCTACATATCTGAGGTTATTGATATCTCTCCCAGCAATCTTGATTCCAGCTTGGGCTTTATCCAGTCCAGTATTTCTCATGATGTACTCTGCACATCAGTTAAATAAGCAGAGTGACAATATACAGCCTTGATGTACTCCTTTTCTATTTGGAACCAGTCTATTGTTCCATGTCCAGTTCTAACTGTTGCTTCCTGACCTCCATAAAGATTTCTCAGGAGGCAGGTCAGGTGGTCTGGTATTCCTATCTCTTTCAGAATTTTCGACAGTTTGTTGTGATCCACACAGTCAAAGGCTTTGGCATAGTCAATAAAGCAAAAGTAGATGTTTTTCTGGAATTCTCTCACTTTTTCAATGATCCAACAGATGTGGGCAATTTGATCTCTGGTTCCTCTGCCTTTTCTAAATCCAGCTGCAACATCTGGAAGACAACAGATTCTTATAAATTGAACACTTCTTTTTACTATATGATCCAGCAATCTCACTCCTTAGTATTTATCCATAGGAGTTGAAAATTTATATCCAGATTAAAAGCCTGCATACAAATGAGTGTAGCTACCTTGTTCATTGTTGCCCAAACTTGGAAACAACCAATGTGTCCTTCAGTAGGTGAATGGATAAATAAACTGAGGCACATCCAGACAATAGACTATTATACAGCACTAAAAAAATAAAAGAGCTATCAAGTCACATAAAGATATGGAGGAAACAAATGCCTATTACTAAGTAAAAGAAGCCAATCTGAATGACCATCATCGAAAAGGCTACAAAAAATAAATGCTGGAGAGGGTGTGATGAAAAGGGAAGCCTTCTACATTACTGGTGGGAATGCAAACTGATACAACCACTGTGGAGAACAAAATGGAGATTCCTTTTAAAAAAACTAAGAATAAAACTACCAGTAATCCCACTATCGGGCATATACCCTGAGGAAAACAGTACTGAAAAAAGACTCATGTAGCCCAGTGTTCATGGCAGCACTATTTTCAAGAGCTAGAACATGGAAGCAACCAAGATGTCCATGGGCAGATGAATGGATAAGGAAGATATGATACATATACACAATGGGATGTTACTCAGCTATAAAAAGAAATGCATTTGAGTCAGTTCTAATGAGGTGGATGAATCCAGAGCCTATTATACAAAGTGAAGTAAATCAGAAAAAGACAAATAATGCATATTAATGCATATATAAGGAATCTAGAAAGATGGGTGCCGATGAACCTATGTGCAGGGCAGCAAAGAAGACACAGACATAAAGAACAGACTTTTGGAGTCAGTAGAACAAGGAGAGGGTGGGATGATTTGAGAGAATAGCATTGAAATGTATACATTACCAGAAGTAAAACAGATAACCAGTGGGAGGTTGATGTATGCAGCAGGAAACCCAAAGCCAGTGCTTTGGGACAACCTAGAGGGGTGGGGTGGGGAGAGGGCTCAGGGTGGAGGAGACACAGGTACGCCTATGGCCGACTCTTACTGATGTATGGCAAAACCCATCACAGGACTGTAAAGTAGGTATCCTTCAATTCAAATAAACTTTTTTTAAAAAGCCAATCTGGAAATGTCTACATACTGTATGATTCCAACTATATGCCATCCTGGAAAAGACAGACTGTGGAGACAGTTAGAAGATCAGTGGTTGCTGGGAAGAAAGGGGGTGGAGGGATGACCAGATGGAGCACAGAGTGTTTTTAGGATTTTTAGTAGGGAATCTACACTCTATGATACTTTAATGATAGATACGTGATGTTATACATTTTCCAAACCCATAGAATGTACAGCACCAAGACTATGGAAGTTGGGTGCTAATTTTTTGTCGATATAGGTTCATGGGTTGTAACAAATGCAGCCATCTGGTGCAGGACACTGATACTGGGGGAGACAGCGCTTGTGTGGGGGAACAAGTTAAATGGGAACTCTTGTACTTCCCACTCAATTTTTCCATGAATCTAAAACTGCTCTACAAAAGAAACTCTATTTTTATAAAAATTACATTACACTAAGGGGGTTTAAATAAAATTCTAACTCAATCTCTTTTCAAAGGTGAGCATGGGTTTACCAGAAAATACACTCAACAAAATAACTGTGTTGATGGCAAAAAGATATATTTGTAGCTGATTCACCACTCTCATGGGAGGAATGGTGGAGAGAAAGGGGGAAAAGTCACCTTGTCTGACTAAGTATTAAAATACTTTTATTTTAACATTAACCAAGACTTTGTAATTATCAGAGAAGTCATTTAATAGAAAATATTAGACAGCATAAAGAGAAGGGAGAGAGAGAATAAAAGTGTTGCCCTTGATTAAACTCTTCATTTTGTCAAATAAGCACAAGTATCCTTTCAAATAATCATGACAAAATCCAACCCATTTAGGCAGCTGCTTTCCAAACTGTGCAGCTGTGCTATAATCTGGCTTATTAGAAATTCTCAAAATTGTGATATTATAGCCTAGGAAAAGCAAATTAGAGTTGAGAAACTCCACTGATTTCCAACATGAGGGAAAAGTACCTTGCATTTTCACATGATGAATATTTATTTTTCAGAGATAAAAATCTCTCCAGTATTGCTTTAGAATTATTAAAATGTCTCAGTTATAAATCTGCAAACCTTTCTGTTACTTAAGTGAACAAGCCATAATCTTCAAATAATTATACGGCTGTTAGTCAGAATGGCACAGGCCTAGGAAGAGACAAGTGGGCTTGCAGAATTGTATACATCACACAGTTATTCCTTTCAAGTCCAAGTCCTTGCCCAAGAGCAGCTTTCATCTCTTTTCAGCCATAAGCACATAATAAGATTATCCCCTGTTCAGCTGGTCACTTCTGCACAAGTCAGAAAACATGCTGCTGCTGCTACTGCTAAGTCACTTCAGTCATGTCCGACTCTGTGCGACCCCATAGATGGCAGTCCACCAGGCTCCCCAGTCCCTGGGATTCTCTAGGCAAGAATACTGGAGTGGGTTGCCATTTGAGGAGACAGAAATACAAATATTCAAAATCAGCCTCAAAAAGAGTTATGAAGAATTCCTAAACATTTTGAGATTTTAAAACAAATATGTTGGCTCAACTCATTTGGAACCAATCAAGTCTTTCCTGTTCACCTACTGTGAGTAAAGAACAGTGACATATCTAGAACATTTTTGGATAACCACAGTAGTCTTTTCTAATTTCTAACTTCTTTCTTTCCCTTCTCAGGGACCAAATAGATACATGGTATTTTCTTTAAGAAAAAAAAAGCAAACACTAAGACACATCAGGTTTCCATATGACAGTTTATCTGAGAAAATGGAATAACAAGCATCCGTGTTTATTTTCCAGCTAGGACTGAAGATTTAGGTAATGGGACTATATGTTATACTCAGGACCAGTAGATGGCTGGTTAAAGAAAAGTTGGTTGATGGGAACAATCAAATATTGATTACTACCTTAAGCATTTTAACTAGAACATGAAAATATACATGTATTTACCAATCTTCAGATATAAGGAATTATTGCAATATCACATTCAAATTCTCAATTAGTCTCAGAGCAGGAAAGAACACAGGGTCCCTTGTCAAGGAGCTTCAGTGAAAATGCTTTATAGATTAGTTTGATCCTTCCTTCCAATATCACTTCTTTCACTCACACCTAATTAAGCAGCAAGCACAGTGCCATGTTTTTATCAACATCCAAATCCCTTATCTTAGTTTTCAGAGAAATAATTTTCCTTCAAATATTTGTTTCATTGACGTATATAGTGTCTAATTAGATAACATAATTATAATATAGTAAACATATACTAGAGTATATAATTAAATACTAAAACTGGAATAAAAATATTTTAGAGCAAGCAGTTTAATTGGTGGTAACAGTAATTGGTTGTGCTAGAAAGCAGCCTACAGCTTCTGTGAATAGGCTCAGTATGCTATCAGTATTAGAACAGCTTTTAAGAGGGGGAAAAAACAGCAGCAAATACAGAAAGTTAGTGAATCAATGTCAACTGGAAGTGTTTCTATAAAATTAATTGGAGGTCTGGATTATGCCCATGAGAAAACAGGCCTAATTAACACCTTTCCCAAACATTGTTCCAAACCCACATTACTTGGGTGTTTCTACAAGTCTTATTTTTCTCTGGGGGGAGGGTAGTTTGAGGATATTATGGACAGTTTACAAGTGCTAAGGAATGTCTTTAAGCTTATTTTTTTAATTCACAATTTTGAATCATGTAAATATACTCTACATCACCCAGAAAGCCACTTCAAAGCTGAATTCTCCCACCCCACATCATCCCTCTGGATCATCCCCATACACCAGCCCCAAGCATCCTGCAAGTGGGAAGGGGGTTCATGTTTGGGAGTTCGTGTACACCCGTGGCAGATTCATGTCAATGTATGCCAAAACCAATAGAGTTCTGTAAAGTAAAATAAAGTAAAAAGGAAGCTCTTAAAAAAAAAAAAGCTGAATTCTGCCTCCACAACAATGATGATCTTGGGAGCACCAATGACCACCTAAAGGCACAGAACTTAGCTTTGTGTGGAGGGATAAGCATGGCCAACTACTATCCGTTGGCAGCACCTAATGTCAAACTAAGCGTCCTGCACTGTTGTTGAAGTAATTTTACCAATTGCAAAGAAAATTTTCCTCTTACCAAAAGAATCTGTACTTGAAAGGCATGTCTTTCATAGAAATAGACTTCAGTTTAAGGTATTAAAACCGAAGCAAACTTGATTTAAAAACAACATCGTCTGGTGCAGAAATGTATTAATTTAATTGTCACAAATTATGGGAAACAGTATAAACAGCATAAACATGGACTTAATCCACTAGGCCATTCAGGTATTACCTAAATCAAATTGCTTATGATTATACAGTGGAAGTGACAAATAGATTCAAGGGATTAGATCTGGTAGACAAAGTGCCTGAAGAACTATGGATGGAGGTTTATAACACTGTACAGGAGGCAGTGACCAAAACTACCCCAAAGAAAAAGAAATGCAAGAAGGCAAAGTAGTTGCCTGAAGAGGACTTAAAACAGTTGAGAAAAAAAAGACAAGCAAGCAAAAGGCAAGGGAAAAAGAGAAAGATATAACCAACTGAGTGCAGAGCTCCAGAGAATAGCAAAGAGAAAGAAGAAAGCCCTCGTAAGTGAACAGTGCAAAGAAATAGAGGAAAACAATAGAATGGGAAAGACTAGAGATCTCTTCGAGAAAAATGGAGCTACCAAGGGAATATTTGATGCAAGGAAGGGCACGATAAAAGACAGAAATGGCAAGGATCTAACAGAAGCATCTGATATTAACAAAAGGTGGCAAGAATACACAGGAAAACTATACAAAAAAAGTCTTAATGACTCAGATAACCATGACGATGTAGTCATTCACTAGAGCCAGATATCCTGGAGTGTGAAATCAAGTGGGCCTTAGGAAGCACTACTAGGAACAAAACCAGTGGACGTGATGGAATTCCAACTGAGCTACTTCAAATCCTAAAAGATGATGCTGTGAAAGAGCTGAACTCAGTATGCCAGAAAATAGAGAGAACCCTGCAGGGGCCACAGGACTGGAAAACTTTCACTTTTCACTCCAATCCCAAAGAAAGGCAATGCTGAAGAATCAAACTACCACAAAACTGCACTCATTTCACATGCTAGCAAGGTAATGCTCAAAACCCTTGAAGTTAGGCTTCAACAGTATGTGAACCAAGAACTTCCAGATAGACAAGCTGGATTTAGGGAAGGCAGAGGAATCAGAGATCAAATTGCCAACATCCTTTGGATCATAAAAAAAGTGAGAGAATTCCAGAAGTCTTTTTCATTGACCACTCTAAAGCCTTTGACTGTGTGGATCACAACAAACAGTGGAAAATTCTTAAAGAAATGGGAATACCAGACCACCTCACTTATCTCCTGAGAAACCTGTATGTGGGTCAAGAAGCAACAGTTAGAACTGGACATGGAACAATGAACTGGTTCCAAATTGGGAAAGGAGTACGACTAGGCTGTATATTGTCACCCTGTCTATTTAACTTATATGCAGAGTACATGGTGCTAAATGCCAGGCTGGAGGAATCACAAGCTGGAATCAAGACTGATGAGAACAACATCAACAACCTCATATAAGCAGATTATACCACTCTAATGGCAGAAAGGGAAGAGGAACTAAAGAGCCTCTTGATGAGAGTGAAAGAGGAGAGAGAAGAAGCTGGCTTGAAACTCAACATTCAGAAAAACGAAGATCATAGCATGCAGTCTCATCAGTTCAGTTCAGTTCAGTTGCCATGTCCGACTTTTTGAGACCCCATGAATCGCATTACACCAGGCCTCCCTGACCATCACCAACTCCCGGAGTTCATTCAGACTCATGTCCATCGAGTCAGTGATGCCATCCAGCCATCGAATCCTCTGTCGTCCCCTTCTCCTCCTGCCCCCAATCCCTCCCAGCATCAGAGTCTTTTCCAATGAGTCAACTCTTTGTATGAGGTGGCCAAAGTACTGGAGTTTCAGCTTCAGCATCATTCCTTCCAAAGAAATCCCAGGACTGATCTCCTTCAGAATGGACTGGTTGGATCTCCTTACAGTCTCATCACTTTGTGGCAAATAAATGGGAGGAAAGTGGAAACAGTGATAGATTTTCTTTTCTTGGGCTCCATATCACTGTGGATTATGACTGCAACCACAAAATTAAAATTCATTGGTCCCTGGGGAAAAAATGTACAGATTAATACAAGTAAAGATCTAAAACTGCTGTAATCTCTGTCTTCTTGGGGTTTGCCCATGACAAACCTAGATGGTATATTAAAAAGCAGAGATATTACTTTGCAGACAAAGGTCCACATAGTCAAAGCTATGGTTTTTCCAGTAGTCATGTACAGATGTGAGATTCAGACTATAAAGAAAGCTGAGGGCTGAAGAATTGATGTTTTTGAATTGTGGTGCTAGAGAAAACTTCTGAGAGTGCCTTGAACTGCAAGGAGATCAAACCAGTCAATCCTAAAGGAAATCAACCCTGAATATTCATTGGAAGGACTGATACTGAAGCTCCAATACTTTGGCCACCTGATGTGAAGAACTGACTCACTGGAAAACATCCTGATGCTGAGAACGATTGAGTGCCGGAGGAGAAAAGGAAGACAGAGGATGAAATGGCCAGATGGCATCACTGACACAATGCATATGAGTTTGAGCAAACTCCAGGAGATAGTGAAGGACAGAAAGCCTGTTGCAGTTTATGGAGCCGCAAAGAGTTGGACATAACTTAGTGACTGAACAACAAGATCTAAATGTATCCATATCCAGCAAATATCAAATAGAAGTTTTCAACAGTTCAAATTTTCTACCTAGCAATTAAGAGAAGGAATAGGGAAATCTAAGCTATAAATCACATTTTTAAATGAGGTGCACTAATCACTTCCAGAATTTGAAGATTGACATCAGTTTGAGAGCAGGCTTAGTGTTAATATTACTATTTTCTACATGTGCAGAAACTGAGAACTTCAGACATTTTCCTTCTCAGGTAATTTGATTAGGTGCCACTGAAATATAGAATTCAATAACAGAACATTGATGATCTTATCTTGAATAAACATGGAAGTTTTAAAGTGATATATTATTGACAATGGCATCTAGGATTGTTCATTGTTCAAGTTTTGGAGAAGAGTGAACTGATTATGGTGAACAATTTAAAAACCTTTGAAATTATTAATCCCATTCAAAACACTATATAAACAGGCATTCTCTGCATTTGTAGAACTGAAGCTCAAACACACAAAGTAAATATATTACACCCGACAAGAGGTAATTTTGTTTCAGCAAAACATCCATATTAAAATACATCATTAAATTATATTTGATTTTATATTACTTGCTTATTTGAAAATCTGTTTCACTTTTATAGTGTAAAGAGTCATATATACAAGGACTTGATACACATGTACAAATGCAAAATAACTAAGTAATAGTAAAACAGATGGTACAAGTCCAGCAGAGGGCCATCCAGGCAGCCTCCATATCCTTTGGGGGTCCCATCTGTCACTGTACACACCTCAGCCTGCTAGCATAACAAAGTATCCAAGGCTGCCCTGTGCCTCCTTTCCCAGGACTGTAATCAGACATTTCTCCAAAGCAGAAATTGAGTAGACAAGATCTGGGTACCAGGTAAACTCACTGTTACTATGATGCTATTTTTTTCTGTACCCTTCTACTGAACAGAATTATAAACTATATTTTTATAATTCTTTTATTGGAGGATAATTGTCTTACAATATTCTGTTAGTTTCTACCAGACATTAACATGAACCAGCCACAGGTATATGTATGTCCCCTCTCTCCTGAATCCCCTTTCCATCTCCCTCTCCACCCCACCCCTCTAGGTTGTCACAGAGCACTGGGTTGAGACACCTGTACCCCATGTTCATTGCAGCAATTTTTACAATAGCTTGGACATGGATGCAACTTAGATGTCCATCAACAGATGAATGGATACAGAAATTGTGGTACATATATACAGTGGAATATTACTCAGCTATAAAAAAGAACGCATTTCAGTCAGTCCTAACGAGATGGGTGAATCAAGAACTAGATTTTTTAATATTACAGAGTCATATTGATTAGTTCATACTTATATTTCCAATTAAATTCATTAAAACACACGATTGTGACTCACCTTCCCAATGCTATTTCTGCCTCTTTTCCTACAGCGAGAACCATTGTTCCCAATGTCAATATTTTTACTTACTCTCTCATATGATACACATACAAGTTTCAAGATCCCTCTTCTGTCCTGCTCTTCTTCCCAAACACCTTAGTCCCAGAGCTATTAGATGGCCCAGAGTGAGGCAAGCGTTTCTATGTTGGGGAGACATAGTGTCTCAGTGTAAGTAGTGGAAGCCCACCCAGGGTCCCTGAGACCAGCTTCTGTGATCTGTCAGGTTAAAATTATTTTTAGAATAACACTAAGATATTATTTGCTTTTTGCACCTTTACTGTTTGACAAGAGTAATGTGGAGTTCTTCAAAAGCTACAGGACTTCACATGAAAGCTAGATTTTCTTCATACATATATACACATACCTCTTCATATATATAGTCATCAATATTTCTTCAGTCAAAACAACATAATGCAGTAGTTTGAATGCAGAAGCAGATATGGAATCTAGCGGCCCTCTGGTAAACAAACATTAGAGATTTGCAGAAATATAAAACAGTGCTATCAGTTCAGTTCAGTTCAGTCGCTCAGTCATGTCCGACTCTTTGTGACCCCATGAATCGCAGCATACCTGGCCTCCCTGTCCATCACCAACTCCCAGAGTTCACTCGAACTCACATCCATTGAGTCCGTGATGCCATCCAGCCATCTCATCCTCGGTTGTCCCCTTCTCCTCCTGCCCCCAATCCCTCCCAGCATCAGAGTCTTTTCCAATGAGTCAACTCTTTGCATGAGGTGGCCAAAGTACTGGAGTTTCAGCTTTAGCATCATTCCTTCCAAAGAACACCCAGGGCTGATCTCCTTCAGAATGGACTGGTTGGATCTCCTTGCAGTCCAAGGGACTCTCAAGAGTCTTCTCCAACACCACAGTTCAAAAGCAGCAATTCTTCAGCGCTCAGGCTTCACAGTCCAACTCTCACATCCATACATGACCACTGGAAAAACCATAGCCTTGACTAGATGGATCTTAGTCAGTAAAGTAATGTTTCTGCTTTTGAATATGCTATCCAGGTTGGTCATAACATTTCTCCCAAGGAGTAAGCGTCTTTTAATTTCATGGCTGCAGTCACCATCTGCAGTGATTTTGGAGCCCCCCAAAAATAANTCACATCCATACATGACCACAGGAAAAACCATAGCCTTGACTAGACGGACCTTAGTTGGCAAAGTAATGTCTCTGCTTTTGAATATACTACCTAGGTTGGTCATAACTTTTCTTCCAAGGACTAAGCGTCTTTTAATTTCATGGCTGCAGTCACCATCTGCAGTGATTTTGGAGTCCCCCAAAATAAAGTCTGACACTGTTTCCACTGTTTCCCCATCTATTTCCCATGAAGTGATGGGACCAGATGCCATGATCTTTGTTTTCTGAATGTACTGTAGTAGGTTTTTAATACTTTTTGCACAAATAATACATACAAAAAGCAAAAATTAAAGAAAACGTTTTAATCTTACGGTACAGTACCTTGAAAAGTATGGTAGTACCATACAACAGCTGGCATACGGGGGCTGGCATCAAGTGAAGAGGCAAGAAGAGATACTGACCAGAAGGTGGTAGAGCTGAAGGATCGTCAGCAATGGGAGACGGAGAGCAAGCTGCAGTTTCACTCCTACCTGATGCTAATGGAACATATGTTTGCATCTTTGAAAGTTCACAACTTGAAGGTTTGTATGTAAGGGACTTATTGTATTTCCCTGAGTTCTGGGAGCCTCTCGAGGGAGTTAATAAAACCTGAAGAGAGAGCTGTTGGAACCACCAATCCATAGCACAGGTGATAAGCTGGACTTGTGGTTGGCGTCTGAAGTATGGGGTGAGGGAAGCCGTTTTGTGGGACAGAGCCCTTACCTGTGAGATCTGAGGCTATCTCCTGGTAGACAGTGTCAGGACAGAGCTAAATCGTAGGACATTCAGCTGACGTCCAAGACCTACCCATTGTTGCAGAGAACCCTCCCTACACATTTGGTGACAGGAAGTATCAGCAGTGGAGGGCTCTGTGTGAGTAATAAAGGGGACTCCCAGGAAAGAAGGGCTTCCCTGGTGGCTCAGCTGGTAAAGAATTGCTGGCAGAGCAGGAGACCTGGGTTTGATCCCTGGGTTGGGAAGATCCCCTGGAGAAAGGAATGACTACCCACTCTAGTATTCTGGCCTGGAGAATTCCATGGACTGTATAGTCCAGGGGGTCATAGAGTTGGACATGACTGAGCAACTTTCACTTTCCAGGAAAGAAGTGCAGCAGAAAAGAACTGGGTCTCCCCTACTGTGGAAGGAAAAATCTGGGCTTTCCTCTAGAGTAAGGTAAGGCTCAGTGGTAAAGAATCTGCTTGCATTGCAGGAGATGGGTTGGATTGTTTGTGGCTGGGAAACCCGAAAAGCCTGGCGGGCTACAGTCCATGGGGTTGCAAAGAGTCAGACGTGACTTAGCGACTGGACTAAACAACAACTAGGTAAGACGCAAATCCTTACTGTGCATTTTCTAGTATATCATATATCAGATAAGAAGGCAAGACTCTTGCCAAACAAGGTACCCAGTGTGTGTGTGACAAGGAAGCACAGAAATCTAATGGTGGAGCCTGCCTCAGACAAAAGCAGAAATTCCAGTTTCTATTTTACACTAATTTTTAAAGAATATAAGTTGTATTCTAACGAGGTTGTCCAAACGCTGAAAGAAAAGAAAATTTACAGATGAAGGACAGTAGATGGATGAGGGTGGGCAGTGGCAACCCCTAGGGCCTTCAATTAGCTCAGTTTGGTTGCTCAGTCATGTCCGACTCTTTGTGACCCCATG
>SJYX01019867.1:528504-544969 GCA_006410675.1 Oreotragus oreotragus | reverse complement strand
CAGCATTTTGCATGATATACTCTGTATATAAGTTAAATAAGCAGGTTGACAATATACAGCCTTGATGTACTCCTTTTCCTATTTGGAACCAGTCTGTTGTTCTATGTCCAGTTCTAACTGTGCTTCTTGACCTGCATACAGATTTCTCGGGAGGCAGGTAAGGTGATCTGGTATTCCCATCCCTTGAAGAATTTTTGTTTGTTGTGATCCACACAAAGGCTTTGGCATGGTCAATAAAGCAGAAATAGATGTTTTTCTGGAAACTCTCTTGCTTTTTTTTATGATCCAGCAGATGTTGGCAATTTGAATTCTGGTTCCTCTGTCTTTTCTAAAATCAGCTTGAACATCTGGAAGTTCACAGTTCACATATTACTGAAGCCTGGCTTGGAGAATTTTGAGCATTACTTTACTAGTGTGTGAGATGAGTACGGCAGTTTGAACATTCATTGGCATTTCCTTTCTTTGAGATTGGAATGAAAACTGACCTTTTCCAGTCCTGTGGCCACTGCTGAGTTTTCCAAATTTGCTGGCATATTCAGTGCAGCACTTTCACAGCATCATCTTCCAGGATTTGAAATAACTCAACTGGAATTCCATTACCTCCACTTGCTTTGCTCATAGTGATGCTTCCTAAGGCCCCCTTGACTTCACATTCCAGGATGTCTGGCTCTAAGTGAGTGATCATACCTTTGTGGTTATCTAGGTCATGAAGATCTTTTTTGTATAGTTCTTCTGTGTATTCGTGCCACCTCTTCTTAGTATCTTCTGCTTCTGTTAGGTCCATACCATTTCTGTCCTTTACTGTGCCCATCTCTGCATAAAATATTCCCTGGTATCACTAATTTTCTTGATGAGATCTCTAGTCTTTCCCATTCTATTGTTTTCCTCTATTTCTTTGCATTGATCACTGAAGGCTTTCTTTGCTCTCTGTGCTAGTCTTTGGAACTCTGCATTCAAATGGTTATATCTTTCCTAGGGCCTTGCCCAAGCTCTTTCTGATAGGCTTTGAGTACTATAACTTCTAATAGCTGCCTTATTTAAATCTCATTTCGATTATGTAATTCACATGCCAGTGTCTCGATTTTGCAGATGAAGAAACTGAATACTCAGAAAGACTGAGTTACTTGCTTTAAGGTCACACTCCTGTTGGGATGCTAACACTGATGGGACAACATGTTTTTTCTATGCACACCCCATGTAGGAAATAGAACTATGTCAAAAGCAACATTATCATGGGGATTAATATTTATAATTTTAATAAGTCTTTATCACTTACTGGAAAATTTTTCATGTACAAGACAGAAAAGCTGATCAGAAGATCATTGATTGAAGTCCTATCTGTGATACAATTTAATAATTTGTTATTGGTCAAGAAAAAGCCGGTTACCGCTGGAAGTCCATGAACCACACTTAGTTTGCAGCTAGGTTTTGTTTTATCACTTACTGGAAAATTTTTCATGTACAAGACAGAAAAGCTGATCAGAAGATCATTGATTGAAGTCCTATCTGTGATACAATTTAATAATTTGTTATTGGTCAAGAAAAAGCCGGTTACCGCTGGAAGTCCATGAACCACACTTAGTTTGCAGCTAGGTTTTGTTTTGCCTGTTGATGGAACAGGTAAACATCCGACGTTTAAGGTTTATTTTCTGCACTAACATTAAAACAGAAACTAACAGGAAACCCTATATAACAATCTGAACAATCAGCAGATCTGGCAATTGGATCTGCTCTCCTGCAAGCTGACAGATGGTTCTGAGTACCAGCTGTTCACTATAGAGGTTGTCTGTCATTTTCCACTTTGCTGTAGTCCTCACCAATTCCTAATGTCTCCCTGACCCTGTATCAGTTGTTTTTATTTCTTTTATTCCTCTCCGATCTGGTAGCTCCTTTGATTTGTCCAGCCTGCCTTGTCCCCTGCAGGCACTTTAAGGTGGGTGTCCTGATACAGAAAGCAATAGAAGCGAAAAGGAGAGAGACGTGCATTTAAGAATCTACCACGCTGGGACTTCCCTGGTGGTCCAGTGGCTAAGACTCTGCACTCGTAATGCAAGGGGGCCCTGGTCAGAGAAATAGATCCCACAGGCTGCAACTAAAAAAATCCTGCATGCTGCAATGAAGACTGAAGATCTCACATGCTGTAATTAAGACCTGGTGTAGCCAAATAAATAAATATTTTTAAAAAAGTCTGCCATGCCANTGCACTTGTAATGCAAGGGGGGCCCTGGTCAGAGAAATAGATCCCACAGGCTGCAACTAAAAAAATCCTGCATGCTGCAATGAAGACTGAAGATCTCACATGCTGTAATTAAGACCTGGTGTAGCCAAATAAATAAATATTTTTTAAAAAGTCTGCCATGCCACTATTCAGTTTTATGACCTCAGGCTAATCCATTAACCACTCAGAGTCTCAGATTCCTCACCTGTTATGTGGGAATGATATATGATTTGGGGGAAGTTAAACAGTTCATGCAATTATGCTCAGTAAATGTAACTGACTCTAAGACATCCTTAAAAAAATTTTGCCCCCACCCCCAGTCTGTAGATGATGATAAAAGTGACAATGTACCAACAGCCTCTCATATCCATCATTTAGCTAACCTTTCAAATCACACTTTCCTAGGCCACTTTTTTTCTCTTCTATTCAAGTAGATTTTTATTTGACCATTTCCAGCATTTCTGTAATTACACAGCAACATCTTTTCATACTATGAAATGGAACAATTGATCAAAACATGCAAAAGCTCCTGCCTCCCCCCACACTTGCTCACAGCAGTCCTTCTTTGCGCATTGAGAAATGAAGCCCCTACACTTTGTGGCATGTGGCTACCATTGTGGATCTTTCTATCATCACTCCAGTTTCAAGGACCTACAGTTGTTGATAATATGGTATTGCCCATCATGTCTGAATAACCTTTTCTTGACTTCAACTGGAGAGTCAGCCTTGGTGGTGGTGTACCTACCTGGAAAGGACAATACAAAGTGGAACTTGGAGCCCAGTAGTGACAAGTGAGTGGACATGAACTCCCAAGAGAAAGGAACACATGAAGGTCTTGCTAGCGAGTAGGTCTTCCCCACATCCCAGTAGGAGCTGGTGTTTATGCTGTTAAGTGCAACAGGCTTGGAACTATGACCCAACATTGTTAGTTGCTCACTCATGTCCGTTTCTTTGCAACCCCATGGACTGTAGCCTACCACGCTCTTCTCTCCACGTGGATTCTCCAGGCAAAAATACTGTTCTAACCCTTGGGCTCGGAGAAGGCAACGGCACCCCACTCCAGTACTTTTGCCTGGAAAATCCCATAGATGGAGGAGCCTGGTAGGCTGCAGTCCATGGGGTCGCTAAGAGTCTGGCACGACTGAGCAACTTCACTTTCGCTTTTCACTTTCATGCATTGGAGAAGGAAATGGCAACCCACCCCAGTGTTCTTGCCTGGAGAATCCCAGAGACAGTGGGCCCCCATCTATGGGGTCGCACAGTCGGACATGACTGAAGCAAGTTAGCAGCAGCAGCAGCAACCCTTGGGCTGCATGCAGGTTTTCAAAAAGTCCCCGATTTAACCTCCAACAAGAGGGAAAATGGCCCATGGAGGCCCTTACAGAAATAACTGACCTGCATTTTGGCAAAAGTGTATAATTCAAAATAAAATTACTCAGAGTGGAAAATTGCTTTCTTCTTGCGTGAATGAGAAAGGTTGAGTTGAAATTTTTGTTTTGCCTGCTGAATTCTGCAAAGAATTGATCTGTTTGGACCAAGTGCTGGAAGGGCTTCCCACATCTTGGGGTTCAGATTACCCATTGTGTGTCTAACCTGTGGATGAATCTGGTGCTTGGGAGGAGAGTGTTTTGAGGTTGTGCTGGGCAGGTGCTGGGGCAAACAGACAATGAAGGAAGTCTGTGAGTGCACGCATGCTCACTTAGTTCAGTCATGTCTGACTCTGTGAGACCCTATGACTGCAGCCTGCCAGGCTTCTCTGTTTATGGGATTCTCCAGGCAAGAATACTGGAAGGGATTGCCATGCCCTTCTCCTGGGATCTTCCCGACCCAGGGATTGTACCCGTCTCTATGTCTACCTGCATTGGTAGATGGATTCTTTTTTACTAGGGCCACGAGGGAAACCCAAACGAAGTCTGGATCCACAAACCAGTGTTAACCTGTAACCAGGTGTCCATCTCATTCTGTGCTTGAATCAGTCAGTTTCCTTCTTGTCTCACTTGTTGGATCATTGGGCTTTCCTGGTGGCTCAGACGGTAAACAATCTGCCAACAATGAAGGAGTCCTGGGTTCAATCCCTGGATTAGGAAGATCCCTTGGAGAAGGGAATGGTAATCCACTCCAGTATTTTTGCCTGGAGAATCCACATGGAGAGAAGAGCCTGGTGGGCTACAGTCCATGGGGTTGCAAAGAAACGGACATGAGTGAGCAACTAACAATGTTGGGTCATAGTTCTGAGCCTGTTGCACTTAATGGCATGAACACCAGCTCCTACTGGGATGTGGGGACGACCTGCTCGCTAGCAAGATCTTCACGTGTTCTTTTCTCTTGGGAGTTCATTTCCCAAGTTCTAGGTGTGGCAAAGAAGTTCCTTGGTCTTCTGAAGGGTGAAGCTCAGGCTGCTTAGCAGGGCAGTGGCAACTCAGGGCCTGCTGCCTTGAAACAGACACTGCCAGTTAAGAATAGCTTTCTAAGTTTTTAGGGTGCTCAGGCACAGCTGAATTATTTCACTGTTTGTGGCTGATCTATTCTTATGCTTTGCGAGCAGCTTCCACAGTGCAGGGAGAACACAGAACACAGAAGAGGGTTGTTGAGCGAGGCATCCCGGGGCTCTGAGTAGGCGGATCTGTTTTGGGAGTTTGCTCTGAGAATTCTGAAATCCAATCATTCCAGATAGTGAGTGTGCCCTAAGCTCTTTACCTTTCCTGCTGGAGAGTAAGGAACATAAAATACAGGCTGCCAGAAAAACCCTGGGGCTACCATCACCACTTTGGTTTTAGGCAAGCTACTTCAAGTCTCTGAACCTCAGTTTCTCTATTTCTCAGACAGAGATCACTCTATTAATGACGTGAGAGGTGAGCAGGGTATATATGCTGTATCATTGGGTGCCTGATGCCTGCCATATACTAGGCGGTCAGGAAATGGCAGTTCTTTTTTCCTTTTCTGATACCCACGTGTTTGCTGCCCTAGCAGAAAGTGAGCTGAAGGCCTGGAAAGAGTGCTTAATATTTTATCTGTTATCCATTATTTTCTTTCTCTTTTCTAGAGCATTATGATTCTTTCCTGAGAGGTAAAGAAGGCCCTAAGAAGATTAAATCAGCATGTAAATTTCAGCTTAGCTCCCAGCTAAGCCCTTTAAGACATCTGTATTTTGTGGAGAAGCTGCAGCCTGTAGCAGGGGCTCAAGCACAGGAGTTGTGAGGAATCACACTGGCAGGGTCACTGGGGCCACTGGGGCCACCTGCTTAGCATGCTGGTGCTTCAAGGGGCAAGCATCAGGATGGCCTGGAGGGCTTGTGGGTCCTGAAGATTCACATTTCTCACAGTTCCCAAGGGATGCTGATCCTCCTGGTCTGGAGACCATACTTGGAGAAATGCTGCTTAGTGGGAGGAGTGAAAGTGAAAGTGAAGTCTCTCAGTCGTGCCCGATTCTTTGTGACCCCATTTACAATAGCCTACACCAGGCTCCTCCGTCCATGGGATTCTCCAGGCAAGAGTACTGGAGTGGGTTGCCATTTCCTCCTCCAGGGAATCTTCCCAACCCAGGGATCGAACCCAGGTCTCCCGCATTGTAGACAGACGCTTTACTGTCTGAGACTCCAGGGGAGTCCTGCAGACAATTGGGACCCCACAGCTCTAGACCCATCCTGGCTTTAGGCAAGTCACTTAAACCCTAGGAGACAGGGCTTCCACTCTGTACAACAACAGGACAAAAAGTATAATTTGGAAAAAGCATAATTTAGACTAGAGCTTCCTAATAATTTTTTCTGTAGTGAGTGGCCAACCCAAGCCCTGCTAGACTGATGGAGGGCTCAGGGGATCTCTGTCTTGGCACATGTGTAATCCACCCTGAGTGTTTGGTTAGGAAAGTCAGACTAAGCGGTTAAGAGCAAGTGCTTTCAAGTTATGGAAATCCTAGGGTAAGTCCTCTCTCTGTTGATCTGTGCAGTCTTGCAGCTATTCACCTGGGTCTGAGCCTAAGTTTGGTCAGCTGTGAAATGGGCACAAGACTTGTATCTATATCACACGTGTGTGCTAAGTCTCTTTGGCCATGTCCGACTCTTTGTGACGCTATAGACTGTAGCCTGCCAGGCTCCTCTGTCAATGGGATTCTCCAGTCAAGAATACTGGAGTGGGTTGCCATGCCTTCCTCCAGAGATCTTCCCAACCCAGGGATCTAACCCTCGTCTCTTATGTCTCCTGCATTGGCAAGTGGGTTTGTTACCACTAGTGCTGCCTGGGAAGCCCATCCATATCATAGATTTGTCGTAAATATCAAACACAGTAGCACCTGTAGAGGGCCTGGCATGCAAAGTACCTAGCATAGAGTGAATGCTAATAAACATTAGGTATCATTCTTATCACTATCTATTATT
Source organism: Oreotragus oreotragus (assembly GCA_006410675.1). Classification (NCBI taxonomy): domain Eukaryota; kingdom Metazoa; phylum Chordata; class Mammalia; order Artiodactyla; family Bovidae; genus Oreotragus; species Oreotragus oreotragus. The sequence continues at coordinate 538,378 of SJYX01019867.1, read as the reverse complement.
ATTTCCATTTCTCCAATTTTGCAGTTCATTCTTGTGTCTATTCTGGACCTTATTAGAAGAAGGAAGCAAACCTTCACTGTTTAGAAATGTAAATTTTTTTTTTACCTTGTAATTAAAAAAAATTTTTTTTATCAGGGGCATTACTGTAAAACAATGCTTCTCAAACTCAGATGTGCATCCATATCACTGTGGAATGTTATTAAAATGCAGATTCAGACTCAATAGGTCCAGGGTAGAGCCTGAGAACCTGCATTTCTAAGCAGCACACGTGGACCACACTCCTGGTCCATGGACTTACACTTTGCGTGGCAAGTCTCCTCAGCAGTTGCCTTTGAACTCAGTTGCACATTGGAATCATTTGGCGACCTCTAAGCCCAGACCATACTCCAAACCAATTAAATCCTGCTCTCTAGGGGTGGGATAAAAATATCAGTCCTAGTTGAAGTTTCAGCTCATCCCAATGTGTACAGTGTCAGCAGCACTGGTGCTTAAATCTGGCTCCATCGTGGAGAGTCTTTAAAAAACAGCGATGCTTGGGTGCCACTCCCAGAGAGTCTGACTTGGTCCAGGGTGAGCCCTGAGCTGAAGGTTTTCAAAACTCCCAGGTATTTTAATGAGCAGTCAAGTTTGAGAACCACTCTCTAAGGTTCACAGTACTCTTTAGTAAGGCAAAGGGAGAAGTTGCATTTGGTTCATATTCCAGGAGCTTAAAGCAATTAATTTCCCTTCAAATGGACCCCCTTTTCCCTAGGAGATCTGTACTGAAACATGGCCAAAATAAGCATCTTTTTTACTCTTATTTTAAAGGCAAAAACCTGTTTAACATCTGTATTCAGGAAGCTGCATTTGTACAGTAGCTCACAAATAGACTCAGGAGAGTATTCAGTTCCTAATTCCCTCCATCACCACCTTCAGTGCGACCTTGGAAAATCTTTTTATGTTTGTGTTTCCATATTTTCTCATTTTTGAAACCTGGCTAATCCTACAAAGTGACCACAGGACTGGTATATGGTCTGTTGCGCTTTCACAAACACTCCTGCGCACTTCTGCTAAATTGTTCTGATTTGCTGACTCCATTTGTGCAAAATACATACTTAGTGAGTTGTGAAAACCTGTCACATTTAAACAATAGTTTTCTATCTCTCTCTCATAAGGGTACCAATTGCTTCCTGTTCTATTCATACAAAATTTAGGCTTAATACACCCCAGAGGCTCGGAGAAGTCAGCAAGAGGGTGGAAATGGTTTTTTGAAAGCTGTGGTTTTGCAGGCTTGGCAGGGTCAGGCTTTTTCTCCACCTCCCCTGTGGAAATGTCCCACAACTTTCCAATGGCCTACTTGGTCCCCTAGCCCTCACTTCTGGGTGATTGTCTGTACTTCAGCTTTATGAAACGGGCTCATACATCTTGGTTTCCCTAGCAACCTGCACACTGCAGGGAGCATAGTAGGTGCTTAAGCAGTGACCGTCTAATGAATGAAGTGGCAGAAACAAGTAAAATCAGAGCCAAAGGATTCCAGGAAACAGAATGGAAATTATATTGAAGGGGAAAAGTAGGTAAAAATAAGGTATTCATGCTAATAAATATTGGAGGGAATCAGGAGATGCAGAACAGGCCAGGAGGCGTGAGGTTTATGTGGGACAAAGGGATGAGGTGGGGTGGGGCGGGGTGGCTGAAACAGAGAAAAGGAGGAAATGACCAGAGAGAAAGAAATAAGGGTAGTGACTGACTAGAGACTGAAGGAAGTTGAAGACAGAGGAAGGGAGTAAGAGTAGGAAGAAGGAGGTGGGGCAGCGGGAGAGCCTTCGGGAGGATAGACCCTCCCACGAGCTAGGACAGTTGGTCCCCTCACTGAGGACAGACACTGTCTGATTGGGGCAGGACTGGAGGGAAAAGTCACACCAGTGTGAGTGAAGTGGGCCACTGTCAGCGTTCAGAACATTTTCTGGAACTGGATATTTTCAAATTACATAATCCTCTTTGTTTTCAATTATCCTTCTCAAGAGAGTCCAGCCCCTCCCACCTTACAAATCCACCTCCAGTTAAGCCCCTGACAGCCCCTACTAACCCCTGGGCCAATCCTTGGCAGCCTCCCCCAGGCCTCCCTTTCCAGCCACAGCATCCTGCCCCTCCCCGCGGAGCCTCCGCTGCATCTCCAGGCATTTCCCCTCTGACTTCCAGACACTTCCTGTCGGTGTGACACACAGACTCTGAAGCTGCCTTCCTGTCCCCAGGGACCCTCCAGGGCCACTGCCAGTCTATTGGCAGCCGCTGTGCACATTGGAAAAAGGGGCCTTTGAGGTCTTGGGCAGATGAGCTGAAGAAAAGTGTTGGTGGGATAAAACAAGACATGTGTCATAGAGTCAGACTCTAGGAGGAGGCTGTGTGTGTGTGTGTGTGTGGTGAAGAGAGGGGTGTGTGTACAGAGGTGTTTGGGGAGACCTGCTCATAAAAAGTGATATTTGAGCTGAGTTTTCAAAGATGAACAATTTTCCCTCTTCCAGATGGTTTTAGTGGGGGAAGGTGGGTGGAAGGAAGGGAGAGAACTGCTTAGGGGCAGGCATAGCGTGTGCAGAGGAGCAGAGGTGGGAAACTGATTTTCAGTATTGCTAGAGCCTCTGTGTGAAGGCAGCGAACAGGGGACCAAGCAGTGGAGATGAGGTTAGGACAGGTGGGAAGAACCAGGTCATGAAGGAAGCTGAATGCCAGGCTCAGAGGCAGATGTCACCTTACAGGAAATGATGTCTGGTATGAAGCTGGAATGACATGTGGAATTTTTTTTTTTTTTTAATATATATATATGAACAAGCTCAGCCTCAGAGGGGTATTTATAAATGACCTGCTCCATGTCACATAGTTAATGACAGAACTGTAACCTGATTCCATTTTGTTGCGCTTACACCTGGGTCTTTTTCACCTAGACCCCAGGCCTCAGTGACCTGTGAGGTTTTCCTTGCAGAACTGGCTAGGCCTCTTCACCTCCCTCTAAAGCTGCAAAGGACTGGGCTCAGGTAAGTTCAGAGAATGCCCCTTGGGCCCCTAAACTGGTGCTTTAAAAAAAAACCAGTTGCTTCATTTCTTAACAGAAGGACTTTATTTATACCAGGTTAGTCTTTAGGAAGCTAAACCAAAAAATGTTCCATTGGGCATTTATTGGCACTGATTTCCAGAAAATATTTATATTGTCAGCTGCAAAGAGGGCAACAGGGAAACTAGGGGAAGGGGAAGAGGACTCAGTGATATCTTAGATCTCTGTGGGAAGCCAGCAACTAAGACAGTCAGCTCTTAGTGGCCATTGGATGGTGTAGCCACTGGTTTTGGTCTGGGACTTCAACATAACTTCATTCCAGGTCTACTTATGAGAAGAAAATGGAATTTCTTCAACATTTTTCTCCTTTTCCTGTCTTCTGTACACAGGTGAGATTTCAACTGAACAGAGAGATGGCCTCAGGGAGGAAAGAGATGAGAAAGAGCCTTGAAAATCCACTTTCTGGGGTTAATCTTCTGAATAACTGGTGGCTGAGCCATCCAGGAAACACCTACCTTAATGGCTGTGCCTGGGAAATGCCTTTATTTCTCTCCAGCAGTGAAAAACTGCATCCTGTGTCTATGATATGAAACCAAGTGAGGAACCCAAAGTCTCTTAGTCATCTGGAGTTCTACAACAGAGGCATTTTGGGATTAGAGGGGATGTTTATGCTTCATGTTGGTGGCATTCAGGCCTCAGTCAAAAACTTGGTTTCAAGTTGACGGACTTGATAAGAGTCCAGCCAAGGCTGACTCATGAATGAGACATCCAAGGTCTATCTTCAGAGAAGCCAATAAATTAGCATTATCACTGCTGATAAGATGGAGTCTTTCTGAGATTTCTCTCAATAAAGATAATGTGAACAATAATGACTTCTGAGAAAATACAAAATCCATCTCCTATCATTTTTTTTTTAAGTTTGGTTTGACATCTTTCCCTTTCTTCTCAAGTATTCCTATTACAATTTAAGTCCAGTGACATAAATTTCCTTTTTTTTTTTTTTTTTGCACACAGATTTTTTTCTAAGGGTTGACTGTTTGCAAGCTCAGTGAAGAGAATTGCCATTCTTAGGTCACAACTCTCCTACACACACACACACACACACACACACACACACACAGAGAAACACACACACTGGCATTCTAGCTCCTCCTGCTGGTGGCCACTCAGCTCTAAGTCAGGGTTGACTAGTTGATCTGGGTCTATGGATCACAACTTTGAAGAATGTTTTATATTTTGATATTTGATCTTGGACCATATGTCAAAATTAGATTTTGGGGACTGAGAAAAAATTTTTCCTTTGCACAGGAAGTGAAAAGGCAGTCACAGTTTTTATATCAATATCTGCTCAAGAATCCTAATGCCAACTGATATGGGTCATTTGGATAGATTGGGAAAGGGCTTGCTGCTGCTGCTAAGTTGCATCAGTCGTGTCTGACTCTGTGCGACCCCACAGACAGCAGCCCACCAGGCTCTTGCATCCCTGGGATTCTCCAGGCAAGAACACTGGAGTGCGTTGCCATTTCCTTCTTCAATGCATGAAAGAGAAAAGTGAAAGTGAAGTCTTTCAGTCATGTCCGACTCTTGGCGACCCCGTGGACTGTAGCCCACCAGGCTCCTCCGTCCATGGGATTCTCCAGGCANAAGAACACTGGAGTGCGTTGCCATTTCCTTCTTCAATGCATGAAAGAGAAAAGTGAAAGTGAAGTCTTTCAGTCATGTCCGACTCTTGGCGACCCCGTGGACTGTAGCCCACCAGGCTCCTCCGTCCATGGGATTCTCCAGGCAAGAGTACTGGAGTGGGGTGCCATCACCTTCTCCAGGGAAAGGGAGAGTTGAGGCCAATTTTTTGAGAAACTCCATCAGGCACTTTTTCTATTGCATCTCATCCTGTTCTAGCGGGTGACCCCTGTCTCGTCTTCTAAACCTTTCACTGAATCACAATCATTTTGTTACACAGCAGTGGCTCCTGACAGTGATGATAATAGCAATAGATATACAGAGTGCTAAGAACTTTATATTCTTTTCCTCATTTATTCTTGACAATCATATAAATGGGGTAATGACAGTTTACAGTTGGAAAACAGGTTCAGAGACATTAAGTATATTTCCCAAAGTCACACAGCTCATAAGTATTGGAAAAAAGAAATAACACCAGTTCTATCTGACCTCAAGGTCCTGAAAGCGGTTTTGTTGTTTTCACAAAAGTTCATGATTATTTGGATTCCGCTCTTGTTATGACAGGGATGCTGGCGGAGAGTGAACTGATAGGAAGAGAAAGTCTAAGGAAGAGGCTGCCAATGAAAATATGACTACTACAGAGTGGAGTGGTCTCAAGGAAATCTTTTGGCGGATTTGATGGGTCTGGTCAATAAAGCTCAATTCTATTTAAGCCCCCTGATTCAAACTAACTGCCCATCACCCCATCAAAAAGAAATGACTGAAGATAAAAGAAATATATTTTTGACCAGAAGTGGCTCGGCAAAAAACACAGCTCAAGTCATAGAATCACCTCCTCAGCTTCTTTCCCGGCTTGTCTCAATTTCTCAGCTGTCAAGTGGTGGAGAAGACTGTTTGCTATTTGTCAGAGTCATAGTTACTTGCAAATGAGCGAAATAGTCTAACAAAACCTCCTTTGTAGTATATTCGGTAGTTTTATCAGATTATGCACAGTTGTTTTATCCTCTTTGGTGTGAGAGACCTGAAAAATCCTAGAAGTGGAATTTCATAACATTCTAATATGAGACACTGATAAACATGGGCACCGTTTTCCTTAGTGTCCCACACTAGCTGTACTTCGTCCTGGAAGGTTCTACTGCACCTCGGGGTGGCTATGGGGAAGACCAGAAGCAGGGTGCTGGACAGGATAGCAGGGGTTTGCTGGCTCCCTGTACAACCTGATCCCATTCTACTATCGTGTCAGCACCCATCTGCCTTCCAGAGAACCCCAGGTACCTGCACCATGAATCACCTGCTTCCAGTTTGTGACCTAATATGTCAAGCAAGGGTATTAGGCATTGAGGGTATTCAGACCTACTCCCTAGAATTAATTGAGAATTAAATGAAACAATGTATGTAGAATATAAAGTACCATGCCTGGCAAGCAGTAAACACTCCAGAGTTCATTATTATTATATCTTTTAAAACAGTTTCTCACTTGCATGAAGGCTGGGGCAGTGTTCTCCCTGAAGAATCACTGGGACCTCGCACAGGTATAGGTACATGGGCGAACTCAATAAATACCAGTTAAAACAGATATATAAAGCCTGGACCAGGACACCAGTATCTTCCATCTGGGACGCTGCCCTGGCCTGTCTGGTCTCCCTGCTTGCCCTCTTGTCTTTCAACATTGACCACACTTAGCCTGGGTGATGGTTCTGAAATACTGTAAGTGCTAAGCCCGTGCTTGCTCTAGCATGGAACCAGCCTGGGAGCCTGGTGAACTCAGCCCCTGCCCTGTCTGGTTTCTGTTCCTCCAGCCTTGTCTTTTCCTGCCTTAAGCTTTTCTCAGACATGCTTTCCTCGCTTCCTCCCTTTCTTTCCTCCAGGCCTGGCAACATGCTGTTTCCTTCCCCTAGTCATGTCTATGTGTCCTCCAGGTCTCAATAGAAATATTCTTCAAGGAGGTCTTCTCTGCTTTCTGTCTGAAATTACATCTATCCATTCTCCCCTCTCCTTTCTCTTCTGTAACACTTTCAGTGTTAAGGTTTGTTCTTTCATTAGAGGGAAGCTCAGTAAAGTGCTGATGTGGCTCCCTAGAGCAGATTTGGCACAGGTTTTTCCAGTGGTCATGTATGAATGTGAGAGTTGGCCTGTGAAGAAGGCTGAGTGCCGAAGAATTGATGCTTTTGTACTGTGGTGTTGGAGAAGACTCTTGAGAGAACCTTGGACTGCAAGGAGATCCAACCAGTCCATCCTGAAGGAGATCAGTCCTGGGTGTTCTTTGGAAGGAATGATGCTAAAGCTGAAACTCCAGTACTTTGGCCACCTCATGCGAAGAGTTGACTCACTGGAAAAGACTCTGATGCTGGGAGGGCTTGGGGGCAGGAGGAGAAGGGGACGACTGAGGATGAGATGGCTGGATGGCATCATGGACTCGATGGACGTGAGTCTGAGTGACCTCCGGGAGTTGGTGATGGACAGGGAGGCCTGGCGTGCTGCGATTCATGGGGTCGCAAAGAGTCGGACACAACTGAGCGACTGAACTGAACTGAACTGAACTCCGTATTCAGTGACCTCAGGGAATATTTCGTTTGTTGTTGTTTAGTCGCTAAGTCGTGTCCAACTCTTCTGCAACTCTGTGGACTGTAGCCCGCAAGGCTCCTCTGTCCATGGGATTTCCCAGGCAAGAACACTGGTGTGGGTGGCCATTTCTTTCTTTAGGGGATCTTCCCGAGCCAGGGATCAACCCGTATCTCTTGTATTGGCAGGTGGAGTCTTTACCTCACAGCCACCTGGGAAGCCCATTTATGGAATTAAATAAGTCTAAGTTGAGACTTTCAGGATGACCATACTGAAATGCATACTGTATAAATCAATCTATCTATTTACCTATCTGTCTATCCATTCCTCTATCTATATCTGTATAGACATCTATAGATCAATCATCTTGACAATGACCTCGTGAAGTTAGTAATGAGTCTCCTGTTTTCCAAATAAGGAGAGTTAGGCTCAGTAAAGTAAGTGATTTCCCCAATGTCACAGAGTGAGTAAATCGAAGATCCCCTGAGCCTGTGCCTTGGGGCTTGGTTCCAGCTTTTGCCTTCTTCTCTTGACTGTCTGCACCCATACTGGCTTTAGCTTGGCTTGGATCTCTGAATATTGATTGAGGCCTGATTGTTCTCAAACAGACTGGTCTCTCTGGACTCGCTTGCCTGGTCCCCTGTCTCATAGTGGCAGCTGGTTGGCTGCCTATCTCTGCTTGGGTTATGGTCTCTAGCCTATGCTCTGGATTAGTCTGTGTTAGAGGAGATATGTGTGGGCCAGTGGGCATAGGACATGGCATGAGAGAGAAAGTCTGGGAAGCCTCCAGAGCCCCAAGCCAGCAACCAGACAGTAGGGTAACCAAGTCATCCTGGTTTGCCCTGGACTTTCCTGAAAGTCCCATGTCTTGGGAACCCCCTGCAGTCCCAATGCAATCTGGAATTGTTGGTCACCCTCCTCAGAGCACAGAGAGCTCTGAGCCAGCAGAGGAAGGGAAATCCCAAAGGGGCTTTGGAAGCACAGCATCACATAGCCAGTCCTTTTGGTCACCTTCACACCGCCTGCTGACTCTGTCTGTGCCCCCATCTTCATGAATGACCAGGACCGAAAGTAAGCCATTTAATTTCCCTGTCTCTGTTGGTACATCCGTACCATGGAGATAATGAGGGCCAGATACATAATTTATGGGGCTCAGTGTGAAATGAAAGTATAGGGTCCCTTATTTAAAACTTATTAAGAAATTCAAGATGCTACTGCAGAGCACAGGGCCCTTCTGAATCGGTGGGACAGGGGGCTCTTTTTGCAACACCCCTGATCTCAAGCCCATGAAGCTGGTGTGGGTTATAGATCACAGCATCCAGAGTTGAGGGGGCTTAATGACCCAAGGCATCGACAGGACTGGGCATGGTGCCTGGCCCAGGGAAGATGTCCAGAAGGTGTGGGTGAGCCTTTCTGGTATCTGGCCTGGGCTCCTCCTGGCTTACTCAGTTCTTTTCAGAACAGAGTCCTGATTTCTTACCTTGACATAATATAAATTGGGTGATTTTTTTTGTAAGTCACTTCAGTTTTTCTAGGCTCAGATTTTTCCCTCTATAAAACATGGGGATTGCAGAAAATCTCTAAAGGGCTTACCAGCTCTAAATCTGTTTTGACCAACTCCATGACATTTATATATACAGGGTCTTAATGTTCTTTTGAAAGAACTTTCTCCCTCTCTGGGTTTGCTGAGATTCCATCTGGCCTTCAAGCTCTTTTCATATTAACAAATCTCTCTTCCCAACCCTGAATACATAAATCAAGGGTTCTGAGCTGATTTCTAAAGTTCCTCTAATTCAAAGGTCAACCCATTTTCGATGTGAGCAGTCTGAGGCTTGGGCTGGCTGGCTGCCTCGCGAGGAGCTGTAGAACGAGAGGGAAGAGGTTAGAAACCAGGCCCTGCTCCTCCAGACGATGAGACCGTTTCTCTCCTAAGGACACATCAGAAGACGTCTTTATAATCATACTTTGCAATGATTCTTGTTTTCAAAAGATTTTTTTTTAATGTGGACCATTTTTAAAGTTTTCATTGAACTTGTTACAATATTGCTTCTTGTTTCAATATTGTTGTAACATGCAAGTTGTTATAAGAAGTTACAAGTTGTTACAAGCTCAACAAGTATTTAACTTGTTGCAATATTGTTTTTTTTTTTAACTTTTTTTCATTTATTAATATTTTGGAGTATACTTGCTTTACAATGTTAGTGTTAGTTTCTGCTGTACAAGAATGAATTCAGCCATCTATAGACATACATTTCCTGCCTCTTGAGCTTCCCTCACATCCCACCCCTCTAGGTCAGCACAGAGCTCCAAGCTGAGCTCCCTGGGTTGCACAGCAGCTTCCCACTAGCTGTCTATTTTACACACTCTCTCGATTCATCACACCCTCCATGCCCATGTCCACCTGTCTGTTTTCTACATCTATGTTCCTGCATTGTAAATAGGTTCTGCTGCTGCTGCTAAGTCACTTCAGTCGTGTCCGACTCTGTGTGACCCCATAGACGGCAGCCCACCAGGCTCCCCCATCCCTGGGATTCTCCAGGCAAGAATACTGGAGTGGGTTGCCATTTCCTTCTCCAATGCATGAAAGAGAAAAGTGAAAGTGAAGTC
>SJYX01019867.1:492370-525283 GCA_006410675.1 Oreotragus oreotragus | reverse complement strand
AAAAAAAAAAAAAAAAAAAAAAAGGTAAATTTTCCTCCAGGCTTCACTGTATGATTTTTTTCAAGTATGTTCCCATTTCTCCAACCCAGGACACCTGATGCAGGCTTGGTTTCAGGATTTCTCCAGTCATTTCTGTTTGGTAAGGAAGACGGTTTCCTCTTTCCCTATTTGGGCATAGGATTCCCAGATCCTTCCTTCTCATGTTTCTGTACTCCAGGGTGAATAAACAGATGTTCCTTTAAAAGCACATCTTCTTAACCTTTTGTTTCCCTCTGTCTCAACTGGTCTTTGGGGGGGACATCTAATCATCCCCCTAAAAGAAAAGTTGGAAAGAAGGAAGGAATGTTCTCAGCCATTCCCTGGGTCTGGTCCATGTGAATTCCCACCAGACCTCACCATGGGGCATCTGGTCATGTGCCTGGTAGTTGGAAATTTTGGAACTTTTCCCAGGGGTGAGAGTTAGAGACAAAAAAAACCTCTCTGTGTCTCTGGAAATCCTCTTACTCCCTAACATCGTGCCTGCCCTTATTCATGCTGGTCCTTTCATGGAGAGAGTTCTGGCTGGACAAAGGATCCAGCTTACTTTTTGAGTGATATCTTTTAAAATTTAAGGTTGTACTTTTCACACGAACTGGCTCACGTGATCAAACATCAAACTGGCCTGATCAAACGTGTATTGTTTCAGGGGGATTGAAGACTAATTTTTTTGCTTTTAATCTGCCCCTCTGTTGCTGCAGTGGTCCTGAACTGAGAGATGCTTCTGAGTCAACGGGAAAGGGTTTTTCGCACCGCTCTCAACACTCACTGAGATTTAGGGCAGTAGCCCCTTCTCTCCATTTTCAAGCAGCTTAGAAAGGAAGCCTAGAGGCTCAAATTTTAGGCAACTGTGATTTGCCAACCAGTTTGACTCAGCCTGCGAATGAGGTTTGTAAACTAAGAGCACTTTCCGGGAAACACTGTCTTCCTTTTCCATAGGCTGTGTAGTGATCTCCTTTCTAGAAGAAAGTCACAGGAATCTGGGGCTGCTATGAAATTTTCGGCTGGTATCAGGCCAACATGAGGGCTGAGAATCTTGTAGTGAAGTATGGGGGTGGGGTGGCCTTTACAAAACAAACCCAGAATGTCTTGCACTTAAAACAAATCCCAATTTAGAATCTAGGCTGGCACCAATTTCAGAAATGGATACTTTCAGCTTTCTGCCCTCATCCTAACACAGTGATGCTTCCTAGTTGTAGAAATTATAGGGTTGCATGGGTAGGTATAGTTGTTTAGGTCGATGGAGCATTCTCAGGGGTCCCCAACCTCCGGCATCTAATGCCTAATGATCTGAGGGGGAGCTGATGTTATAATAGTAGAAATAAAGCTAAGTGTGCTAAATTGCTTCAGTTATGTCCTACTCTTTGTGACCCCATGGACTGTAGCTTGCCAGGTTCCTGTGTCCATGGGATTTCCCAGGCAAGAATCCCAGAGTGGGTTGCCATTTCCTTCTCCAGAAGATCTTCCCCACCCAGGGATCGAACCCACATCTTTTACATTTCCTGCATTGGTAGGCACGTATGTTACCACCAGCACCATCTAGGAAGTACTAATAGGAATTAAGTGCACAATAAATGAAAAATGCTTGAATCATCTGGAAACCATCCCTTCCCGCCAATGCATGGAAAAATTATATTCTGCAAAACTGGTCCATGATGCCAAAAAAGGTTGGGGACCACTAGAGAGAGAAGGAAAACTAGGGGGCAATTCCTGTATGTGCAGGAGAGGGCAGTGATGAGAACTGGTGTATGCGTAAGAATTTGTCTCACAGGTTCCCGTGATTCTGTAAATACGAATAAGTACAGGTGGTCATAATTTGCATGAATAAATAATCAGAAGAAAATTTAAGTTCTAGAAAAATATTCTAGGCTTAAAATCCTTCAGGCTAAGAATGTCCCACAGTCAAACTGGGTTTTTATTTTGGGAGGATTTCAGCTGTCCGTAGGCGTCTTATTTTAGTGATCAGGAAATGGGCAACCAGAAAGGTGGAGTTGCCCTAGGTTGTAAAAGCTCTCTGTGTAAACGACTTGGTTTCCAGAGACGTTTTCCTGTCCAGTTCAGCCAGGATACCCACCCAACATGGTTGGGGGAGATGGTGGTCTTTTCTCTAAAAGAAAGTCTCTTGTGACTTAACTGGCCCTTGGTCAACTGCCTTGTCTAGGGTGGCTGGGACTCTGGCCTGCCCTGGCCTCTCCCTCTTTGCAGATGATCTTATTTGTCTATCTTCGGCTGCGCTGGGTCTTTGTTGTGGCGCACGGGCCATTTCGGTGGCTTTTCTTGTTGCAGAGCACAGGCTCCAGGGTCCTCCCAGGATCGAACCCATTGTCCCTGGCATTGGCAGGAAGATGGACCCCCTGGGAAGTCCTCTCTCTTAGGAAGGTTTATTCTTAGCAATAAAGGGAAGGATGGCTCAGTGAACCCAAAAGACAGTGAAACACTGCTGAGAGCCAAAAACCAATACTGGTGGCCCAGGTTTTGATAATTTGGGTATATCTAGGAACAACCTTACATGGCTGGTGAAGTGAATGGCATCTTATTTTGGTATGGTTCAGAAATATTCCACATTAATAAATAAATGTGCCTGCTTTCCCTATTGGCTATGACCTTCTCTTAGAGTTAGTTGGGAAATGTAATGAAACAAACCATTGAAATATCGTGCTTTATTATATATTGGTACAACACTTAACAGTTAATGAGAACACAGTATTTCATCTGCTCTAAATATCTGTTTTGTGACGTACGCGTTCCCATTTTCACAGATAAGGAAATTAAAACCATAGGAAAGAATGACTTGCTCAAGGGCAGACAATTAAGTGGCAGATGTGGGGCTTGACCCAGGGACTTCTTATTCCAATTCAATTCCATCTTAAAACAATTGAGCATTTCCAGGTTATGAGAAATTAATTCCTTTCTAGGACCCCGGCAAAAGCAGACTTCACTCCCAGGCAGGTTAGATGCTTCTACTAACAATAGCTACACTTTTTACTGGACTGACAAAAATGTCTGTTTGGGCTTTTCTGTAACACCTTATGGAAACCATGAATGAGTGTTTTGGCCAACCTAATACCTTGCAGAACTAAACAACAAGAATGGTGGTGGGAGGTAGGGGTGGGGTGGAATTAGGACAAGTAAAGTTGGATTAGAAGCAGATGATATATCAGATCTTATTACATAAAAAAAAAATATTTGGGAAAAATGTCTCTTCTAATTATGTTGACAGTGGTGGGGAGAGAATATTCTTTTGCCTCTAGCTGTTGCTCTGGCTGGCTTTGTTCCCGGTGTACTGAAAACCAGCCCTAAACATGAGGAAACTGAAGGGTAACAGTAACCTTGCCATGTTTTACTTTCTCTGAGATTCTCTGAAGTTTAGCCTTAGTAAAAATGTGTTTAACATACATAACACTTCCCTAACCTTGAGGAAAAGTTAAATGAGTCAGTCCTTTTGAGGGATGAGAGACATTCTATACTATTTGTCTACCAGGAGGTGAAAAAAGCATTTAGCTCCAATCTTCATGGAGAAACAAAATCTGTATGCTGACCATTTGACTTGTTAAATCCTTTTTAAGTTATAGAGCATCAAAACACCCCAGGAAAATACTGATGGCCCTTTCTCTATGAAAGAGGATGCGGTGTAACCTACTTTTGTCATCTGCTGACCAAGGATGGATGTGTGAGTGTGTGGGTGGGGGGCGGGGGTGAAAATCTGGAAATATATTGCAACAAGGCTCAACCCAATATCGAGTCAAAGGAACCATAATGAACTTTGGTGGAAACCCAGAAATGGTCGCGGACAGGCTAGCCTTCAATTGTAACGTCACCAAAGCACCACTGCGAAACGTCTGGCCTTGCTGGTTTTGGAAGCACGAGCATTTCTCTGGAAAAAGTCTGCTCTCAACTCTTTGCTCCAGCCTCCATCTGACTATCTCTGAATCCGTCCCAAAGAANAATGGTCGCGGACAGGCTAGCCTTCAATTGTAACGTCACCAAAGCACCACTGCGAAACGTCTGGCCTTGCTGGTTTTGGAAGCACGAGCATTTCTCTGGAAAAAGTCTGCTCTCAACTCTTTGCTCCAGCCTCCATCTGACTATCTCTGAATCCGTCCCAAAGAAGAGAAGCAGGTGAGCCATTTGGTGTCCACCAGGGCTAAGCATGGCCTTTCCAAACTCGACACTGGCTCACCAGGCCTGAGGATGAGGCAGGACCCAGTGTGGTCATCTGTTCCATCATCCTGCCTTTCTGTCCAGTGGATGAAAACCTCGCTTCCTTCATATAGCTGGCCGAGAAGTGATATTCCATACCTACCTTCGGGCAACTCATTCTTTGGGGTAGCATCCCCAGCTTCCTGGAAGGTCTTCTCACTTTTGAAACTGAGTCCCTCATGTTGTGTCTTCCTTCAGTGCAGCTGGCTACTGTTTTGTAACAATATGAGACAACTGGGACTGGTGTTGTCCCCCTCTCACCTCTGACCATTGCCTAGAGCAAGGGCAAGATGACCTCTCATGCCACATAACCCCTGCCTTACATTCCTGACTCAAAGAATTCTGTCAATCTCCATCTCAGAGAACATGCTCTTAAATTATTTTAAATGGAAGGATAATTGGTTTAAAACATTGTGTTGGTTTCTGCTGTACAACAATGTGAATCAGCTATAAGTATACATATATCCCCTCCCTCTTGAGATTCCCTCCCCTCCCCCACCCCTCTAGGTCACTGCAGAGCACAGAACTCAGCTCCCGGTGCTATACAGCAAGATTCCCACTAGCCATCTGTTTTACAGACGATAGTGTGTAAATGTTAATTCTACTCTCCCAATTTGTCCCACCCTCTCCTTTCCTCACTGTGTCCATAGGTCGTTTCTCTAAGTCTGTGTCTCTATTTTTGCCCAGCAAATACGTTCATCTGTACCATTTTTCTAGATTTCATATATTTCAAATTAATTAATTACATTTTTTCTCATTCAGTCATAGCTGACTCTTTGTGACCCCATGGGCTATAGCCCACCAGACCTTTCTGTCCTTGGGATTTTCCAGGCAAGAATACTGGAGTGGGTTGCCATTTCCTTCTCTAGGGGATCTTCCTGACTTAGGGATCAAACCCACATCTCCTGTGGCTGCCTGCATTGCAGGCTGTTTCTTTACGACTAATGCCACCTGGGAAGCCCTTAGTATGTGATATTTGCAAGCTCTTGTTAAGATGACGCGTGTGTGTGCCTGTCATATCTGAGTCTTTGTGACCCCATGGACTGTAACTTGCCAGGCTCCTTTGTCCATGGACTTCTACAGGAAAGAATACTGGAGTGGGTTGCCACTCCTTTCTCCATGTTAAGATGATACTTTTCTCTTTTTTCAAATATCTTTCTCAGGTCATTCTCTGGGCAACAGAACTAATTAATTTATCTTGTGAGACTTTCAGCAAGCTAATAACATTAAACAAGAAACAACACGAAGAGTAAGGAGATTAAAATAAAAAACTTTAGAATTAATCAATTTTCTACTGTGGAATCACATGGACCCTCAGAGTTAAACTTCAGGATGGTTCTTCAAGGTAGGTTTGGCTGTTGGTGGTTTTGTATTTGAGGAAATGGAGCCTCAGTTCCACTGTGAGTAGAAAAGCTGCAGTTCAGTGTCTCACTGATTCTAAGCCTGAACACTCAAAAGAGGACAGGGGCCCAGTGATAGGGAATGGTACCCGNGGTTCTTCAAGGTAGGTTTGGCTGTTGGTGGTTTTGTATTTGAGGAAATGGAGCCTCAGTTCCACTGTGAGTAGAAAAGCTGCAGTTCAGTGTCTCACTGATTCTAAGCCCGAACACTCAAAAGAGGACAGGGGCCCAGTGATAGGGAATGGTACCCGGCCCCACCCCCCCAGGTTAAATCCTGTCTCTACTTCTTTTTACATTTGTTGTTTTACATTTTACATTTATTGGTCCCCTGGAAGCCATGGGAATCTAGCTCCATGTGTAATTCACAAAACACAGCCAGGGTCCAGCTGATTGGGGATGGGCAGAGTGATCTAGGCTATAGTCTTGCTCTGTCCGGGAGCTACAATGGCCAGGAACATGGCTTATTGACTGTAGTGAGATGACCTTACACTCTCTCACCAGAACATCCATACTTCTACTTTCTCCCTGATCTTTCCCACATGTTTCCAGTGTCACTCCCAGTCTACAGATAGAGAAACTCGTTTTCCTGGTCTTGAAAATCACTGTGGATGGTGACTCAGTTCAGTCCAGTCGCTCAGTCATGTTTGACTCTTTGCAATCCCACGAACCACAGCACCCCAGGCCTCCCTGTCCATCACCAACTCCCGGAGTCCATCCAAACCCATGTCCATTGAGTCGGTGATGCCATCCAATCATCTCATCTTCTGTGGTCCCCTTCTCCTCCTGCCCTCAATCTTTCCCAGCATCAGGGTCTTTTCCAATGAGTCAGCTCTTCCTATCAGGTGGCCAAAGTATTGGAGTTTCAGCTTCAACCTCAGTCCTACCAATGAACACCCAGGACTGATCTCCTTTAGGATGGACTGATTGGATCTCCTTGCAGTCCAAGGAACTCTCAAGAGTCTTCACCAATACCACAGTTCAAAAGCATCAATTCTTTGGTGCTCATCTTTCTTTAGAGTCCAACTCTCACATCCATACATGACCACTGGAAAAACCATAGCCTTGACTAGATGGATCTTTGTTGACAAAGTAATGTCTCTGCTTTTTAATATACTGTCTAGGTTGGTCATAACTTTTCTTCCAAGGAGTAAGCGTCTTTTAATTTCATGGCTGCAATCACCATCTGCAGTGATTTTGGAGCCCAGAAAAATAAAGTCAGCCACTGTTTCCCCATCTATTTGCCATGAAATGATGGGACCAGATGCCATGATCTTCGTTTTCTGAATGTTGAGCTTTAAGCCAACTTTTTCACTCTCCTCTTTCACTTTCATCAAGAGGCCCTTTGGTTCTTCACTTTCTGCCATAAGGGTGGTGTGTCATCTGCATATCTGAGGTTATTGATATTTCTCCCAACAATCTTGATTCCAGCTTGTGCTTCTTCCAGCCCAGCGTTTCTCATGATGTACTCTGCATATAAGTTAAATAAGCAAGGTGACAATATTCAGCCTTGATGTATTCCTTTTCCTATTTTGAACCAGTCTGTTGTTCCATGTCCAGTTCGAACTGTTGCTTCCTGACCTGCATACAGGTTTCTCAAGAGGCAGGTCAGGTGGTCTGGTATTTCCATCTCTTTCAGAATTTTCCACAGTTTATTGATTCATACAGTCAAGGCTTTGGCATAGTCAATAAAGCAGAAATAGATATTTTTCTGAACTCTTGCTATTTTGATGATCCAGCGGATGCTGGCAATTTGATCTCTGGTTCCTCTGCCTTTTCTAAAACCAGCTTGAACATCTGGAAATTAATGGTTCACGTATTGCTGAAGCCTGCCTTGGAGAATTCTGAGCATTACTTTACTAGTGTGTGACATGAGTGCAATTGTGCAGTAGTTTGAACATTCTTTGGCATTGCCTTTCTTTGGGATTGGAATGAAAACTGACATTTTCCAGTCCTGTGGCCACTGCTGAGTTTTCCAAATTTGCTGACATATTGAGTGCAGTACTTTCACAGCATCATCTTTCAGGATTTGAAATAGCTCAACTGGAATTCCATCACCTCCAGACTGCTGACTTGAAATTAAAAGATGCTTGCTCCTCGGGAGAAAAGCTATGAGAAACCTTGACAGTGTATTAAAAAGCAGAGATGTTACTTTGCTGACAAAAGTCCATCTAGTCAAAGCTATGGCTTTTCCAGTAGTCACGTACAGATGTAAGAACTGAACCATAAAGAAGCTTGAGTGCTGAAGTATGATGCTTTTGAACTGTGGTGTTGAAGTAGACTCTGGAGAGTCCCTTGGACTGCAAGGAGATCAAACCAGTCAATCCTAAAGGAAATCAACTGTGAATATTCATTGGAAGGACTGATACTGAAGCTGAAGCTCCAGTACCTTGGCCACCTGATGTGAAGAGCTGACTCACTGGAAAAGACCCTGGTACTAGAAAAGACGATTGAAAGCAGAAGGAAAAGGGAATGACAGAGGACAAGATCATTGGATGGCATCGTTTGACTCAATGGGCATGAGTTTGAGCAATCTCTGGGAGATGGTGAAGGAAAGGGAAGCCTGATGTGCTATAGTCCACGGGGTTGCAATGAGTCAGACTTGACTTAGTGCGTGAAATGAATTTGAACGGATGTCCTGAGAGCAATGAAAGAGTGCAAAGTCACAGTCTTTGACCTCCTGGCTTTTGGGGCACACTTGGGCCTCCCCTTTCTCCCCTCTTGGGTAGAGGCGAAGCAGGTCATCTCTCTTCTCCTGGATGGTCCTGGAGAATGGCCCTGGTAGGGATGCTGGCCATTACGGTGTGCTTGCCGCTCATGGGAAGTGCTGGAACACAGGGCGGGAGGCAGGGAAGAGTACACTTTGCTTTGATCCCACACAGGAGTGACCATGCCAGTCCCAGGCCTGTAGCTGACCACACTGCCAGACCTGGCTCTTTGTAAGACTGAGGATGTGGGTGTGCACAGGAGAGGTGGACGGTGAGTGCAGGGACCAATCTGGAGCTCCCGTTGCCCTTACGCCACCTCCATCGTGGGACCTAACTCTCTGAGTTATGACTTTCTAACCCCTGTCTCTCCATTGGACTATGAGCTCCTCCAGGACAGGGTTTGCATCTTCTCCTTTCCATCCCAAGCAGGCAGCAGAGCTTGTTAGTAGATAGTAGCTGTTCGATAAACACGTCATGGGCAAGCGGAAGGAGACGCATTGCTGGCTGCCTCTTGCGCATCACCTTCCTGACTGCTGAGGTCACAAGCTGCTCTATGCCACAGGTTGTCAGGATCCCCACTCCTCCTGCTCACACACCTCTCCCCTCTTCTCCCTCTGACCTGCCCCCCACAGAGGGCCGGCCCCATGGAGTGAAGTCGAGGAACCTGACAGACAGAATCATAGGGGTGCGCACTGTGGGCCAGCTCGGGGGTGGGGAGAGGATGGTTTGAATTATATTTTTTCAGGGTTTGAAGGGGCACTGTGAGTGACACACAGCAGCTGTTTCCACTTAAAACTGGTTGGCGAGTGTCACTACAAATGAACTCAGAATTTAAAACAAAACCCCATGGAAACGAATCATTCTAAATGGATTGAAGGAAAGAAGTTTCTCCAGCTGAAGACAAGCCAGGAAGATTTCTTTTAACCCTGCCTTCCCTCTACCAGCCAGCCCTTCTAGAGGCTTTGGTCCCCCACATCACAGAGATAAATCGAATCTCAGTTCTTTCTGGCCAGCTGCGTATCACGGATTTTAACTAGTCTTAAGCAAGTTCCCTGGCACTGTCTGCGAAGCTGCACGCAAAGTGTTGCCTGAGATGGATGCAGCCAGGCCAGCTTGCTCCACTTTGGGGCAAGAGTTACACTCTCGGAGATGAACTCCAGAGCAGCCCTAAGGATTCTATCACAACTCTTGACAGTGATTCAACAGTGTGTAGCTGATAGGCTGATGGGAAGTGCCATTTCCAATAGCCCTTCAGCACCTGGGAAAGAAAGTGAAAGTCGCTCAGTCATGACTGACTCTTTGTGACCCCATGGACTATAGTCCATGGAATTCTCTGGGCCAGAATACTGGAGTGAGTAGCCTTTCCCTTCTCCAGGGGCTCTTTCCAACCCAGGGATTGAACCCAGGTCTCCCGCATTGCAGGCAGATTGTTTACCAGCTGAGCCACAAGGGAAGCCCTCAACACCTGGGAAGTTAAACATAAAATACTGTTTGGTTTTTGAAGTGCTCTTATTACAGAATTGAAGAGTGGAATTCATAGAAACAGATAACCTCAAGGGGTGATACTCAAGGAAATTTCAGAGAGTCTTGTGGTTATTAATGGCTATACCGTGGGCAGTCTTCATAGAAAGCCCGGTAGAGGAGGCAAATTAAATAAAGAAAATCAATTTTTGAGAATAAATTAAATTTAAAACACTGTCAGCTGTAGGGCCCCAGCAAAGACAAGTTACAGTACATCTTCTGGTCATCTGACTGAGGGAAGTTACATTTTATTTCCAGTATACTGGGCACATATTACCAAGCTCTGATCTCTCTAAAATTATATTTTTGCAAAGAGATAGTTGGTGCATCTTGACAGGCCTGATGGGTGGTGAGAGCCTCTAGCGGCAACACATTCCATCTGGGGTGATTCCGTTCCGCTCAGCTCTATAAAGCATTCTTGGCGTTTCAAGAATTGATGTACTGCTGTGCGGTATGAGAAAACAAAACCTGGCGGTCCGCTCTGTCCTCCACTGTGATGCGCGCAGAGTAAGTACATGATCAGCCCTGAGCGACGTCCGTGCAGCCCCAAGGAGAACTGAAGGATGCCACTTACTCCCTTTCCTACCTGGTTTATTTAAAACCACGTGTGAGGATCACGACTCAGGAACCATAATCTAATAAAGACCTAGGGTGTTGTTTGCCCTTTGGTCAAGGAGACTTAGTAACGCTTATTGTCTGTACCAGTTTTAGGCTTTTATATTACCTTCTTTAATTGGAAGAATTCCCACTTGGGCAGAGCTAAAATAAAGCCAATGTTTAAAGCTTCCCTGGGGGTAATGCTAAAGTGCTTATTAACTGCGTGCCTGTAGAGTGAATGTGATGCCATGGCAGTGAGCTGTGGAAGGTCCCGGAGAAGATACAGAGCCTGGGAATGCGGTGGGGAGAACAGGACTCCAGTGGCAGCCGGGAAGGACCTTTGGCTGATGAAAGAAGCCAGGTGAGGACTTCCCTGGTGGTCCAGGAGGTAAGAATCTGAATCTGCCTGCAATGCAGAGGGCACAGGTCTGATCGCTGGTATGGGAAGATTCCACATGTCGAGGTGCAACTAAACTCACAAGCTGCAACTCTTGAGGTGAACAAGAGAAGCCACTGCAATGAGAAGCTTCCTCACCATGAGAAAGTGTAGCCCCCACTGGTGGCAACTAGAGAAAGCCTATGAGCAGCAATGAAGACCCAGCACAGCCAAAAATAAATAAATAATATAGATATATACACAAACAAGCAAGGAGGCAGCGAGGGAACATGGTGATACCTAAGTTCCCTTGCCCAAAGCTACAGCCAGAAGGTTCGGTACTAGGTATCTGAGGGTCTGAGTAGACATTTCACCGAGGCACCCAGCACTGAGGGATGCTGGGGCTGGGGAATCAGGAAGTTTGACAATAGAGATGAGGAGGAAATGACCCGTTGTTGAAACTGCGCAGGCACAAAAAAATTCCCCTGTCTTTAAATATTGAAAACTACTCGCCATTCACAAGACCACAAATTCAGTGACATGGAGAAGTTGCCATTTTTTATTTCATTTTCTCTATCGAGCCACCCAACGTTTGTGATGTGTCATGAAATGCATGTCAAGGAGCCTGCTGGTCAGTGGTGATATAACCATAATTATGACATAGTTCTTTCCCTCAGACTCACTCCTCTTTGAGGGAGACAGAAAGGAAACATAACTTTCTGTGTTCAGTGTTCTGAGAGGGGCTAGATGGGGATCTTTGGGAACATACAGGATGGGAAGTTATTACCAAACTCCTGTCCAGGCAGGAGAACCTCTCCTCCATTCCCAGAAGAGCTGGCATGCAACAGAGTGCCAGGCACACAGTGCTCTGTTCAGTGACATGCTTTGGGGATTTAAGATGGCACTGATGTTGACACCATAATACTAATTAATGAAACATTTAGTAGACTCCTTATCAGGTATGTAAGTACAAAATACTGTACTCTTGACTTTTGATAGAACCCTGACCCCCTGACATGGATGGACTGGGGGAAAAATCAGCCCTGTGGGGCATCAGCTGGATGTAATGCCACACCAAGGAATGAGTAGAGAATAATGTATTGACAATACTCTCAATATTTTAGGTTGCATTATGTGGCATGTGAGACCTCAGTTCTCCAACCACTTGCCCCCTCACTGGGAGTGCAGAATCCTAACCACTGGACCACCAGGGAAATCTGACAGTATTAACAACAAAATTCATAGTGAGCCCTTAAAGCAACTGACAAGTGTTACTGCACCTAATTTTCCCAGTGACCCTCCCATGAAAGAAGTGATTTTTATTTCCCTTTCAGAGATGAGCAAACCTGGGCTCAGAGAGGGCAAATAGCTTGTGTGGGCACAGTATCACACAGATAGTAAGTGGTGGGTGTAGGAGTCAATCTTAGTTCTATCCTCAGGTTGTTATGTGGACTAAATACGGGCAAAGTGCTAAGAATGAGGCCCTAAACGTGGCCAGCACTCCAGTGAGGTTAACCACTGTTACCAACATGGATAAATCTCACTTGCAGATCTCTTCCAAGAGAAAAACAAATGAACAACTCCTCAATGATTAAAGGCACTGTTCCCTGCCCCTAAAGGAGAAAGGAGGCAGGAGTTTGCCCACTCGCTCTGTCCAGCTAGGGCCAAGGAGGGGAAACTCCCACCTCATTTGTCCCTCCCTTTTCTCTCAGGCTGGATGTCTTGGTGTTACTGAGATAAGACGGCTTTCTTCAGTCAAAATCCTCCCAATTCCTAATGTATATTGGAATGCATTTTTAAAGTTACTGTATGTCGCACAGATTGTATCTTCTTTTTTCCCCCCATTCTGTTATATGTGGTACCTAGAATAGTCAAATGTATACAGTCAGAAAGGACATTGGTAGATGCCAGGGGCCAGTGGTGGGGAAGGGAGAAGGGGGTACTTGGTGTTTAAGGGGGACAGAGTTCAATTTGGGAAGGTGAAAAATTCAGGAGATTGTTCAGTGTTCTGAGAGGGGCTAGATGGGGATCTTTGGGAACATACAGGATGGGAAGTTATTACCAAACTCCTGTCCAGGCAGGAGAACCTCTCCTCCATTCCCAGAAGAGCTGGCATGCAACAGAGTGCCAGGCACACAGTGCTCTGTTCAGTGACATGCTTTGGGGATTTAAGATGGCACTGATGTTGACACCATAATACTAATTAATGAAACATTTAGTAGACTCCTTATCAGGTATGTAAGTACAAAATACTGTACTCTTGACTTTTGATAGAACCCTGACCCCCTGACATGGATGGACTGGGGGAAAAATCAGCCCTGTGGGGCATCAGCTGGATGTAATGCCACACCAAGGAATGAGTAGAGAATAATGTATTGACAATACTCTCAATATTTTAGGTTGCATTATGTGGCATGTGAGACCTCAGTTCTCCAACCACTTGCCCCCTCACTGGGAGTGCAGAATCCTAACCACTGGACCACCAGGGAAATCTGACAGTATTAACAACAAAATTCATAGTGAGCCCTTAAAGCAACTGACAAGTGTTACTGCACCTAATTTTCCCAGTGACCCTCCCATGAAAGAAGTGATTTTTATTTCCCTTTCAGAGATGAGCAAACCTGGGCTCAGAGAGGGCAAATAGCTTGTGTGGGCACAGTATCACACAGATAGTAAGTGGTGGGTGTAGGAGTCAATCTTAGTTCTATCCTCAGGTTGTTATGTGGACTAAATACGGGCAAAGTGCTAAGAATGAGGCCCTAAACGTGGCCAGCACTCCAGTGAGGTTAACCACTGTTACCAACATGGATAAATCTCACTTGCAGATCTCTTCCAAGAGAAAAACAAATGAACAACTCCTCAATGATTAAAGGCACTGTTCCCTGCCCCTAAAGGAGAAAGGAGGCAGGAGTTTGCCCACTCGCTCTGTCCAGCTAGGGCCAAGGAAGGGAAACTCCCACCTCATTTGTCCCTCCCTTTTCTCTCAGGCTGGATGTCTTGGTGTTACTGAGATAAGACGGCTTTCTTCAGTCAAAATCCTCCCAATTCCTAATGTATATTGGAATGCATTTTTAAAGTTACTGTATGTCGCACAGATTGTATCTTCTTTTTTCCCCCCATTCTGTTATATGTGGTACCTAGAATAGTCAAATGTATACAGTCAGAAAGGACATTGGTAGATGCCAGGGGCCAGTGGTGGGGAAGGGAGAAGGGGGTACTTGGTGTTTAAGGGGGACAGAGTTCAATTTGGGAAGGTGAAAAATTCAGGAGATTGATGATACTGAGAGTTGGTCAACAATGTGAATGTACTTACTGCCACTGAACCATATAGTTAAATATTGGTAAAATAGTATGCTTTGTATTATGTGACTTTTACCACAATTAAAACAAACATTAAAAAAAATCCTCGTGACTCCCACACCAACAGGAGAGTGCAAGGTGTTTGGTTATGCAGGGAGAGGTAAAGGGGAGGGTGAGAGGTACGGCAGAGGGAAAAAGATGAGATATAATGAACCATACTTCCCAGCAGTGTTTTCCAACACAGGTCCTCTGGGTACTGGAGAAAGCACGCACATGTTTTCTTTATTTTAAAGAAAGCAATGTCTACAAAATTCATTATTTCTAGAGATTTGATATGTTCTGTTTCATTTCTTCCTTCTCTCTCCATCCCAATCTCTTTATGGGCTTTTGCCACCCAAGGGGATTTCTCGAAAATTGTTACAGCCACTGGTGGGGCTGGATATTGATATGCGATCATCTTTTTATTTTTACTTTTTATTAGATAATCTACTTTCAGAAACTATATCTGAGGTTGTTTTACCAACTGACTAGAAAATGCTGCTAAATGTATTTCACCCTTCTTTCAACAAGTCAAGACTGGGATTATTTCAAAGAGAAGATGAGACATAAAATTGTATTGAGGAGAAGCTGTCATTACTGCAGTCTTTAAGAGAGCTAAGCAGCAGTTCCATATTATTTCTTTGGGCAACTCAAAGTAATATTCAATTAGCCCTGTGAAGTAAAGATGAGACAAATGTCACTGGGTGCATTTTTCTCCTGAAGAAACAGCACGGAGAGGAAAAGTGATATGCTTGTTCAGAATGCACAGTGCAGGCAAGCAGAACTTGAAGCTACATGTAGACCTCACAATTAGTCAGTGAATATAATAGTTAACCACCAGACATGTGCATTGGACCAAAGAAACCAAAGCAACCTATCAGCCACAAATGGCTGCCCTTTATGGGGCGTGAACCTTGGACTTGCCAGAGTTCCCACACTTCTCCCTAACATGGATGGAGTCTCTTTTGTCATTCCTGATCCTCACTTAGACTGTGATGTCCATTTCTGTTGCCTGTTTGAGAATCAGGCATAAGCAGTAGACACCAGTTGACAGGATTGACCCCAGTGATCAATATGATGGGGGAGCAAAGGGACAGGGAAGGATTATCAGCCTGTTTGAGACTGAGAAAATAGAAATGCAAAATATAGCAAGGCCTTCACCCATCGTTCCTCCAGGCTTCCACTCTCTCTGCTACCCCTTTGCCCTGATAATCTTGCAGATGTTTCCGGAAGATTTTAAATTTCAGTTGCAACAGAAATCCTTAGTGGTGTGTCATGCTCACCTCTTAGCTTTCCCCCTTAGTACATCTATCTTTTAGGAATTTGTGACTTGCGACAGACTGCAAATGTCAGATGGGGGAAAAGACAAATGATAATAATATGCTGGGAGTTGCAGCCTCTTTGCTAATTCACAGAAGCTGTTTCCCAAAAAACATTGCCTTCAACCTATCAGCCACAAATGGCTGCCCTTTATGGGGCGTGAACCTTGGACTTGCCAGAGTTCCCACACTTCTCCCTAACATGGATGGAGTCTCTTTTGTCATTCCTGATCCTCACTTAGACTGTGATGTCCATTTCTGTTGCCTGTTTGAGAATCAGGCATAAGCAGTAGACACCAGTTGACAGGATTGACCCCAGTGATCAATATGATGGGGGAGCAAAGGGACAGGGAAGGATTATCAGCCTGTTTGAGACTGAGAAAATAGAAATGCAAAATATAGCAAGGCCTTCACCCATCGTTCCTCCAGGCTTCCACTCTCTCTGCTACCCCTTTGCCCTGATAATCTTGCAGATGTTTCCGGAAGATTTTAAATTTCAGTTGCAACAGAAATCCTTAGTGGTGTGTCATGCTCACCTCTTAGCTTTCCCCCTTAGTACATCTATCTTTTAGGAATTTGTGACTTGCGACAGACTGCAAATGTCAGATGGGGGAAAAGACAAATGATAATAATATGCTGGGAGTTGCAGCCTCTTTGCTAATTCACAGAAGCTGTTTCCCAAAAAACATTGCCTGCTAATTAAACAAACCTTTTTTTTTTTCCTCTGACAGATGAAAACATGGGGAAGATCTTATCCTGTCAGATGGAGAGCAGCGCTGCCCTGGGAGATGCCTTCTTTTTCTAAGGGAATTGACTTCTTGGGAACAGCAGTGAAAAACTCTGATCTTCAAACCACTTGACAAACATTAATTAATCTACCTGTACCCTGAGGGTAGGTATCGCTCATCAGCATCCCTGCCTCATGGTCTTTGCTGTGGCATGCCCTACAAACACGAGCTGTCTATCACTGGCGGCCGCTCCCCGCCACCCCACCCCAATTCTCTGCCCCCTGAATAGCCACTTTGGAGCAGCTGGGGTGACAGTTCTTACCACCCTCTGAAGTTCTTTGACTTGTTTACTTGTTCATACTCTGTCTCTCTTTAGAGCACTGTGAGTTCCCACAGGGAAGGCTCCTTGTCCATCTTATTCACTATGGTATCCTCAGTGCCTGGGACTGGCCTAGTGTGTAGTCGTTGTTAAATAAACATTGCTTGGATGAATTTACTGCTTATTCTCTATAAGCTACTGGTTCAATGATGACAAGTTACTGTTTAGAAGAGGATGTGTCTGTATTTGAAGTACCGAAGAACTGTAGCCCCTCCAAAATACACATACATGTTCTATAATAGCCCCTAGTACCAGTGGATGTGGCCTTATTTGGAAATAGGGTCTTTGCAGATATGATCAAGTTAAAATGATCAATTGAAGTGAAGTCGCTCAGTCGTGTCCGACTCTTTGTGACCCCATGGACTGTAGCCTACCAGGCTCCTCNAAATACACATACATGTTCTATAATAGCCCCTAGTACCAGTGGATGTGGCCTTATTTGGAAATAGGGTCTTTGCAGATATGATCAAGTTAAAATGATCAATTGAAGTGAAGTCGCTCAGTCGTGTCCGACTCTTTGTGACCCCATGGACTGTAGCCTACCAGGCTCCTCCCTCCATGGGATTCTCCAGGCAAGAGTACTGGAGTGGGGTGCCATTTTCCTTCTCCAGGAAAATGATCAAAGTGAGCCATAAATCCAATGACTGATGTCTCTATAAGAAGAGGGGGATTTGTACCTAGAGACACAAATGCACAGAGAAGATGACGTGAAGATGGAGGCAGAGACTGGAGTTGCTGCTGCTGCTGCTGC
Source organism: Oreotragus oreotragus (assembly GCA_006410675.1). Classification (NCBI taxonomy): domain Eukaryota; kingdom Metazoa; phylum Chordata; class Mammalia; order Artiodactyla; family Bovidae; genus Oreotragus; species Oreotragus oreotragus. The sequence continues at coordinate 507,932 of SJYX01019867.1, read as the reverse complement.
TAAGTGGCTTCAGTTGTGTCCGACTCTGTGCAATCCCATAGACGGCAGCCCACCAGGCTACCCTGTCCCTGGGATTCTCCAGGCAAGAACACTGGAGTGGGTTGCCATTTCCTTCTCCAGTGCATGAAAGTGAAAAGTGAAAGTGAAGTTGCTCAGTCGGGTCCAACTCTTCGCGATCCCATGGACTGTAGCCCACCAGGCTCCTCCGTCCATGGGATTTTCCAGGCCAGAGTACTGGAGTGGGGTGCCATGGCCTTCTTCTGAGATTGGAGTTAGGCATCTACAAACTGAAGAATCCCAAAGATTCCCTGACAGCAGCCACTAGAAGCTAGGAGAGGGGAGGAAGGATGCCTTCCAGGAAATTTTGGAGGGAGCATTGCCTTGATGAAGCACTGATTTCAAACATCTGGCCTTCAGAACTGTGAAGGAATACATTTCTGTTGTTTTAAGCCACCCAGTTTGCGGTGCTCTGTTACAACAACCCTGGGAAACCAACACATGAAGGTTATTACAGTTCAACAAGAGACCCCTGAGGGAATGAGACAGGAAGCACTCCTCACGCTTGCTGGGAAGCTCAGTTTACTTATGGCCTCCACTGTGGGGCAAGGTGGTCTCATAGCAGCTTTGTCAGAGCGGTAAGAGACATGGATGGGCAGAAAGGGAAGGGTGTGGAATTTACTGAGGCTTTCTCTTTGTGCCAAGAAGCTCTCTGACCTGGTTGAGTCTGTCTGCTCTTCTGATATGGCCCCCTGAAATCCTTCATGTTTGGAGAGGCCTTTCTCCTGGGGTTAGCTTCACTTGGCTTGTTCATTGTCATGGATACCACTAGCTACCTATTGACTGGCTGATCTCCATTTTGGATCTTTAAGTTCTCACTTTGTGTGGTCTACATTATTTGTTTCCAGTGAGATTAAGGGATCTGCTATGGACAGGGCCATTGGTGTATCAGTTAGTAAAAAATAAATAAATAAATAAATAACATTTTTAATTGGAATAAAATTACTTTAAAATGTGTTAGTTTCTGCTGTACAACAGTGTGAGTCAGCTATATGCATGCATATATGGAGCCTCCCTCACACCTGTGTTGACACACAGTTATGCTCTAGGACATTTCCTCTCATACTAATCATAATCACCGAGGCCCAGAGAGTCAGCTGAAATAGTACATCCATTGCTCAGAAGTACATTCCTTTTGTAACTAAGGAATGTTTAAAATGTCCAGTAGTTTTGGAATGCCAAGGTCCTTGATTCTGATTTTTTAGCTCCTTAGGAAGATTCTGGAGTGGTGATTCCTACACTTGTTTTGGTGACAGAACCTTTGAGCATCTGAGGATGTTATGGAATCTTTCCAGGTGGACATGTACATACATCTGGATGATGCTTTGGGTCTGGACCCTGAGTTGGGAATCCCTCCTCTGGACCATCTTCTTCTTCATCCCAGCTTCTCACAAGCAGAAGCTGTTTGGCTCCCCCACTGAGTTACAGAAGAGGAGTCCTGGCCTCTTGCTTTCCGGAAGACAGTGGAGGAGCCCTGGCCTCTTGGTTGATCTAATCTGACTTTTTCCTTTATTTACATAATTCACCAGCATGATGATTACTATGATGTGTCAACTTGACCGGGCTACGAGGAGCCCAGAAATTTGGTCAAACATTATTCTGGATGTATCTGTAAGAGTGCTTCTAGGTGAGATTAACATGGGAATCAGCAAACTGAGCAAAGCAGCTTGCCCTCCCCATGGGTAAATATGTGTCTATATCTCCTGCTGATTCTCTTTCTCTGGAGAATCCTGACTAATATAACCAGGAAAGAGGAATCAGGCTCTATGCCTCATTTCGCCTGTTAGCTCTTCTTCCTCAGCGGATCTGGCCTTGTGTGTGTGTGTATACAAACTAGAAATTCCAAGGCTTACTTTTAGGCTATTAATTAGTGCGAACTAGGATGCCTACAGATTAAAAGAAAGAAGGTTTCCAGACCAGAGTGCCTGGCATGGGTTTCGCACAGTTGTAATCATAAAAGATGCTTATGTTTGCTTCGTTGTCAGCATATGGCTCCACTTATCGTAATACATATGCACCTGAGGAAACTAATATTTTAAAAAAGGATTCTTGAACCTGGCTATGTTAGTCTTCAGTTTGGCAGCCTAAGAAAATGGTTAGCTAATCTTCCGGTTATTTAATTGGCCCTTTATACTTGATCCCAATGTATCCATTTTTCTTTGCCTTATACTTGAGTGAGAACGGTCTGTTCTTGGTGGTGGAGGTAACTGGTTAGGTTGGAAGTCACTTCCTTTGCTGTATCACCACCTCTCTCCTTTACTAGGATTAAAACTTCTGCTCCCCTGGGAAAGGGCAGAGACAGGGCCAGGGGAGCAATAGCTGCCTTCCTTGAACGAGACCTATGGAAGGAGTGGGAGCCCCGTGGGGTCGTTGTAATAATGGCCCCAGTGAGCCTGGTCTAGGTCATCCCCTCCATTCCCACAGCCTCTCTGGGTCCTGAAAGCTCCAATGCACAGGCGGGTGGGAAAGCGCTCTGTGGCCAGACTAATCTGGGCTCTAACTGCGCTCAGGGCCCTCTCTTGTACTAGTGTGTGACCCTGCTGGGCGAGTTCCCCCATTTCTGGAAGCAATACATGTGTCTGGGGGGCTGAGTGAGGACAGCGTACATGTAAAGAAAGACCCTCAAGCACTGCTGATGCACTGTGGATGCTGAGTAAATTGTAGCTGCTTCTCCATTAATCTGCACTCATGCCCTCATGGCAACCTCTTAAATGCTGCTTCTCTCACCTTGCACATGGCTGTCAGCTTAATCTTCTTAATGTCATCAAAAATCTTCTATGGAAAATATGCAAAAATTCCCCAAAGCCTTGGCCCTGATTGGTCAGATTATGGACAACCTGTTCTTTTCCTTTTAATGTGTTTCTGTCTCTACTCACTGACCAGGAAAAAATAAAAAAATAAAATAAAATAAAAGCTATTCTTCCACAGTGGTGAGAGCAGTTCTGAGCCTGCTGTTCATTGGCCCTGGTTGAATTTGTCCTCATTGGCCATGTCACCATGTCACTTCACCTCCCACCCCAGCTTCTTCTCAGCTATAAACTACAGTGCAAAGATTGAATGGGAAAATGCATGTCAGAGACCCAGCACAGGGCTTAAGCACTGAATGTTTTGAACCCCAGGAAGTGTCTGAAATATTGCCCTTGCTAAGAGTTTGTTAACAGATCTGTAGAACATAGTCAATCACGTCTCTCTGTCCTCTCCCTCCATAACCCCAATTCTCATCTTTGGCCTTGATTCAGATGAAGCTTAGGGTCAGGCTGGGTTCTGCTCTGGCCAGGTCAGCCAGGCACTCCCTCTGGCACTCCCGTGTCTCTGACCACAGGCCACCAAGACCAGGGCCCTGCCTTATATGCCACACATGCAAATCAGGATCAAAAGCTTGCCTTCCCCTGCTAAGAGCAAGGGGGCTGTGGGCAGGAGTAACTGAGCAACACAGGCACAGCTGGAAGGCCTTGGCCATTCTTTGGCCTTGATTCAGATGAAGCTTAGGGTCAGGCTGGGTTCTGCTCTGGCCAGGTCAGCCAGGCACTCCCTCTGGCACTCCCGTGTCTCTGACCACAGGCCACCAAGACCAGGGCCCTGCCTTATATGCCACACATGCAAATCAGGATCAAAAGCTTGCCTTCCCCTGCTAAGAGCAAGGGGGCTGTGGGCAGGAGTAACTGAGCAACACAGGCACAGCTGGAAGGCCTTGGCCAGTTCCATAGGACGAGACCTCCCCTTGGGCTCTGCGCTGTGTTTAAATCTCTGAAAGCCCATGGCTTGTGCCAATCAGGACTATCAGCAGCGGCATCAAAAGGAGACAATAATAAGCCATTTATGGTTCCTTGTCAGTAACCGTTGACAGTGAATCCTGCAGATCTGATCCCTGTCTTCAGGATGAGTGTAGGGCAGACACAGAGGGTGTGTCAGCTGCAGCTCACGCAGCTTCCGGAATGTAGAGATGTAGCCTCAGTCAGTCCTGAGACATCACAGTGTCCTGGCTAAATGTCCTGCTTCTGGAAGGGGGAATCTGCTCTCTTGTGGCTGAGGCTCTTGGCACTGGTTTGCTCTCCTGGCTGTTCTGCAAGCACTTCATGTGTTTGCTTGCATGTGAATAGTCACAGGAAATTCAATAAAAAGTTGTTCATGATAATGGAAAGGAAAAAAAAAAAAAAACCCATACAAATCTTGGATGTGCAGTGAGAGGAGGTTTTGACTGTCTTTGGACCCAATTATTGGAGAAAAGAATACTTTGAAGGTGCATGGAAGGATTAGGAGAAATTTCTCTGTGAGTCCAGTTCTCTCTGTCAGCCATCCTGGATATCTCTTTTTCCCAGGAACCTATACAGTGCTAGGGTTTCACTTCACAGGGAGTTTCTAGTTCTATAGGTGCTTCTGAAGCAACTCAGTGTTAACACCTGGACAGGGGCATATTGTGTGGCAGCTAAACAGGCTTCTTCTGGAGGAAGGGAAAAAAAGGATCTCTCTAGACAGTTTTGGAGAAAGTCATTCAGCTGGGTTGGAGCATGAGTATAGTATACGTGTGCTCCGCGCGGCCGACTCTTTAGGAGGTTGTCGTTGTTTAGTTGCTAAGTTGTGCTCGATTCTTTTGGGGTCCCCATGGACTGTGGCCCACCAGGCTTCTCTGTCTATGGAATTTTCCATTTTCTAGTATTCAAGAATACTAGAGTGGATTGCCATGCCCTCCTCCAGGGGATGTTCCTGACCCAGGGATTGAATGCGAGTCTCTTGCGTCTCCTGCATTCGCAGGTGGATTCTTGACCATTGTGTCCCCTGGGAAGCCCGTGGGTACTTAACTGAGCTAGATGACCCTACTGTGTTTTTGTTTTTGTTTCAAGTAAGATTTGCTCTTCAGGGAACTTGCCAGTTCCCTGGCAGTCCAGTGGTTAAGACTCTGTGCTTCCATTGTACAGGACGCATGTTCTACCCCTGGTCGGGGAACTAAGATCCTGCATGCTGTGCAGCTGGGCAAAAAACAAACAAAAAGTTATGCTTTTCTTCCCTGAAATGACTTGTGTTTCTCTCCTCTAGCTTTCTGCCCTGCCCTCACTGTCAGCTGACAACCTCACCACGTGTTCTATTGAAAATAAGAGGCACCATCAGCTATAACAGATGGAACCACCCCCCTTTCCCATCAACAAACTCCCACCGCCTGGCCTGCCCTCTCTTCCTCTGCTCCTTTCTTCTGAGTGTTTGTCCCATTTCCTCAGAGGCCAGGCCCTCCTCCTGGGATCAGGATTCCACCCTCTGATATCTTTTCAGGGAATGGATTTTTTATTCACTCTTCGGCACTGCTGTCTCCCTCCCTCCTGGATCATTTCCATCAGCTACAGACAAACGTGATCTGGTGGCTTCCATATTTAACTCTCCTCCACATTTTGCCCCATTTCTTTGCTTCCTTTTAGAGCCCACATACCCGGAAGAGTTGGTTTCTGCCCACTCTATGGCTTTCTTACCTTTCTTCACTCCTCATCTACCTCCACCTAGTTTTTGCTCCTGTCACTCTATTGAATTGCTGTAGTCAAGGTCAACCAGTGACCTCTGTGGCACCGACTCCAGAGTACCCTTCTCTGTGTCTCTCAGCCCCCAGCACAGTGACCACCCTTCTCCACACTCTGCTGCCTGAGCTCTCAGGACCCTGTGCCCTCTTGCCTCTTTTCTATTCAGGGGTCTCTCCTTTGTAGCCTTCTCTGCAGACTCCCATCTTCTACTTAGGTTTAAAAACTGGCATTCTTAGAGGGTCTGTCCTGGGTCCTCCTATATTCCCCCAAACACCATCTATCTAGGTGATCTCATCTACAGCTTTAAATAGTGTCTAGAGGTTCTTGTTGGTTAGTTTCTGACTCTTTGTGACCCCATGGATTGGAGCTGACCAGGCTCCTCTGTCCACAGGATTCTCTAGGTGAGAATACAGAAGTGGGTTGCCATTTCTTTCTCCAGAGGATCTTTTCAACCTAGGATTCAAACCTGTGTCTCCTGCACCTCCTGCATTGGCAGACGGGTTCTTTATCACCGAGCCACCTGGGATGCTGGCCTAGTGCTTAGTAGGCACTAAGTAAATATTTGTAGAATCAATAAGGTGTTATTTGTTTGTGCACTTAAATCAACAGCCACACATGTCCCTCTCTCAGTGGCCCATTTTCTCTTGCCTTGTGCTCATAGTTCTTACAAATGGTCATAGGGGCCACTCATCTGTCTTGCAGTGAAATAAAGTAATTTTTTTCATCAGCAGTAATGATCCCCTTGAATCTGTCAGCAGACACATGCTCAGAAATAAGGATAATTTTAGTTGAAAAAGCTCAGAAAGGGCTCTTGTGAGTATCCTGAGAGTACAGTGGAGAGCTGGAAACATATTTCTCCCGAATTTCAACTAGAACTCTCACTCACAGAGGCTCCTTCAGACAGGAAAGAGGAAGGAAGTCTAAAGTCTCCAAAAATTGCAAATGATAAATCCAAGTGAGAGCGAAACTTCCTCTCTTAAAAAATCACTACCTCCCACAATGATAGAAAAAAAAAAATCTATAAAAGTAGACTTGTGGGGGTGAGGGTAGAGTGGGGTGAATAAACAGTAAAGGAACTTGCCTATTAAATATGGGGAATAAAGAAGAAAACCAGCTTAGACACTGGATCAGACAATTCGAAAAGTCCCTGAGTACAACGCCATATGGAACAGCTATGAATTTTAATTCAAGAGGAGACATAGCTTTTGTCTGTTTAACTTGTTCCAGCTCCTCTTATTATTACTAGTACATTGATTCCATTTCTTGAGCCCTGAGGCTTTTCTTGTTTCCTATCATTTGAACTTGTAAGTATTTTCCTTTGTCGCCCCTCTCCCCCGCCTTCAGCATTCTTGGTTCTTCCACAAACATCCTCCATCTACGGTCACCTACTGGAGATAGAGAAATAGCCTCTAACGTTTTTCTGTTCAATGTACTTGAGGGTAATACTTTGAATATAGCACAGGATTATTAGGACATTCTGACCTCAAAATTTTGGTGGGCTGGCACACTGTTGCAGAATGTGGTAGTAACTAGATTTTCCAAGTTATCTAGGGGAAGAATCAAGGGCATGTAGTAACTTTTATGAGGAGCAGTGCCAATTCTTCCAAATTCGTTCTAAACTTCTTGAGCATTAACTAGTCCAATCCCCACCATATAGGTTCCACTAAAAGTTGCAAACCTAGATGAGCTATTTTTAATAAGAAAAGAAAGGTTCTGCAAAGCCCCTCTCTTCCTGATTGCAAGGTGTGTCAGTAGAGGGAGTTTTTCTACACAGACATTTCTGCTCTGTGTACAAGTACTATCCATTTTCCCTGTCTATGTGGGTTTTAATCAGTATTAGATAGATATCTGGATTTCCTCAGTGGCTCAGCGGTGAAGAATCTGCCTGCAATGCAGGAGTCATGGGTTCGATCCCTGGGTCAGGAAGATTCCCTGGAGGAGGGCATAGCAATCCACTGTAGTGTTCTTGCTTGGAGAATCTCATGGACAGAGGAGCCTGGCAGGCTACAGTCCATGGGGTTGCAAAGAGTTGGACATGACTAAAGCAACTGAAGCAACTGAGCACGCGTGCAGATATATATATATATATCAGAGTCTGAGCTGTCTTTAGAAAAGTAAACTATTACAAGTGTTATTGTAATGGCGGACATATGTCCTTTTATATTTGTAAAAACCTATAAAATGTACAACACAAAGAGTGGACCCCAATGTAAACTATGGCCTTGATTAATAATAATGTGTCAGTATTGGCTCACCAGTTGAAACAAATATACCAGATGAATGCAAAATATTAATAATAACAGGAGAAACTACGCGCAGAGAGAGATGGTGTATATGGGAACTCGATACTCTGCACAGACCTAAAACTGCCCCAAAAAGTAAAGTCTAGCAATTAAAAATATATAAAAGCAGTTGCAGTTCCTCTGGTTTCCAGATCTTTGTTGGTTTTAAAGATTATTTCATAGAACTGTTCTGAACAGCCTGAAAACACAGTAACAGTGAACCTCAAAGAAGCAGGTGAACTCTGCCATCTTGAAGGGGTGCTGACATCACGCTGGAGTCTAGATGTCCTGATCATGTCCCACAGAGTCCTCTTCCTCCATCTCCCTGATTCAAATCCTACACAGTGCTCACAGCCCAGCTCCCTGTGATCCTCTTCACCAGAACTTCTTGTTCTCTACCTGGAAGTAATTTTGTTACCATTCCTGGAATTTTCCCAGCTTCTGCAACTTGGACACGGGGCTCTTCCTATTTCTGCCACCAGTTAGCTTGAGCTGTTGGAGGAATCCTGGTTGTTCCCCCTGATGAACTTGCTTCACCCTCCATCGCCCTACTTGTCATGCACCTGAAGGATTGTTAGAATGGTACCTGGATTTTCTTTCTTCGGAATTGCTGTTCTTGCCTGTCTGCAAGTATGCATGCTCTGTGCTGTTTAGTATTCTGCACAGTTGACTTTCTTTTTTGGGGAGTTGTTTCAGCAAAGCATTTATATTTATTTATTTTTAAACTTTTTATTTTGTATTGGGGTATAACTGATTAACAATGCTGTGATAGTTTCAGGTGGATAGCAAAGGGACTCAGCCATACATGTACATGTATCCATTCTCCCCCCAGATGCCTTCTCATCCAGGCTAACACATAACATTGAGCAGAGTTCCCTGTGATATACAGTAGGTCCTTGTTGGTTATCCATTTTAAATATAGCAATGTGTACATGTTGACCCCAAACTCCCTAACTATCCCTTCCCCCATCCTCCCCTTGCCCGCGCAACGGTAAGTTCATGCTCTAAGTCTGTGAGTCTCTTTCTGTTTTGTAAGTTCATTTGTATCATTTCTTTTTAGACTCCACATAGAAGGGATGGCATATGATATTTCTCCTTCTCTGTCTGACTTACTTCACTCAGTATGACAAGCTGTAGGTCCATCCATGTTAATCACTAACTTTCAAGAGTCCAACCATTTAAGAACAGGGAGCTGTTCTAAGCCTCAGTACAGCCATTACCCAAACGACACATTGCTCCATATAAACCCTGACACATTAGGGGTGTTTCCTTCTTACAATAGCCTTTTACAGATCTGGTAATTTATTGTGCCTTGAAGGTTGTGTGTGTATATGCTTGTGTGCTTGCAGCACAAGTGGCAGTATGGGAGGTGATGGGCGAGCAAAGAAAGAATGTGAGAAGCTGAGGCCAGGGGCAGAGCAGGGTACTCAGTAGAGCCAGGAGGAACAAGGTTCAGTTCAGTTCAGTTCAGTCGCTCAGTCGTGTCCGACTCTTTGCGACCCCATGAATCGCAGTGCTGGTGGGCTGCCATCTATGGGGTCGCACAGAGCCAGACATGACTGAAGTGACTTAGCAGCAGTAGCAGCAGCAGCTCTTATCAAAGGAGAAGTCCTGAGTTAAATCTGCAAATAATAATACACTTTTTCACTATGTTTTGCCTTTTTAGCCTGTCATAATTAGCTTCCCCCCTCCCCCAAGGTCTTTCGTTTCTGAGGATGGCGTTTAAGGTGATGGCTTTGGATATTTCAGGAACTAATTCCGTTTTCCTGCTTCCTTTTATGCAGGAGGAATACATGTTATTTAACATCTGGTTTTCTCCTGATAATCTTTTTTTTAATTTTTTTTTAAGGGGTACGCCTCAACTAAGAATCTAGAAGAGTAGAGGGAAAATGCTTTTCCTCCCATACACATGCAATGGAACGCCACTCAGCAGTAGAAAAGAGTGACCCAGCAACCCATGGAAGGACAAGGGTAACCCTTACATACATATATATATATATTGTTAAGTGAAAGGATCCAACCTGAGGGAGCTGCCCACAATATGACCCCGTCTGTGAGATTCTGGGAAAGACAAAACTACACAGATAATAAGCAGAAGATGGGGTGGGGGAGCTCAAAGGATCCCGTGTGATACTTTAGGGTGCATATCTGTCACTATGCGTTTGTCTAAGCCCGCGGATTTGTGTAGCCCAAGGTATTCATCATAATCTACTCTGATTTCATTATTTTGGATGTATCAGTGGACTATACAATGTGACACTGCATCTAACTGTAATAGAAATACATAGAAAAACCTCACTGTAGGGGATGGGGTAACAAGTGCTAAGTTAACATTGGAAAAGAACAGAATCTGTAGACTAAAGGCAAAATGGAGCTTCCATGAACGATGGGCTTGACTTTAGAAGGTTCTTTCCAGGATGTAGTAGCTAAGAAAGCTGAAACCTCTGCACATGTCACCTGGAAAAGAGCAACACAGAGATGAAAGGCAGATGGTGGGAGCCAGGTTCCTCACTGTGGGAGTGAGAGCTACACAGGGAAGGACTTCTGCCTTGGTAATCCTCAACCTCAGCTTCCTGGGAAAATGACATGGGGAGTTGACTGGCCAGAAATGCACAGATCTTCGCACTGCGAATGCCCTGCAGATGTAGGGACCTCACACCTCATCTTTCCACCAATACCTACTAGAAACACTCAGCTCTCAGTGATCTGCCAGGTGCAGCTTTTAGGCCACCTGATGCAAAGAACTGATGCTTTTCCCTGATGGAAAAGATTGAAGACAGGGGGAGAAGAGGACAACAGACGATGAGATAGTTGGATGGTGTTACCAACTCGATCGACATGAGTTTGAGTAGGCGCCAGGAGCTGGTGATGGACAGTGAAGCCTGGGGTGCTGCAGTCCTTGGGGTTGCAAAGAGTCAGACACAACTGAGCAACTAAACTGACTGAGCCCCCAGGCAGGAACAGGGGTGTGAGGGTCTTGCTTACCCCTAAGTTGTCCCAGAATCCCGGTCTTGGAAGTTGGAGTCAGGATCGGGGTGCCTGGGCCTCTGACGAGCAGCTGGTTGGAGAAAGACCAGTCCTGAGGGCAGGGTTGCCCTGAAGTCTCTGAGCTGTGATGCCCTGCTGGGATTCATCCCTGGTGGGGACACAGGCGGGGCCTACAGTGGTTCCCAGGTGGCACCAACAATAAAGAACCCACCTTGAACAGCAAGGAGATCAAACCAGTCAATCCTAAAGGAAATTAACCCTGAGTATTCATTGGAATGACTGATGCTGAAGCTCCAATACTTTGGCCACCTGATGTGAAGAGCTGGCTCATTGGAAAAGACCTTGATGCTGGGAAAGATTGAAGGCGGGAGGAGAGGGGTAACAGAAGATGAGATGGTTGGATGGCATCATCAACTCAAGGGACATGAGTTTGAGCAAACTCCAGGAGATAGTGAAGGACAGGGAAGCCTGGGGTGTTGCAGTCCATGGGATCACAAAGGGTCAGACATGACTAAATGACTAACAATTTCTCTTTTTGAAAAACAAATGTATACCTTAATCTGGTTGCTGTATACCTGCAACAACAACAACAACAACAACAAAAAAACATTATTTTTACAAATAAATTGAAATGCCTACTATTTTCCTGTAGAGCATTGGTGACAACAAATGTTGGAGATGGCCTGGAGAAAAGGGAAACCTTCTACACTGCTGGTTCAGTTCAGTTCAGTTCAGTCGCTCAGTCGTGTCCGACTCTGTGACCCCATGAATCGCAGCACACCAGGCCTCCCTGTCCATCACCATCTCCCGGAGTTCACTCAGACTCACGTCCATCGAGTCCGTGATGCCATCCAGCCATCTCATCCTCGGTCGTCCCCTTCTCCTCCCGCCCCCAATCCCTCCCAGCATCAGAGTCTTTTCCAATGAGTCAACTCTTCGCATGAGGTGGCCAAAGTACTGGAGTTTCAGCTTTAGCATCATTCCTTTCAAAGAAATCCCAGGGTTGATCTCCTTCAGAATGGACTGGTTGGATCTCCTTGCAGTCCAAGGNCTTCGCATGAGGTGGCCAAAGTACTGGAGTTTCAGCTTTAGCATCATTCCTTCCAAAGAAATCCCAGGGCTGATCTCCTTCAGACTGGACTGGTTGGATCTCCTTGCAGTCCAAGGGACTCTCAAGAGTCTTCTCCAACACCACAATTCAAAAGCATCAATTCTTCGGCGCTCAGCCTTCTTCAAAGTCCAACTCTCACATCCATACATGACCACAGGAAAAACCACAGCCTTGACTAGATGGACCTTAGTCGGCAAAGTAATGTCTCTGCTTTTGAATATTCTATCTAGGTTGGTCATAACTTTTCTTCCAAGGAGTAAGCGTCTTCTAATTTCATGGCTGCAGTCACCATCTGCAGTGATTTTGGAGCCCCCAAAAATAAAGTCTAACACTGTTTCCACTGTTTCTCGATCTACTTCCCATGAAGTGATGGGACCAGATGCCATGATCTTTGTTTTCTGAATGTTGAGCTTTAAGCCACCTTTTTCACTCTCCTCTTTCACTTTCATCAAGAGGCTTTTTAGCTCCTCTTCACTTTCTGCCATAAGGGTGGTGTCATCTGCATATGTGAGGTTATTAATATTTCTCCCGGTAATCTTGATTCCAGCTTGTGTTTCTTCCAGTCCAACGTTTCTCATGATGCATTCTGCATATAAGTTAAATAAGCAGGGTGACAATATACAGCCTTGACGTACTCCTTTTCCTATTTGGAACCAGTCTGTTGTTCCATGTAATGTCTTGGGCATTAAGTTTAATAAATTTTGAATTGTATCCAATACACTTTGGCATGATCATTTATCGAGAAACTACCTTAAATAAATAACATTCTGTGATAGAAGCTGTACAGACATTAAAAATAAGACATCATGTTTTATATATGTAATACCTTTACCTCTTCAGAGCACACAAATACCAATATGCTTGTACCTGGCTTTCCTTAAATCATCTCTTTACTGGCTACACATTTGAAATTCCTTTTAGGTTAAAGAACCAAGTGACTAATGAAAGACCTTTTATTCAGTTTAGTTCATGGACTCCTGTGCGCAAGGTTGCTGTGAGAACTGACTGATTCAAACAGGACTGATTAATACCTTAAGAACAGTATCCAGTTATAACACAGTAAGCACAGGATAAATGTCAGCTATTACTATTAGATTTCAGTTTAAATGTTACCAATCTAGTAAGGTTTTCTCACACAGAACATATAGATCTTAAAGTTACAAATTATATGTCAAAGACACGCATGTACCTCAAGCACATACTTGTATAAAAAAGCACTCAGAATCTGGCAGTGACTCTGAAAGGACAAAGGACTCCGAAGACTATATATCCTACAAACTCATCAGTGGAAAGCAGACCAAACACAGAGAAAGCTGCTTCCGAAAACAGACATATAAGAAAATTATGCTCTTTTGGACAGAGTGCTGCAAATATAAAAATTAAGAGGATATATATATATATATACACACACACACACACACACACACATACATAGTCCCTGGCATCAAAGAGTTCAATTTGTATAGGATATGCAAATAACCACTGCAAAACTTAAGTGCTATAATAGCAGATATACACTACGCTAAGCCCCTTCAGTGAAGAAACCGGGAATATGTTTTTGTAATCTCTATACTTAGTACAGTGTCTGACATATAATATGCTGATGATGAATACATGCATGCTTTCGTTTAGTAGCTAGGTCATGTCCGACTCTTGCAACCACATGGACTATATAGTCCACCAAGCTTCTCTGTCCGTGGGATCTTCCAGGCAAGAATATTGGACTGGGTTGCCACTTCCTTCTCCAGAGGATCTTCCCAACACAGGGATCGAACTGGTGTCTCTTGCAACTGCAGGTGGATTTCCTACTACTGAAACACCCAGGAGGCCCCAAATGAATGCATACATGCTAGAGAAAGAAGGCAACGTTAAGTGCCAAGTGTTCAGAAGAGTGTGTTTATAAAGCAAGGACCATCTAACTTGGGTCTAGCAAGGTGAGTAGGAATTTACATTCAGCATTTCAGGCAGAAGAAAGGTTAAGCACAAAGAGACAAAAATTGAAAGAGCATGCAAGCAACAAACCGAGCGTGACTGTATGACTGCTCCTGCAGGGGTGAGACAGCAAATGTAAGTGGGGTCACGTATGTTACATAAGCAATACGAGCAGTGACCAGGTTCTGAAGTGCACCACGAGCAGATCTACCGTAGAAAAGTATGAATGGACTCTAAGAGACAAAGCTGGAGCCTGGAAGTTCCGTTAAAGAGTCACGAGATAATGAGGGCAGGATCGAAACCACTCACTTATACAAACAGACTGATCCAGAAACTGGTGGCTCCTGACCCCGTTCTGCAAACTAAGTCTAGAGAAAACAATCTGAGGAGGTAGTTGAGGCCTAATGTTACCATTGTTTAGAGCTCATCTATAATTCGAAGTGATGGTACTGACCATCTTTCCTCCCGTATCCTTAAAGCCGCACAGTTATTACTGCACTAACTTATCCTCAGAAAAGAGTTGTTTGGTAACCGACGCGTCAAATTTGATATTTTGGGGAGATAATCACTGATAAGGGAAAAGAATCAATAAATTCTGCATAGTCTCCTCGTGTCTGCGTAACTCAATCAAGAATAATCTTTTCGGAGACGCCTACCTAGAGTATTACGTGCGAAAACCACACTGTCCAGGGCCTAGACAAGGACACCTTTGTATCTGTGTATTATGCTCTAACGTGCCTGAAGTCTCCGGCCTCTGACAAAACGTTAAAAAGTCTCAAGCGCAACTTTACTATAAAACTACCCCTGCTGGTATCAAGACAGGTGGGCACAGGCCAGGGTGAATATGCCTTTCAATAAAGAGAATTAAGGGATGGCAGGGTCCCGGGTCAGCGGCACTGTGCTGCCTCGGGCCCCGCCAGCACCCGGCGCCAGCGCTCGAACAGGGAAGCCGCTCTCGAACCACCGCAGAGGGCGCCGGGCGGGAGCCACGGCCGCGGCAGCACCGGCCAGAGGGACGGCCCCCGCGGTCTCAGGACCCATTCCGCGCCTCTCCGCTCCACCACCCCCAGGGAGTCGTTGCAGTGACCGCTCTGCAGTAATTCTCAGAGAGAAGCTAACAGGGTGGTTACCTGGGGTCACTGCAGAGACGACTACCGGTCGGAGAAAACGAAGTTCGGCACCCAGCGGCCCAGGCGCCCGCCACGGCGACCCTTCCCGATCCCACAGGACTCCGGGCGCGCGTTGATCACGTCACTTCCGCCAGTTTCACCCTCGGCTTTAGCAGGCTGCCCACTAGGGGCGCCGGCCGTGGCAAGCGTGGGCGCCGTGTGACTTCCTCTGACTGCCTTGGATACTCGACTTTAGAGAAACAAGAGGCGGGGCGGAGCGCTTCTGGCTTCCGGGGGAGGCCACCCTGCCAGAATATGTTGATTGGTCGCTGCAGGAAGTAGACAAGATACCGATTTTTAAATATTGACTGTTTAAACCAACTAGCGGTGTGACATTGAGCAAGTTACCAGACCGCTCCACCTCAGTTTCTTCATGTATAGGATGGAATGGTAATACCGCTTGTCCTCTAAGAACAATGTGAGAAAAATTAAGGAAGTGCATGAACAGTGCCTGGCGCGCGGTAAGCAGTGTTAGCTATTCTCAAACATGTGGAATGATTTAAAAAAAAAAAAAAAAAA
>SJYX01019867.1:455448-489233 GCA_006410675.1 Oreotragus oreotragus | reverse complement strand
AGGACTGATTTCCTTTAGGATGGACTGATTGGATCTCCTTGCAGTCCAAGGGACTCTCAAGAGGCTTCTCCAACACCACAGTTCAAAAGCATCAATTCTTAGGCACTCAGCTTTCTTTATAGTCCAACTCTCGCATCCATACATGACTATTGGAAAAACCATAGCCTTGACTAAACAGACATTTGTTGGCAAAGTAATGTCTCTGCTTTTTAATATGCTGTCTAGGTTGGTCATAACTTTCCTTCCAAGGAGCAAGCGTCTTTTAATTTCATGGCTGCAATCACCATCCACAGTGATTTTGGAACCCAGAAAAATAAAATCAGCCACTGTTTCCACTGTTTCCCCATCTATTTGCCATGAAGTGATGGAAATGGATGCCATGATCTTAGTTTTCTGAATGTTGAGCCTTAAGCCAACTTTTTCACTTTCATCAAGAGGCTCTTTAGTTCTTCACTTTCTGCCATAAGAGATGGCTTAGATTCTGAATAATCACAGGTCATGTTCAGGCCTCCTGAGGCTTTTGCTGGGTTCCATTAAGGCCTGATAGCAGAGTAGAGCTTCCTGTTTTTTGATTGCCAGGTGCAGCCTTCCAAAAACTCCCGAGTCCGTGTCTTGTAATCCAGAGAGTTGTCAGAGCTCCTATGTCACCACCACCTGGAAGCCTGCCTGCTTGTCTTCATCTTCCTTCCTCTTCATCCACCCATCCATCCATTCGGTCAATGCCTCCGAAATGCCTCCTTGTGCCTGGTCCTATGTAAATATGAACCAGTTGTAGCGGGGCTTCACTGTTTGTCCTAATGGGGCTTCACTCCTGTCCCAGAGGGCTCAGCTATACTTGGTTCTATGACTTTTTCTTTTCATGGACAAGGGTCCTTAAAGAATGCCTTATCTTTCCGTGGGTTTCCCCAACCCCAGCATCCACCCCACTTTAAGCTTCTTTGGAAGGAGGCAGCTCTCCTGTGGCCTTTAGTGCCTCCACACCCAGCTTACCAGCCCATCAACCCCACCCTGCTGCACCCCTGTTGCCAGGCACCTATCAAAACAGCTCTTTCAAACTCCAGGAGAGAGGCGAATTGGGAAACGGCCAGGCAGGTGAGCAGCCATAAAAACCCTGTGTACTCCCGGTGTGGTGCAGAGATCAAAGCCTCGTCTATCAGGCTCCAGAGTCAACTGTAACAACCTTTTACCTGGACATAACACTCCACAGTTTACAGAAGCGACTCCTATCTCCCGGTTCCTTTCAGCTCCCAACAGGGCCCCCTGCCACAAGGAACCAGAGAGTCAGGAAGTGACACAGCCGCTCAAAGCCGGGCAGAACGTCAATGGCGGCATCGGGACTTGAACTTGATTCTCCTAACATTTAATCCAATATCGCATCATATCTACAGTCTCAAAAGGGCCTTTATCTGGGGGTCAGGACCCCTGGCACCCAGCCCCACATTCGTGAGACTGTTAAGTGACAAAGTTAGCAAAGTCTCTTCCCCTCTTGGGTGCTGTTTCCCCCACAATAATATGGAGAGGGCTGCTAGGCTCACTAGACTCTTAGAAGGATCAAAGCAATCATGGGTGTGAACAGGCTGTGGACAGAGGCTGCCCACTGCAAGCCAGAGGCCGCCCCCAAACCTTCTAGGACCCTCAGCTAGGAGATGGATTATCCAGGCCCTCCCAGCTTCCAGGAAGAAGTGACTCTGGTTCTGGGTGGTAATTCCCATGGCTCACAGACACTGAGTAGCCTTTTATCGTGTGTTTCCAATACCAAGACATTTCTCCCTGATGATGGGAGAGAAGTTTCGATTCACTGAAGCAAAGCACTTTTAGAGTACCCATGAGCCAGGCCCTCTGGGACTCCAAGGGGAACAGGATGCATCCTGCCCCAAAAGGGCTTCCTGTCAGCTGGCAAGCGTTTTGTGTATGTCCTGTCCTTCTACATTTACAACGAACCTGTAAGGATTAGGACCATTTACACGGGAAAAAGAAAAACAACTGAGCTCCAAGTGGTTGAGTATGCTCCCTGCTCAAGAGCACACAGGATATGAACACATACCTCCCTTAGCCCCAAAGCTCAGAGTCTCTCCATCCCATGAGGTTGTTTACAAGAATCCAAGATGAAGGCAATTGACATGTATGCCATTAGCATGCTGGGGAGCTTTAGAGAGAGGGCTAGGTCTATAGCAGGATTGCTGGAAGAGGTGGTATGTGATGAGGTCTTTGGAAGGTGGGGAGAATGTGGTCCAGAGTGAAGCTGAGTGTGAGAAGAATGCAGAGGTGGGAAACTGGAGGGAGCGCCCAGAGTCTCGGGCTTCCCAGTTGGCTCAGTGGTAAAGAGCCTGCAGGAGATGCAAGAGATGTGGGTTCAATCCCTGGGTTGGGAAGATCCCTTGGAGTAGGAAACGGTAACAAACTCTAGTATTCTTGCCTGGAAAATTCCATGGATAGCGGAGCCTGCTGGGCTATAGACCATGAGGTTGCAGAGAGGTAGACACCGCTGAGCACAGCACAGCACCTTAAGTCTTGCGGAAAACAGTTTGGCTGGAGCAGAAGGGACCTAGAGAAACAACGGAAGACAAGCTGGGAAGGTGAGTTGGGCCCTGTTCTTGAGGGTCTTAAGTGTCAGACTAGGGCATTTGTATTAATATTTACTGCAGGGAGCAGCCGGGAACCCCTGAAGACTTCTGAGCAGGAAATTGGCTCAACCGGAGATTTCACGTGTCAGGAAAACCTTGCAGGGGTTGGTTGGAAGGTTAGAAGCAGAGATCTAGAGAAAGGGAATGAAACTAAAGAAGATCCACCCTCTATACTTTGCCATTAGTTTCCATCTGACATCAAGGAGTTAAAAACATCCAGCATTTACTGTGGCCCAGCCTCAGAGCCAAGCATTTCAAGTGCGATCTCATTTCAACTTCCCAACTCGATGACATACACCGTATTGTCATCCCATGTTGCAAACGAGGAAACCAAGACACAGAAAAGTGGACTGGCATCCCAAAGCCACAGGGCTCCTAAGAGCTAGAGCTGGATTTGAACCTGGGCAGTCTTTTTCTCAAAGCTGCAGCCCTTCCGAATGAAAGCAGGCAGGAAATCCCTCTCCAGAATAAAAACTCAGATGTCCTGCACTATGGAAGGCCGGTCACAGATTGACGCAGAGACCCAGCGGTCAAAAATGGAAACCCAGGAGCCCAGCACCTCCTGCCATTGGCTCCCTGGGCAGTGCTGTGCTCCTGGCGAGTGCATTCCCCTCCAGGACCGCCAGGTGGCAGTGGGGAGACTGGCGACACGGAGCCACGGCCCAGCCCAGGCTTCTCCAAGTCACAAAAGCCCAGGGACTGGCAGTGAGGAAAGAGGCACAGCGTGGCTTTCAGAGCACCTGGCCTTCCTGGTTGTTCCCCGCCCCAATCCCCACCCCCGCTGTGCACCGCGGAGCATTCAAAGCAGAGCTGGGCTTGCAGGCACCCTTAGGCGAGGCGGGAAGGCACAAAGGTTTCATGGCCAGTCCTCCCCAGGAATACCCTCTTCCCTAGTGGCTCAGACAGTGAAGATTCTGCTTGCAGTGCAGGAGACCCGGGTTCGATCCCTCGGTGGGAAAGACCCCCTGGAGAAGGAAATGGCAACCCACTCCCGTATTCTTGCCTGGAGAATCCCATGGACAGAGTTGCCTGGTGGGCTACCATTCATGGGGTGGCAAAGAGTCGGGCACCACTGAGCAATTAACACTTTGTTTCCCCTGGAAGAGTACACAGCCAATTACAGTATTGTTGCATGAGAGTTTTGAACAACCCAGAGAGATGCCTGCTCCACAGTGCTAGGTGCAGGGGGAAAAAAGGATATCACACTGTGCCTACAGTAAGATTATAGTTGCATGCAAAATACTTGTGCCTAGGAAAATGCCTGAAAGGAAATGGATAGGAACGTTAACAGTGTCTCTCAGGCTGGGGAAGTCATGGGTTGGTTTTTGCTCCCTTCTTAACTCTTCCATATCTACTTTATTTTTTACCAATGAGTGTGTGCTACTTTTATCATGAGGTAGAAATTTTTTTCTTAAGGGAAGTAGGAAAGATATTAGCCATCAACAAGATTTTTTTTTTTTTTTTTTTTGTCTTTTAACTGTCACCTCCACCAGGAAGCTTTCCTTCCATATCTAGGAAGAGGTACTGACTTTCTTCTCTGTGCCCCTGGAAGGAATGAACTGTCTTTATTAAAGGACGCTTTTCACTTCGTTGGGCAATCATTGATGTCAGTGTCTGAATCTATGCTATTCAATATGGCAGCCAGTTGCCACTTGCTACATGTGGTAATTGAGCATTCCAAATGTAGCTGGTGCAAACTGAGAGATGAAGAAATACAAAATACACCCCACACTTCAAAGACTTAGTACAAAAAAAAGGCAAAATAGTTCATTAATTACATGTTGAAATGATAATATTTTTGATATATTGGGTTAAATAAATATATTAAAATTCATTTCACCTGTTTTTTTAATTTTTTTAATGTGGCTGGTGGAAAATTTTTAAATTGCATAATGGTCTTATATTGTATTCTACGGGACAGTGCTGGTCCCTGAGCTTCATAAGCACAGGTCTGTAACGTCCATTTCAGGCCCAGAGAGGGGAAGGATCTTGTCTGAGGTCACACAGCAAACTAGCGCAAGAACTAGAACTTGAGGCGAGTCGACTCCAGTCTCTCCCGGGCCTGCAACAGCTGCAGGTGAGGTCTGAATCGTAACCGGCCTCGCATGCTCATCAGTCCCGCCCCTGAGCAGGGAAGGGCATGGGCGGGAGCTGGAGGCCCAGAAACACTGAGAGATGGCCTCTGAGGTCTCTCCAGACTGTCCCTCAGCATGGCACTTTCCCTCCAGAGGCCCTGCCTGAAGGCGCTTCCAGTTGGAAGGACTCAGGGACGCAGTGGCATCCCCGGACATGGCTGAGATGAGCGCACAGGTCCCGCTGCCCCATTAAAGCCACAGCGTCAAGGGAGTCAGGGCTGAGAATGGCCCCAGACAAACCGCCTTGGCCAGTGCCCTCATTTTCATTGGTGCCAAGTGGGGCCTGGGGAACTGAAGGCGCTTCCAGTTGGAAGGACTCAGGGACGCAGTGGCATCCCCGGACATGGCTGAGATGAGCGCACAGGTCCCGCTGCCCCATTAAAGCCACAGCGTCAAGGGAGTCAGGGCTGAGAATGGCCCCAGACAAACCGCCTTGGCCAGTGCCCTCATTTTCATTGGTGCCAAGTGGGGCCTGGGGAGGTAGAGTGCTTTGCCCAAGCTCACACAGAGACTTAGGGGAGGGCTGGGACACTGGGACACACTCTGGAGTCTCGGTCTAGGATACAGGGGCCGGGAGCACTCTAGACCAGGAGGATGGTGGCATGGGTTGGCACCAGGCTGCCCCCAGGCCCTGCTGAACCGGGCTCATCACACCCTGGAGTCTCGGTCTAGGATGCAGGGGCCGGGAGCACTCTAGACCAGGAGGATGGTGGCATGGGTTGGCACCCGGGCTGCCCCCAGGCCCTGCTGAACCGGGCTCATACATACTTCTTCCTCAGTGCATTCTCTACGTATAATCCTTGATGGCTCCCCATTGCGCTTAAAATGCAACTGTATTCCTCCCCCACCACGTCATCCCCCCACACTCCCATTGCTTGCTGTGCTTCAGCTGCTGTTCCTAGAAGGTACCTTGTATATTCCCACCCCAGAGCCTTTGCATTTGCAGACCCTTCCACCTGGAACACTTTCTCCGCACTTTTGCAGGCAGGACTCCCATCATCCAGCTTTCAGACAGGCCTTGTTGATCCCCTCCTCCCGCACAGTCCCCTCCTCTCGCCCACTCACTGTCCCATCACCTTTGGTACTGTCTTCCTAGCATTCATCATAGCTATCTTGTCCATACACAGGTCTTATACAGCAGAATGTAGGTTCTAGAAGAGCAGGGTCTTGTCGGGCAGATCCACAGTTGGGTACCCTGCCTCCCCAGTAACTGGCATGTAGGAAGGGTCCAATGAATGTTTATTAATCAAATTTGATTGAAAGTGACATGCACAGATCACGTCACTGAAGCCTAGTTCTAGCCGCACCCCAAATTTGCCATAGGTGCTTGGACAGGTACTTTTTTTGCCCCCTCTGAGCCCCGGTTTCCCCTTCTGAGAAATGGAGTTCCCACTGCTGCCAGGCTGGCTGGCAGGATGGGCTGGTTGAATTAGCATCAGTCGAGTTGATGGGTGTGAATGCTGCTTTGTAAACTGTTAAAGCGTGATTGCAAATGCGAGTAGCTGTTGTCATTAGACAAATGAGGCTTAAAGCCGCCTCTTCCTCTGCTGAGGAGGGGACTGGGTCAGGGGTTCTCTGGGGCCTCCTGCCCTGAGTGCATGTTGTTCAGAGTCCGGGCACTGCCTGCAGGCAGCTCCCAATCTGAAGGGGTGGTAGAGAACAAATGCAGATCAGAAACAAACAAGCTGAGACACCAGTACTCGGCTGGCTGCGAGGGGCTGACCATCTTTCAGGAAACAGATAACAGTCTGGGGGGTGGGCGAGGCCAAGGTCAATTAAAGCTTTTGATGGGGGCACAGGGCGGGGCAAATCCAAGCTATTAGGGTGGAGAGGGCAACCAGGTGGAATGCACAGCTGGGACAAAGGCACAGCTGAAGGCAGTTGCCACAGAGACCAGTGAGGAGGGGCCTGGCCAGACTGTAAAACCCAGCCACCCTCTGGGCTCCCAAACAGGGAGTAAGACAGTGTGTAGGGAGGAGAAGATGAGAGAGAAGGGGGCTTTATTTTATTATGATTGCTGTTTTTCTTTTTAGTCAGATAAAGGCCCTGGACGGGTATCTATTTAATTATACAGGGTTGAGGGGGTCATGTCCATCTTTCAGACTCAGTTTTCTCTTCTGCGAAAAGGGGAGGTGGGAAGTTGACAGATGACTCCCTGAATTCTTCGTGTCCACGGAAGGCGCAAGGGGGAATCAGTGTTGGGGTTAGAAGGCGCTGGGGTTGAATTTAAACCCTGACTTGCTGTGTGACCTTGATCAAATCGTCTGGTCTCCAATTTCATCACCTGAAAAGGTGAGCACCTACCTCATCGCGTTGAAAGATGAAGCTCAACACTGTATAAGCAAAGCCTAGCCCAGGGCCGGGTGTACTCATCATATGTTCAGTCGTATCTGGCACCAGGTTCTTAATAAATGCCACTGCTGTTCTTATTTGGCATCAGAGAAGGAGGTACCACTGGGGTGGGAAGATGGGGCAAGGGTCCCAGGGGCTAGAAACAGGCCGGAGGTGCTGAATCCCCCTTAGCACACAGCTTTCGTGGTTGTTCAGCCACTAAGTCTGTGTCCGACTCTTTGCGACCCCACGGACTGCAGCGCACCAGGCTTCCCTGTCCTTCACTATCTCCCGGAGTATGCTCAAATCCATGTCCACTGAGCTGGTGATGCTGTCTAACCAGCACATAGTAGGTGCTCACAAAATATTTCTTGATTTGGGGAAGAGATAGGGCTTCCCAGGTGGCACTGGTGG
This sequence comes from Oreotragus oreotragus, assembly GCA_006410675.1. Classification (NCBI taxonomy): domain Eukaryota; kingdom Metazoa; phylum Chordata; class Mammalia; order Artiodactyla; family Bovidae; genus Oreotragus; species Oreotragus oreotragus. The sequence goes on along the minus strand of SJYX01019867.1, from coordinate 481,729 downwards.
TAAAGAACTCACCTGCCAATGCAGGGGACTTAAGAGAGACGTGCTTCCTCCCTGGGTCAGGGCACGGCGACCTGTTCTAGTATGCTTGCCTAGAGAATCCCGCGAACAGAGGAACCTGGCAGGCTACGGTCCATAGGGTCACACAGAGTCGGAAAGACTGAAGCCACTTAGCACACAGGCACCTGGATGCTGACCCTGGCGAGGAGAGCAGCTTGGAGCCTCTTGCCCAGGAGAGGGAGTCTTGCCCCAGGATGGGCCAAGCTCAGGCTCTCTCAAACCCTGGGTCCCCTGCAAAGCTGAGAAGCAGGAACTAAAAATAAAAGCCAGCCACACCCCAGTGGATTTTGACCCTGGCCAAGGAGTCTGAAGCCTCCCGGGAGCAACCCCCCACCTCATTTCCTCTCTCTGCTCCCTTCGGCTCTGTCTCCTTCCCAGGCAGTCTCTGCCAGCCCTTCTGGCCTCCTTCCTTCCTGGGGAACTTTCAGGATGAGGCCCATTTCAGTTGGATCCTGGAAGCCTCTGAAGATGACCCCACTTTTCCACGTCGTCAGTGGGGGCTCTGAGTCTCTGCTGTCCTCTTCTTGGTATGAGCTGCAGGGTGCATCTGAAGGGAGGGGATCGCTGGGACAAGCTGATAGTGCGTGGGACAAAGGGTTTGGAGAGGTCTGGGGGCCTTCGGTTGAACTGAAACCCTATGACCCTCCACAGGGCCCTTACACCCACTCCACGAGGCAGGAAGCTCCTGGTGAAGTCTGGTTTGTCATCAGTGTGGCTCCCAAAAGCCAGAGGCCCTGACTGGGTGATTCCTGCCACCCCCCTGCAGCTCACTGACCATCCCGCCTCAGCAAAGCCCTTAATGATGGTGGTGATGAAGGCTGTCAGAGCAGGGATGGAACCAGGGGTTGTGCCCTCCCTGAAGGGGCAAGCCACAGCACAAAACCATGGTGGCACGCGCAGGTCCATCCCGCGGAGGGGTGGGGTGGTCTGCCCAGATGCCCACCCTCTGCACCTCCCTTGAACTGCCCTGGGAACGAGATGAACAGAGAGGGAGAAATTCAGTGTATACAGACAGAATGGTGTCCAGGGAGGGGCTCGCGTGCTTGTTCAGAACCAGACAGGAAGAGTAGGCCTGGGGTCTGCCTGCCAGCGCCCGGCCCATCCGTGCCAGAGTGACCCCCACACCCCACCTACCCCAGGGCCCAGCGTCAGAGCCAAGGCCCGCTCTCCCAGGCGGAGGCCCCAGCCCAGCCCTAGCGCCTGGGAAAGCCGCCTGTTTTGTTCCCATTTCCACACATCCCCCCCCCCCCCCCTCTCTCTCTTTTTTTTTTTTCTCATTCATTGCAGTTCGGTCCCTTTCGGAGCTGCAGGGACCCGGGTTGCAGGGCTGAGGCGAGGGGGTGGCCCTCCCGGCCCTGACAGGTAGGGCCCGCCCCGCTTTGGGCAGCACCTTCCCTCGCCCTCTCCCCCCACCCCTCCCCGGGTCCCCTCTCCCTGCCCCTGTCAGCCGCGCCAGACGCTCTCCGGCTTTGCAGCATTCAATAAAAATTCAGAAACATTTGGGCTGAAATCGCTGCTTTATCTGGAGGAGCCACAGCGCCGGGAGAGACCACTGCTGCGCGGGGGGAGCCCGGGGTCTCGGTGGCCGGGGCACGGGGCGTCTCTGCGCTCCGGCTCGCGCGCGGCCCCCGGGNGCCGATGGGGGCGGGGAGCGGCCGGGCACTGGCGGCCGCCGGCGCCCACCTCCGCCCCGCGGCCCCGCAAAGTTTGCCCCGGGGCTCGCGCCGGGCGCAGGTGGCCGCGGGGAGGTGTGTCCGGCCGCGCCGGGAGGCGCGGGCCCCGCGGGTGCCCGGGAGCGGCGGGCGCTGATTGACTGTGCCAGGAGGAGGCGAAGGGACCATCTTGCCGAGGCTTTGTAGCCAGCCCGGCGAGCGCCGCCCAGGGCCGGGGGGCTGCCCACGCGCGCTCGCCGCCCCCGGCCCGGGCACCCCCCTGCGCGCCGGCCTGGCCTTGCTCGGCACCGGGTGGAGGGGCGCCGGCCGGGGGGTGGGGGAGGCCCGGAGCGCAGTCGGGGCTGGAAAGTTTGGCAGGGAGCGGAGGGAGGCAGCCACCGCGACTGGTCCGGGGTGGGGATTCCCGGTCCGCGCCCCTCGGGATGGGGTCGGAGCCCCAAAGAGGGGGGACTGGCAGAGTGGAAGTGAGCGCGCCAGCACCCCGCGCCGGTGCCTGCCCATCGCCCGCGGCGTACAATGGGGTCCCCTCCCCTGGAGGACTGCGCGGGGGATGGGTCCGTGGGCATCTCTGGGCCGCGCGGGGTCTCCGGGCACCCCTGCCGGCCACCGCCCCGCTGGCGGCAGAGCTCAGCGTGGCTGCTGGAGCCCCGGGAACTCTCCAGCTGCCGCCAGGGCCCGACCAGATGCTCTTGCCATGTGTTGGCCTTGGCCAGGGTCGCTGGGCCCTCTCCCCCATGGCCTCGTGTGTCGGTCCCACCCGATCCCCAAGGAAACAGGGCGGCTGCCCAGTCTCCCGAGCCAGCTCGCTCTGGAGGGAAAGTTAGGGGGGTCTGGGTGTGTCCCCCAGAAATGGCCGAGCCTGTGGGGCAAGAAATGAACGTGAATAATGGTTCTCATGTGTACTGCACTTTACAGTTTTCAACCCGCTTTACAGTTTATGAAGTACTTTGCACTGTATGCAAAGTACTGTGGTTTACAACGTGCGGCACAGTTGACAAGGTACTTGAAGCTTTACGAAGTGCTTTCCCACCAGCAATTTTGTTGGATTCCCCAAAATAAGCCTTCCAGGGAATCCAGATGGGTTAGAGTCTTAACTTCCTTTTACTAGAAAGGGAAACCAAGGCTCAGAAAAACCAGTGCTTTCATGCCTTGGCCCTTGGGTGATAAAAATAGAATGGGGGTCTGGAGTCTGGGAAGCTTATGCTCTGTTCCTTTTGCTGGGTCTTCTCGTCCCTAAACAGGCTAACCTCTCCAGGATTCTGCCACCTTAGGGCCGAGGGGTACCCTCATCTTGGGCCATTTGGGGTGATGCAAAGCCCCTTTCCCTCTTGCAGCTCAAAAAACCCCAAAAAACCAAACCCAAAAATAACCCGATGGAACCAGGCATGGAGCCTGCAGACTCTGGGAAAGAACGGATGGGGGATCCCATGCGATAACTTTAGTTTCTCTCTCAGTAATGAGTGCTTTAGTGACCGCAATTCAGGGGGTGGAGGGGGTGTCCCTGGATGGCAGCCATAGTTCTGGCACGGAAGCAGCTGTCCCCAGGCTCCTGGAGGGTTTGACGGCTGCCTGAGGTTTCCCGGCGTGGGGCCCCTGGAGCACCAAGGTGCCACGAGTCCTGGGTGTGCAGGGCAGCCCTGATACCTGGCTGCTGGCAGGAGCTCCCTGGAATAGGGCTGAGGTACCACTTATTAGCTCTGGCTTTGGGGAAATGACTCATGTGTTGGCCCGCTATACGTTGGGATGTTTACAGTATTATGGGGAGCTTGGCATAAATATTGCTCTTTGGGTTGTAGTCAGCGGTGCTGGAGGGGAAGAAAATTGGCCCCTTTCGCGTTGGAAAAGGCCCTGGGTGTGTTTTTAATTACCGGGGGGTGGGGGGGTGGGGAGGGGGTTAGATGGGAGGGGCACGTCTGTCCAGGCCTGGCCCCGGTGGGNCCTAGTCGCTGGTCTGCCAGGGAGGTCCTGGGGTTTTTGTCTTCCCTGTGCCCTGAACTGAACCCAGTCTGTCTCTTATACACATCTGGTGGGGGGGTGGGGAGGGTGTTAGATGGAAGGGCCACGTCTGTCCAGGCCTGGCCCTGGTGGGGGGCGGACAGAATCTGATGGGCTCTGGCCAGAGCGGACCCTGGGCCCTGGGCTGCTGATGTCCCAGGAGGGCGTGGCGGCGTGGGCTGCCACTTGGGGGCAGACTGGGAGGCGGGCTGCAGTGGGCATCCCAAACCTTGCTTCAGGCTCTTCCTTTGCTCCCTGGATACTCTGGAGTCTAGTCCATTAGACATTAAGAAGGAGCTGGCCTAACAGAGGGGGAGATAGTGTGAGGTGGAAGTCAGAGGTCTGACTTCTCACTTAATCGGGGACCCCCAGACTAGCTCCCTGCCCTACAGGAAGCTCAGTTTCCCTGAGTCCAGAATGTTCGACCTAGCCTCCTAGGATTCACACTCACCCTCCTTGCCTTCCCTGAGCCTCAGTGTTCTCATCTGCCAAGTGAGGGTAATCACGCTGGTCCTGCCTGTCTCACAGGCATGTCTGTGAGATTCAGACCAGATAATGGATGGGAAGAAGTCACCTTGAAGATCTGCATGGCCTCTGGGGGATGGAAGATGGGCAGTGCTCCTCGTGACCCAGCCCTGAAGAGACGGGAGCCTCCCGGGAGCAGGACAGTCTGTGGACGCAGACCTGAACCCCGGGGTGATGGGGGGCAGCCCTCGGGTCTCCTGGTACCCAGAGATGTGCAGCCACCGCTCCTGGCCCATCCCCCTCTTCCTGCCCCATAGTAACCATGCTGTCCTGAGCGTTAAGGTCTAGAAAATCCCCAGCCTTTGAGAGAGGAGACAGGATGTGTGTAGTTCTTGGGGGTGGGGAGGGCGGCTAGGTTGGACTTCCCAGGTGGCGCTAGTGGTAAAGAACCTGCCTGCCAAATCAGGGACGTAAGAGATGCGGGTTCGACCCCTGGGTAGGGGAAGACCCCCCAGAGAAGGAAATGGCCACCCACTCCAGTATTCTTGCCCGGAGAATCCCACAGACAGAGGAGCCTGGCGGGCTATGGTTCTTAGGGTTGCAGAGTCAAACACGACTGAAGCGACTTAGCACGCAGCATGTGGGCCAGGTTAGGATGGCACACTTGGTATCTCCCCAAACCATGAGACGCCCCCAAAGGAAACCTAAGTCTGGAGCATCTGGATGCTTTGAGAGGATGGTAGTGCCCCCACGGTTGTGTCCAACAGGAGAAGAGGCCAGTGGTGGACCAGCTGCTGGTGAAAGTCAGTCAGTTGTATCCGACTCTTTGCGACTCCATGGACTATACAGTCCATGGAATTCTCCAGGCCAGAATACTGGAGTGAGTAGCCTTTCCCTTCTCCAGGGAATCTTCCCAAGCCAGGGATCGAACCCAGGTCTCCCACATTGCAGGCAGATTCTTTACCAGCTGAGCCACCAGGGAGGCCCAGACCAGCCACTAGGTGGAATCCAAAAGTTGAAGTCTAGAGAAAATCCATCTCCTCTGTACATTTGATCTTTTTTTTTCCTTAAGATTTTTTGATATAGCCCACTTGTAAAGTCTTTATTGAATTGGTTACAGTATTGCTTCCACTGTACATTTTGGTTTTCTGCCCATAAGGCACATGGGATCTTAGCTCTGCTACCAGGGATCAAACTGGCACCGCTTGCATTGGAAGGCAAAGTCTTAACCACTAGACTGCCAGGGAAGTCCCCGTACATTCGTTCTTTTGGTTTCTAAATATTTATGGAGCGTGTTTTCTAGCTGGTGTGGTGCTGGGCCCTGGGGCGGGCAAGGAGACGGGACAAACTGACAGGGAAGCCGTTGGCGAGGTACAATGTGATAAGTGTGTCCTGGGTCCTGCCAGGAGGCAGTCGTGCGCCACCTGCGGGAGCAGCAGCCGTGTAGGGTGGAAGCCAGTTACTTTGTCATTTATAGCTTTATTCTTTGCCTCATTTTCTTACTTCCCGTTCTCCCTGCCTTGAAACTTTCTCAGCCACCTGCTATATTAATGAACTGTGTTCCCAAAAAGCTAAGGAGGTTGACTTTGGGACCTAGAGGAGGCAAAGTCTTAGCCTGGAAGAAGGAATGGTGTGTGTAAAGACCTAGAGACACGATGATTGGTGTGTGATACTTGGGTGTATCTGAGGGAGATGGGTGTTCACGGCAGCAAAGGGGGATTAGGCTGAGAAGTTTGGGCTTGATGCTTACGGCATTGGGGAGCCACTGAAGGTTCTTGAGCCACAGGGGACCTGGCCAGATTTGTTTTTGGAAAGATCACTGGCTTCCAGTGTGTGGGAATGTTCAGATGGGCTAAAACCTGTCCTGCACAGTGAAGAAAAGGCCAGCTTGTCTGTTCTTGGCTAGGCTGTGAGCTCCCTGAGGGAGCTCAGTTTTGTGTCCTTGGTGGTAATAAAAAGAAAGTGAAGTCGCTCAGTCATGTCTGACTCTGCAACCCCATGGGCTGTAGCCCACCAGGCTCTTCTGTCCGTGGAATTTTCCAGGCAAGAATACTGGGGTGGGTTGCCATTTCCTTCTGCAGGGGATCTTCCCAACCCAGGGATCGAACCCGGGGCTCCCGCATTTCGGGCAGATGCTTTACCATCTGAGCCACCAGGGAAGCCCAGGAGTAGTGGAAAGAGCTCCATTCAAATGCTGCCTCCCAGAGGCCTTCCCTGATTACCTCATCTAACACAGGCTCAGGTCAGGCACGTTCATCCCTCCTGTTTTGTCGTACTTCAGAATACCCACTGCCATCCAAAGTGGTATCAGAGACTTGTTCCTTTCCTTATTTAGTGTCCATCTTGCCCACCAGACTGTAAACTCCAAGAGACGAGAGGACTTTTCTAATTTTTTTTTTTTAATTAAAAAATTTTACCATTTGGCCACACTAGACAGCCTATGGGATCTTCGTCTCCCCCACCAGGTATCAAACCCAGGGCCCCTGAAGTGGAAGCGTGAAGCCCTAGTCGCTGGTCTGCCAGGGAGGTCCTGGGGTTTTTGTCTTCCCTGTGCCCTGAACTGAACCCAGTCACCCGGTGCCCTGAGCTGAAAGGAGCTGAGGGGCGCTGAATGAAGGAATGAGTGCGGAGTGAGCAAACGAATGAATACATTATATTGTGCTATACAGTAAGTGTCGGGAGAATGATACAGAGACGAAGGAGGGAGTCCCACTGGCTGGGGAGATGAAGGAAATCTTCCCAGAGGGAGAAGCAGAGGGCAGATGTGAGCAGAGATACAGAATGCAGGAAGATGTTTGGGGATAATAAAGAGATCAGTTCAGCCAGAGCTGAGGATTCAAATGGACCAGCGGCAGCTCTGTGCCAGGCAAGTCCGCTCCTTACAGGGGTCGAGGGAGACTGCCCACTCCTTCCCCCCATACACGTCTTGTCTCTCCCACCCCCAGCCCAGCCCTCTGCTGGGCCCACCACTCGGGCGTTACCTATCTGAGATCAGCGACCTTCAGTGGGATTAATTTAGAATTGGTTTTCCTTTTATGTTTATTTCTCCTGCTTCTCATTTTTAAAGGAGGCTGCTTTCACGTACTCGTCTTAGCCAGGAAATCAGAGCTTAGATTTAAAGCCCGAATGCTGTAGAATTCAAAAGCAAGTTGACTTATTCATTTATTCCTCCATCCATCCATATGTTATAAAAGAGTCGCCAGGCACTCCCTTCATGTCAGGTGCTGGGTGGGGAGAAAGGATTCCGACTTCAGTGGGAAACAAGGGTGGCCGACTTCCAGGACCCTGTGGGGCAGAGAAAAGGCATGGCCTTTCTGGGCAATCAGACCTGGGTTCAAGCCCCCCAGCCCTGCACACTGTGTGTGCCCTGGGCGAGGAGCTGGACTCCCATTTCCTCAGGGGTTCCTGGGGACACCCACACACAGTGTCAGGCACTCGATGGGGGAGGAGGAGGGGAAGGGATAGTTAGGGAGATTGGGATGGACATGTACATGCTGCTTTGTTTAAAATGGATAACCGACAAGGACCTACTGTATAGCGCAGGGAGCTCTGTTCGATGTTACATCACAGCCTGGATGGGAGGGGAGTTTGGGGGAGAGTGGATGCATGTATATATATGGCTGAGTCCCTTTGCCGTCCACCTGAAACTATCACAACGTTATTCATCAGCTATACCCCAATATAAAAATAGAGTCAAAAAAAAAAAAAAGAAGTGTCAGGTACTTGTCTGTGTAGAGGCTGTTCTCAGCCCCTCCAAAGTCCTCGTCCTTGGAGTGAGTGCCTGTGATCATGATGGCTGTGTCCTACACTTCACTTCCCCTCTTTCTGGCATTCAGACTGTTCAGTCCACAAACCAAACTTCAATGTCTCCCCCAACCTAGCACACAGACTCCCAACTGCTCCCGCCTTGGGAGGGCGACCCCCCAAGTGTAAGCAGGCCCAGAGCCCCATCTCTGCCTCTTTCTCCAGGGCTCTGTCAGGGGAAAATACTTGCTTCTTACCATGGCAGGGAATTGGAAGAGGGGCTCTCACCTGGGGTCCACAGGCCTTAGTTATGGGACCCTGGGATCACCCTGAAATTATAATAGAGTGTTGGCCGTGACCGTAGATTTTCCTAGGAAGCGGGGTCTTAGCTTTCAGAAGATTCTCAAAACAGTTGTGGAAACACAAGCCCTAGCTTTCAGAAGATTCTCAAAACAGTTGTGGAAACACAAGCCCGCACCCAGGCTCCCAGTCGGGGGGTTTGAAGCCTTGGTTGGTCCTGAGACCCCACTGCCATCTCCCTCTGCCCTGCCATGGCCCCAGACCCTCCCAGGGGCTGGGGGTTGTCCTTCCTAATGCATTTGGCCGCCTCCACTTCATCAAGGTTTTGCATCAACCCCAAAGCCAGGGTGGGGGCAGGTTGTCTGGGCAGCTGCGCCAGGGACTCCGCAAGGCCCAGGGTCGCAGCTGGTCAGCTTGGCCTGCCCAGAGCTTACCTATGTATGAGCTTAGGGTGGAGGTCGTACCCCTGCAGGGAGAGAGACCCATAAAGGAAGGGGCTGATGATAGAACTGGCTGGTGACAGGAGGCCTGGGCTGGCCAAGGGAGGGGGTACCCTACTCCCTCTAAGGGTGAGGGGTGAGACCAGGAGGGCCTCCTGGCAGTGGTGGACCTGGCCTCCATCTCTGACCAAAGCCCCATCCCATCCTGTGGCCTGGCCTGCTCGCCTGACTTTGCTGGAGATTTGATACATCCAGCTGGAGCCCAGGGATCAGTAATTTTTAACTCACTTCCCAGGTCTTTCCACTGGGCAGGCAGGGACTCCTGGGAAAGAGGAAGAGAAACCTCAGCAGGAAACTGGAAAAGCCCAAAACGAAGTGAAGTCAGTCTGAGTTAGTGCCCACCAGGCCAGGCCGCCGGCCTGCTGGTGAACAGAAGGAGGCTTGGCGGAGGGAGGGCAGGGCAGGGCAGAGCAGAATGTTTGCACACTTCTCAGGGATGGGGTGGGCCATTGATCTGACAGCACCTGGAAACTTCCTGATTGGGATCAACTGTCTGATAAGGCTGCCTTGAAAGCATTTTAGGGTTTTAGGGCCTTTTAAAGCAGGTGCCTTCCGGAGGGTGGAGAGGAGACACCTGTCTCCCAGGTGCCTCTGTATCACCTGGGGCGAGGGGCTTGCTTAGATCACCTTAGCCTGGGCCGTGCTCGGTGAGCTTCCTGAGCTATCTGGAGCCCTGCTGCAGCCCCCTCGGAATAAGGCTATCCTCAGGGAAGAGACCTTGTCTGCTCTGTGGCCTTGAGCAAGCGATGTGCTGTCTGAGCCTCAGTTTGCTGATCCGTAAACTGGGGATACTGCCTGTCGGAGGCTCGTGGTGAGGGTTAAAGGAGGTCCCATATACAGCGGCCAGCGGAGCCGCCTGGTCTGCGGCCCTGCCGGTGTTTATCCGTTGTCAGGACTGTGAAACGTCAGCACCCTTGTTCCCTGCCGGAGTACTTGCTCCTGTCTTTGAAATCCCAGAGCCCTTTAGCCAAGCCCTGATCACTCTCCGTCTTGTTCCATGAACAGCAGAGCCTAGGGGTTGCAAGGAAGTCTGGAGTCAGGCTGTCCCTTACTGTGTGTCCTCTGGTTGGTTATGTAACCTCTCTGAGCCCTGGTTCCCTCACTTCTTTTTTTTTTTAAGGGGACTTGCTATTTATTAAATGAATGCCTATCAAGCTCCATGCATTTCACATACAGATGTATCATTCAGTCCTCATGACTGCCCTGTAAGGTAGATTATTTTGTCCCCATTTCACCAGAGCTTAGGTGATCCGCCCAAGCCCCCTCCCTTCTTAAGTTGTGAAGGATTTGATGTTGGGACTTCTGGAGTCCGCTTGTCCCCTCTAAGCTCTCAGAGAATATGCATTTTGTGGGGGTTTTTTGGTGTAAATTTATTTATCTTAATTGGAGGCTAATTACTTTATAATATTGTATTGGTTTTGCCATACATTGACATGAATCCGCCACAGATGTACATGCGTTCCCCATCCTGAAGCCCCTTCCCACCTCCCTCCCCATCCCATCCCTCTGCACCAACCCCGAGCATCCTGTATCATACATCGAACCTGGACTGGCAATTTGTTTCACATATGATAATATACATATTTCAGTGCCATTCTCCCAAATCATCCCACCCTAGCCCTCTCCCACAGAGTCCAAAAGACTGTTCTATATACATCTGTGTCTCTTTTGCTGTCTCACATACAGAGTTATTGTTACCATCTTTCTAAATTCCATATATATGCATTAGTATACTGTATTCGTGGTTTTTCTTTCTGGCTTACTTCATGCTGTATAATAGGCTCCAGTTTCATCCACCTCATTAGAATTGATTCAAATGTCTTCTTTTTAACGGCTGAGTAATACTCCATTGTGTATATGTACCACAGCTTTCTTGTCCATTCGTCTGCTGACGGATATCTAGGTTGCTTCCATGTCCTGGCTATTAGTTCGTGAGGTGGCAATGATGAATGAATGGGTTAGTCCATGAAAGATGAATTTGCGTTTGTAACTGAATGTGTATCTTACATGTGACGAGTGCACAGTAACTATTAATTGTGGCTGTTATTTCTCAAAGCCAGTGGGAAGCTGCATTCAGAGTAGGGGAATGTGGGTGCTGCTTTACTTAAGGACACTGCCTGCAGCTCTCCCCCATCCCTCTCCACTTCACCCCAGGAAAAAGCCAAAGACACAGAGTTAAGTTCTATCTGACTCTTGCTGAGTAGTTGAGAGGTCCCTCCAGCCTGCCTCTTTGCTTCCCATGCAGGTTTTCCCCAAAAGCCCATCCCCACTCCAAGTCAGCCTCCCTTAAGCCCAGAAAAGGGACAGGATCTTCTTTCGCTGCGACTTCATTCCTGACCCTTGGCCTCCCAGCCACCAACTTCCATGAAAAAGTGAAAATGTTAGTTGCTCAGTGGTGTCCAACTCTTTGCAACCCATAACTGTAGCCCACCAGACTCCTCTGTCCATGGAATTCTCCAGGCCAAGAATATTGGCGTGGGTTGCCATTCCCTTCTCCAGGGGATCTTCCCAACCCAGGGATTGAAGCTGGTCATTGCAAGAATCTGCATTGCAGGCAGATTCTTTACCACCTGAACTACCAGGGGATTCACACCAGCTTCCATACATGATAATAAAAACAGCCAGGTGCTCTGCTTAAAGACATTGTGTGGGGCTGGCCAAAAAGTTTGTTTGGGTTTTCCATTAAGAGGTTGTGGAAAAACCCAAATGAACTTTTTGGCCAACCCCACATATGTCATCTCATGCAACTACCTCAACAGCTGCCCTGGTGGTTTTATTATTGTGCCAATTTTATAGACGTGGCAACTGAAGCTCAGAAAGCAACTAGCCCAAGGACACATAACTAGGGAGCAGGAGGCAGGAATTTGAACCCAGGTCTGGAGGGCTTTGAAGCTCCTGCCCTGTGCCATTGCCTTCCAGCGGCCTCTGGAATGTACCTCTCAGCTCAGAGAAAAGGCTTGGCTCCGACGAGGGTCTCCAAGGCAGCCAGCCAGCCTCTGACTCCATCAACATCCTGAGATAATGCAAGTGGGAGGGTTCTGGAACTCACAAAGCTGCCATAAGAAAGCAATCGCTGTCATAATGGTCAGAATAATGTTCTAACTTAGACAAATCGGATGCTAACTCATTACATTGTGAGGGGTGCCTCCACCGAGAACAGAGGCTGTGGAACAGTCACAGGGCCATTTGTAGCTTGTGTTTCTAAACCCATTAGCTCATCGGGTTTTCACAGCAACCCAATAAGTGGGCAGGAGCCATGGGACCCATTTTAGAGATGAGGAAACTGAGACCTGAGGGAATAAGGCGACTTGCTGGAGGGCAGTGGCCAGACCATGCCTGAAGCCCAAGGCGGTTCTCAATGGCTCAGAGATCCTCGATTCAATCTGAATTCCTAGCCAACATTTAAAAATCAGGAGAGTTTACAGAGAAATCCTGTTTCTGGCTTTGTGAGAAGTCAGACAATCTGGCTTCTCTAGGCCCACATTCCCACATGGCCACAGTTGGCTGGAGCCGAATAGTGACTGCCTTTTCAGACAAGCACATGAGTGTTGGGGGGGTGGGGGAGGGTGCAGGGAGCTCTCCATCAGCTTGCGTCACACATATGTGTTACTTGCCTGGGTCCTCCAGGGTTCAAGTTTGCCTCCTAGATCCGCCCACCTCTCCTGTTAGTGCTGGTGGTGGTGTTTGGCCTCTAGTCTCTCTTGCGATCTGGAGTAAATTGCTTCTCCTCCCCAGGCTTCAGCTGCCTCTTCTCTCAAATGAGGGGGTAGGACTCAGTGGTTTTGGAGGCTCCTTCCAGCTCTGGGATTGCATGCCTGGTGCCAGGCTCCAGGCAAGGAGGGGAGAGCTAGACAAAGGCCAGGGCTCTGCCCCCGGGACGTGTATCAGTTATCCGCTGCCTCCTAATAAGCCACCCCAAAACATACTGTCTCAATACAACCGTGGTGTGCTATTCCTCCTGACTCGGTGGCGTGGCCGGGTGCAGCTGGGCACTCATTCTGCTCCATATGGTGTCAGCTTGGATCACTCTTGGGCTCGCACTCAGCCAGGCTGTGCTGGAAGCCCTGCCCTGGCCTCTCCTATATCTCTGAGGCCCTGGTAGGGAGGGTGCGAAGGCACCCCCCACCCAACTCTTCAAGATCGCTCACCCATCACTGGTCTAGACGGAGCTTTCCACAGTGGCTAGCTCCCAAGAGGGTAAAGAGGAAACCGGAAGACTCCTTGAGGCCTGGACTGTGATGTCACAAAACATCACCCCTGCAGTCGGAGCAAGTCACAGAGCCATCTCAGATGCATCCCAGGCCTCCTCATCCGGTTCAGAGACTGGGGGGAAGTACACTGGGCTCGATTTTCTGTTCAGCCTTTCAAAGGAAGCACCGTGTGCTGCGAACGGTTCAACACGCAGAGTTCGCCTGTGTGTTGCCCGTAGTCCTCAGCGTGTCTTTGGAGGCGATGCTCGGCCCCCAAACACCCCCCTCACCGTGTGCACACATCTCATGTTCTGGGCTGACCTGTGGTCCAAACGTAGCTTCAGCAACCCCCTCCCTCTTTTTTTTTGGCTACTCTGGTCTTTGTTGCGGAGAGTGGGCTTCTCTCTAGCTGTGGTGTCTGGGCTCCCCAGTTACGGTGCATGTGCTCTCTGGCTGTGATGCACGCGTCCTCTAGTTGTGACACGCAGGCTCTCTAGTTAACGGCGGGCAGGTTCTCTAGCTGTGATGTGCAGTCTCTCTACTTGCGGTGTGCGGACTTAGTTGCCCGGTGACACGTGGGATCTTAATTCCCTGAGCAGTGATCGAACCTGCATCCCTGCAGTTGAAGGCAGGTCTAACCACTGGACCACCAGGGAAGTCCCTTGGCCCCTTGATGGGAGGCGGCTTTCTGTTTAGTGACAGCAGGTGTAGGCGGTGGCCACACTGGGGGACTGTGCACTCCAGGGAGTTTCTGGTCCCGCACAGGGTGTGGGTGACGGAGCCAGAAACCTCCCGCCCTGCCTGCTCGTCGTCCTCTCCCACCGCTGCACTGACTTCCCGTGCTGTCTGCCTCCCCCGAGAGGACGGGGGCCCTCCACCTCACTGTGTCCCCTGCCCAGCACAAGGCCTGGCTCGTGATACGCACGGAACAGACGTTTGTGCCGTAAAGTGAAAGTGAAAGTCACTCAGTTGTGTTCAGCTCTTTGCAACTCCATGGACTATACAGTCCATGGAATTCCCCAGGCCCAGTGGCGCCCCACTCCAGGACTCTTGCCTGGAAAATCCCATGGACGGAGGAGCCTGGTAGGCTGCAGTCCATGGGGCCGCTGAGAGTTGGACACAACTCAGTGACTTCACTTTCACTTTTCACTTTCATGCATTTGAGAAGGAAATGGCAACCCACTCCAGTGTTCTTGCCTGGAGAATCCCAGGGACAGCGGAGCCTGGTGGGCTGCCGTCTATGGGGTCGCACCGAGTCGGACACGACTGAAGCGACTTAGCAGTAGCAGCAGGGATACGACTGAGCGCCTGAACTGAACTGAACTGAACTGAGGGATACTGAATACTGGAGTGGGTAGCCTTTCCCTTCTCCAGGGGAGTTTTCCCAACCCAGGGGGTGAACCCAGGTCTCCCGCATTGCAGGCATATTCTTTACCAGCTGAGCCACAAGGGGGCCATGGTAGCCCAAGTCGTAGCTCTTCAGGATCAGGCAGGAGAAGGAGGCCCTGGGCTGGTAGGAATGAATTTGGAGGATGGGGCTAAGGTACCCCTGTGGCCTGCGGCAGGTCACTTCACCCCTCTGGGCCTCAGTTTTCTCATTGGTAAATAGGGGATCATGATTTAACCACCTCAGAAGGCCATGTCAAGGAGCAACTGTGTTCTTCATTCAACTATAAAAGATCATGTAAACTAAGATCCTAGAAGCTGTGTAGTCCAAAGAAAAAAGAAATCCTTTGACACAATGCTGTAAGTCAACTATACTTAAATAAAATTTTATAAAGTAAACAAACAAACAAAAAGAACCTGTAATGGGGTGGCCAGTCTGTCACCCCCGGCCTGGCTGGGGGCCACCGTAGGAGCAGGGAAGCGCTGGGGGAAACCGAAATGTCTGAGGCATTGGTTGTCCAGTTGCTGTCAGACCTAAGTTGGGACCACAGGGTGGCACAGGGCTTGCGGAGATATGTGCACGTGGTGAAGTGTAGAAGACCATAAGCAACACGTTAGCGAATTTTATTGTCAAAGGGTTAAGCAGGAAATGGGGTTGCTGACTGAATAGGAATCAAGCCTACACAGATAATACAGACACAGTCCTTCTGATACACCTTAGTCTCTCTCTTATTTTTAGAAAAAACTAAAAATGTGTTTGGGTGCGTCTCTTGTTCGCACAGTTCAGTTCAGTTCAGTCGCTCAGTCGTGTCCGACTCTTTGCAACCCCATGAATCGCAGCACGCCAGGCCTCCCTGTCCATCACCATCTCCCGGAGTTCACTCAGACTCACGTCCATTGAGTCCGTGATGCCATCCAGCCATCTCATCCTCGGTCGTCCCCTTCTCCTTCTGCCCCCAATCCCTCCCAGCATCAGAGTCTTTTCCAGTGAGTCAACTCTTCGCATGAGGTGGCCAAAGTACTGGAGTTTCAGCTTTAGCATCAGTCCTTCCAAAGAAATCCCAGGGTTGATCTCCTTCAGAATGGACTGGTTGGATCTCCTTGCAGTCCAAGGGACTCTCAAGAGTTTTCTCCAACACCACAGTTCAAAAGCATCGATTCTTCGGCGCTCAGCTTTCTTCACAGTCCAACTTTCACATCCATACATGACCACAGGAAAAACCATAGCCTTGACTAGGCGGACCTTAGTCGGCAAAGTAATGTCTCTGCTTTTGAATATACTATCCAGGTTGGTCATAACTTTTCTTCCAAGGAGTAAGCGTCTTTTAATTTCATGGCTGCAGTCACCATCTGCAGTGATTTTGGAGCCCAAAAAAATAAAGTCTGACATTGTTTCCACTGGAAGCTGAATTATTATTTGGGGCTCTAGATTTGTTACTCAATGCCTAAGTCTTATTCTTTTAATAAGTGAGTTAATCCTGCTCATGTTTATTGATGTAATGGATGTGCTGGGTCTCAACTCTGTTGTGATATTTTCGGGGGTTGGCCAGGCGAGCTTTTTGGCTGACCCAGGATGATGAAGTGCACTTTATTTGCTGTGCTTCTTTTTCCACGAGATGTGCATTCTGTACTCTGGTTTACGTAAATACGCTTGGTCTTTAGGGAGGTTCGTGGTCTTGTTCCAGTGGACCCCTTTGTACTTATGCTTCCTTCCGCAGAGTCTAATCTGCTGTTATAGCATCCAGTATATTGTTTCTAGAATTCCCAATTTATATAGCCCTTGTCTCTACTGAGCAGCTTCAGTCTTTTCCTTCTTGAACTTATTAAACAGAGTTATAGTAAAATAAATTAACAACCAGCCGAACCCTAAGAGTCTCGGCCGGAGACCCTAGACTCTTGAGTTGGCCGGGTTGTGAATGGATATTTGACAGACAGCACGTCCCCAGGAGGCTGCATGTCTTGTCTAAAGAAAGCAAGTGGGACTTCCCTGGTGGTCCAGTGGTTCGGATTCCACAGTGCCATTGTAGGGAACTCCGGTTTAATCCCTGGTCAGGGAGCTAAGATCCTGCATGCCACGGGGCACAGCCAAAAACGTAATAATAATAATAATGGTGGCTCAGAGGTTAAAGTGTCTGCCTGCAATGCAGGAGACCTGGGTTCGATCCCTGGGTCAGGAAGATCCCCTGGAGAAGAAAATGGCAACCCACTCCAGTATTCTTGCCTGGAGAATCCCATGGACAGAGGAGCCTGGTGGACTACAGTCCACAGGGTCGCAAAGAGTCAGACACAACTGAGCGACTTCACTCACTCACTCAACAACATAAAGAAGGCAGGTGCTACCCACTGTTGACCATCTTGCTGTGCAGGGATTGGGCCTCAGTTTTGCCAGAACTTCTGGTTTGCAAAGTTCTGACATTTATAGAAAAACTTGTTAAATGTTTGCTCAACTCTACAACACAGTCCTGGCCAATCTAACTCGTATTTGTTGGCTGAATTTGGCTCAGGAGCTGGCAGTTCTAAGCTCTAGTTGAGGTGTTTTGGACAGAGAAATAGCAAGAGTGTTGTTACCTGCGTTTTACTGATGGAGAAGCTGAGGTTCAGAGAGCTGTAGTGACTTACCCAAGGCTACACAGCTGGTGGCCACAGGCTTCCCAGGTGGCGCAGTGGTAAAGAATTTGCCTGCCAACGCAGCAGGTGCAAGAGACGCTGTTTCGGTCCCTGGTTCGGGAAGATCCCCTGGAGGAAGAAATGGCAACCCACTCCAGTATTCTTGCCTGGAGAATCCCATGGACAGAGGAGCCTGGCGGGTTATAGTCCCATGGGGTCACAAAAAGTCAGATATGACTCAGCATGCATGCACGCACGCGCGCGCTCACATACACAGCTGGTAAGCAGTNGAAGAAATGGCAACCCACTCCAGTATTCTTGCCTGGAGAATCCCATGGACAGAGGAGCCTGGCGGGTTATAGTCCCATGGGGTCACAAAAAGTCAGATATGACTCAGCATGCATGCACGCACGCGCGCGCTCACATACACAGCTGGTAAGCAGTGACATTGTCAGAAGTGCCTCTTAATCTTAAACTGGAGAGTCTTCCTGGAACTTCCCTCCATGGCTTCTGTTTCCTGCTTTCCAGAACAATCCAGGAGCAGAAGCTCCTTCTGGCAGGCATCTACGCTATTTAAAGGCAGAGAACATGTCTTCCTTCCAGTTCCTTCTTCACAGGCAGAGTTGGTGCAGTGGGAGGTGTGTGTTCTCGGAGTAGAACCTCTGGCTCTGAAACTTACACACAGCCGGACCTTGGCCCTTTTAGAAAAATTTAATTATTTGTGGCCGTGCTGGGCCTTTGTTGTAGCGTGGGGGCTCTCTCTAGCTGCACTGCACAGACTTCCATTTGCGCTGGCTTCTCTTGCGGTGGATGCCGGACTCTAGGCGTGCGGGCTTCCTTAGTTGCAGCCCACAGGCTCTAGAGTGCGTGGGCTTTGTTGCCCCGGAGCAGGTGGAATCTGAGTTCCCGGAACAGGGATTGAACCCACGTCCCTTCCAGTGGCAGGCGGATTCTTAACCACTAGACCTCCAGGCAAATCCCAGGCCTTGGCCCCTTTTAACTTACTTACCTCTTTGTGCCTCAGTTTCCTCCATGGTAAACTGGAGTTAGGAAAGTTTCATAGAAGGCAACTTCCACGATGCTTGTCGAGGAATAGCCAGGCAGAGAAGTGGCAAGGCAGGCAGGCATTCCGGGCAGACAGCAGGACAGCATCTGCAGAGATCCGAAGGGGAGGCCCCAGAGCACGTGGTGTCTTTGGGAGCTGGAAAGAGGCCTGTGCGGCTGAGAACCGGGCACGCCAAGCACCGGGGCGGGGTTGCAAGCTGCCTGGGCCCAGCAGGCAGAGAGCGTGGGGTCAACACTCCCATTATGGTGACGACATATGTCCACAGCACCAACTTGTCACTTGGCCTGAGTCCATGGGAAGCCGGAAGGACAAAAAGCATCTGAACGTGTAAGTGGGGAGAAAGCGGCTTAGCGCACAGTGGGATGCGTCCCGCCTGAATGGGGGCTTCTCCGCCTCTCGCGGGGAGGCAGAGCCTGGGAACAGCCCCGGCCAGAGCCTGCGGGGCCTTTCTGGAACCCACGAAAGGCCATGTGGCCCAGGGAGTCTGTTCGAGTCAGGGCCCCAGGGCGGGATGTGCTCGAGAGCCTGTCCCCATCAGTGTCAGCTGTCACTCCCCACGGCTTCAAATGGCAGCTCCTGCCGCTCTCGGGAGAACAGTGGGACGCGCTCCCTAGATACCAAGCAGGCCCTGATGCTGGGTGTTCCCGGGCCGCCCCGAAGCTCAGCCCCACGCCAGCAAAGCGCAGGGCTCCCTTCTGAATGGCCTCTGCTGGAGCTGAATGGGTCCGAGGAGGCCCGGCCCCTTTTGGCCTGGGTCCAGGGACACAGGCGAGGCTGGAGACGCTGGGGCGAGATCCTGGACTCGAGATGGTCAGGCTCTCCACGTCCTGGCTCCTCCACTCACTAGCTGTGCCACCTTGGGCAGCTCATTTCCCGCGCAGCCTTGGCTTCTTATCTGGAAAATGAGGATAATATCACCTACTGCATCACGTTGTTTCAGAAATTAAAAGAAAAAAAAAAAAGGTGTTTTTGAAAAGCAGATGTTTACCCAGCCTCTCAGCCTCAGTTTCTCAGCAGTTCAATGACTGATAATAATAGCAGTAATTAAAACAGTGTTCAGTCGTGTCTGACCCTTTGCAGCCCCATGGGCTATAGCCCACCAGGCTCCCCTGTCCTTGGAATTTTCCAAGCAAGAATACTGGAGTGGGTTGCCATTTCCTACTCCAGGGGATCGTCCCGACCCAGGGATGGAACCCACATCTCCCGCATTGGCAGGTGAATTCTTTACCACTGAGCCACCAGGGAAGTCCATCCTTTACCTAGATTCAGCAATGGTGAGCATTTTGCCATATTTGTATCCTTTTTTGTATGAGAGTACCTGTATGTGTGTGTGTGTGTGTGTGTGTGTTTTTCTGAACCATTTGAACATAAATTGCTGATACGGGCAAGGAACTAATGTTGACTGAGAATTGATACATATAGGTCTAAGGCCGACTTCCTTAACCACCATTTTAGAGCACTTTGCCTGGCACAATAGGACTTGAAAATTGGTAGCAGTTGGGAGGAATAGCTGGTATTACCTACAGCTGACCAGGGAATCCCCCTGCATTACCTCATTCAGTCCTCGCTGTGGCCTAGGAGGAAACTATTAGCGGTGTCTTCATTCTCAAAAGAAGGAAGAGGGACTTCCTTTGTGGTCCCGTGGCTAAGGCTCTGCACTCCCAGTGCAGGGGGCCCAGGATCAGTCCCTGGTCAGGGAGCTAGATCCCACAGATAAGCGCTTGCATGCTGCAACCAAAGGTCCTGCGTGGGGTGGAACAAGGACGCCACAGCCAACATCAGAGCTCCCACATGCTGCAACAAAGACCCAGCCCAGCCAGCTAGCTAAATAAATAAGACCCCAAAATTAAGTGACTTAGAGCAAAATGTGAGGTTGGGATTTACACCTGTGTCTGCTTGACAGCAAATCCTGTTGCACAAAACTTTAGGGACCCACTTTCCTCCCCATCACGTCTACCCTTATTGTAGCCACCAGGGTGGCACAGGGCAACTCTGCTCCCAGCAGTAGATGGACACGGGCTTTCTCTGTGGGACTCAAGAGGGCATTATTATAGAGGCGTGTGGACTTGGAAAAACTGGGGACTGGCCCAGGGTCCACAGTTAACTAGGTAGTTATGAGGACTCAGGCCTTGGGATTTCTGGAATCCAGCATATTTGTTGCCCCCTTGCCTGGGTACCCTTTCACCTTCTTTCTCTGGCTGCTTATTGAGACCAAGCTCGAGTGTCTCCTGTCTGAAGCCTGCTTTGACCCCTCTGACCCCTCTCCCATCTATGTGTAGAGTTGAACTGTCCTTGGTGACCACTGTGCTCTCAGTGGCCCCTTGTTACGTGCCTCTTCTATACTGCCTCGGTTAGACTGTCCTGGGTACTGTGTCAGCATGTCCGGTCTACCCCCAACCATCCTGGCAGATCCTCAGTCATACTGGTTGGATAGAGTACAATTTGAGAGGTAAATAGCTGAGCAGTTGGATAGGAGCTTGTGATTGATGGCTGGTCAGATAGTGGATGAGTGCATGGGTAATTGCATGGGTCGGATGGTTGGGTCAGTAATGGGCACGTTGATAGATGGATCAAGAGAGAGAGAGAGCAAAGGATGGTTTTATGGCAACTGAGTGGATTGGACGGGTGGAGAGATGGGTGGATGGGTGGAGGGGCTGGGATGGATGGACGGCTGGATAATGGCAAAATTGGTGCACATTTTAGACGGTTGTTTGGATAAATGAATGGAAGAATGAACAAACTTGAAAACCCAGAGTGCATTTCTCCCCCTCAGATTCTCTTTGGCATCTAGATTGTGATATTTCCTTATTCTCCACTTTCGGGACTTAAAAAAAAAAAAAGAGCTGGCAAACTGCACACTCCCCAGGTTTGGAGGAAACTTCTGAGCCATTGACTGTGGGTTTGCCAACGTTTCTGCACTGGGGAGTTCCAAAGAAGTTGGCCCCCAAAGTGAATTTCTGTAAAATAAATCCTATTTTCCCATTGACTTGGCTCACACTTTTGGAGCTATGCTCCTGCTGTCAGGGGCTGGTGCTCTTAGAGGCTGGTGACAGGTGGGGAAAGAGTTGGAACTCCCAGGGGCATCAGCTGCCCTGAGCTTCCACTCGCTCAACCTTGAGAGCAGCCTGATGCTGGCCAGGAGCACAGGAGCTTGGAGCCAGGGGAACAGATTTGGCATCTGTTCCCAGAAACCTCAGCTGCCAGTGGGATGCTGTGCTGCTAGACTTCTGGGAGAGCACGCTCAGTCTCCTCCAGGCTTATCTGTTTCATTCATCTGTCCATACGTCCTTTCTTCTCTCCCACAGTCCTAGCTTCTTTCCTTCTCCCCATCCATCCGTCCTTTCATTCTGTCTGTTCATTCAGCAGTCATTTGTGAAAGCCTCCAGTATGCTGGGACATAGAGAGGAATTAATCAGAACTGACATTCTCAGGCGCTTCCCTGGTGGTCCAGTGGTTGGGGGCCCACTTTGCAGTGTGGAAGATGCGGGTTTAGTCCTTGGTCGAGGAGCTGAGATCCTGTATGTCCCAATGAAAGATCTCACACGACGCAGCTAAGACTCGAAAAGAAGAACTGACATTCTCATGTCAAGGAGTGACTTCCCAGCAAGGGACTGGTGACCTCTCCTTCCTGTTCCTCTTTTCCATCTCTTCTTTCCCTTCGCCTTCTGTCCTCTTTCTCCTCTTTCTCTTCCGTCATCAGCATCAGGAGAAGGAAATGGCAACCCGCTCCAGTGTTCTTGCCTGGAGAATCCCAGGGATGGGGGAGCCTGGTGGGCTGCCGTCTATGGGTTGCACAGAGCTGGACATGACTGAAGCGACTTAGCAGCAGCAGCAGCAGCATAGCAACTGCTCACCGCTGAGTCCCTGTTGAGTACTAGGTACTATACTGGCTGCTCTTCTGACACATTCTTATTTATTCCCTTCAACAACCCTGGATCGTAGTTATTAACAATGATTTTGCTGATAAAAAGGCAGGTTCAGAAATGTCCGGTGATGTGATATATACGGTGTGAGATGGGATATTGTTTACTGCAAAGGGGAAATGTCTTCCAGCCTGGGTTGGTGGAAGGGATGTTTAGCCCAGTAGGATTTTTGACACACAGTGAATGGAATGGAGAACACTCTTAGCAGAGGGGACAGCTTGAGCAAAGGCCGAGAGGCTGGAGCTGGGCAGGTTTGTAGAAACCACGTGCTAAATGCATGCTAAGTCGTTTCTGTCGTGTCCGACTCCTTGCAACACTGTAGACTGTCGCCCCCCAGGCTCCTCTGTCCTTGGAGATTCTCCAGGCAAGAACACTGGAGTGGGTTGCCATGCCCTCCTCCAGGAGATCTTCCCAACCCTGGGATCAAACTCGAGTCTCTTATGTCTCCCGCATTGACTGACAGGTGGTATTTTTTTTTTTTTTTACCACTAGCGCCACCTGGGAAGCCCTGTAAAAACCACAGTGAATGAAAATATATAAAAGAAAGAAAAGGGAGATGAAGCTCTGGGAGAAGGTTTGAGCCAGGGAAGCAGGGCCTTGAGTGACAAGCTGTGGTGTTTGAACTTGATACTGGAGGCAATAGGAAGCCATGGAAGGAAATCAAAAGCAGGGATGGGTTCAGGGGCCGTGGAGGCTGATGTCAGGGGATGATCCAGAGTGCAGGAGGGGCAGGCAGGGAGGGGCTATGTGGGTCTGACCCGGAGGATTAAGCCTTACGCTGGGTGCATGTGAATCTTGCCCAGCCAGCTCCTCTGGTTGTACGAGGGGCCAGGACGTAAGGAATGCATTGGGAAGGGGGCCAGAATGGTGGGGCCCATGGCGGAGTGAGGGGCTTCCCTGATATCTCAGTTGGTGAAGAACCTGCCTGCGATGCAGGAGACCCCGGTTCAATTCCTGGGTCGCAGAGATCCTCTGGAGAAGGGATAGGCTACCCACTCCAGTATTCTTGGGGTTCCCTTGTGGCTCAGCTGGTAAAGAATCTGCCTGCAATGCAGGAGACCTGGGTTCGATCCCTGGGTTGGGAAGATCCACTGGAGAAGGCAAAAGCTACCCACTCCAGTATTCTGGCCTGGAGAATTTCATGGGCTGTATAGTCCATGGGGTCGCAAAGAGTCGGACACGACTGAGCGCCTTTCACTTCACTTCATGGCAGAGGGAACATGTCTGCCTGGCCTCTGCTCCCCTTCCAGAAGCCCTCCAGCTTCTTTAGAGAGCTGGTCCCAGCCCATCCACTTTACCCCTCAGTGCCAGGGAAGGGTTGTGGGCACTTTGTGAGGGCTCAGCAATCCCACAGAGGCTGTACAATCCAGGCAGCACACCAGGAGCCATCCCAGGATGCAACATACCCAGACGTGGGGAAACTGAGGCCCAGCAGGGGCCTACCCTTGCCTGAGGGCACCATAGGCCCATTGCAGGCCAGGAACTAGGTCTGTAGCCGCTAAAGTTATTTCCACAGGAGAGAAGACCTTTAAAGCCAGTGGTTCCCTTTTCTAGCTGTAGAGACTTGGATAAATTATTTAACATCCGCCTCTAGCCCTTCTGAGAATAACATGGGATAAAAATAAATATTGGACATCTAAAAAATGACTTCACCATTCCAGCCTTCAGCTTGCCCTTCTGTCAACTGGCAGGAATAATAACAAGAAAAACAAAACATCATTTAGTCCTTGTCCTCCCTGTAAGAATGTAAGCTTCATGAAGGCAGGATTTTTTTAATTTTAGGTAAATAATTTTAAGAATTTGTTACAGTGTTCTTGTGTTGGTTTCTGCCATAAAATGCAAGGCCACCATAGTTACACATACATCCCCTCCCTCTCGAGCCTCCGTCCCCTCCCCGTCCCATCCCTCCAATCATCTCAGAGCGCCTGACTAGGTTCCCTGTGCGACTTTGACTCTTGCTTGCAAGTACCCACTATGCGTCCTGGGAGACAGTGGTGCTTGGTAATGAATGAGTGAATGAATGAATGGAGGACTAGCCATCATGTATGAGCTTCCTACAGTGCACCAGGCACATAGTCCTTTACATGTCAAAGCCTGCCTGACCCTAACAACAGCCCGATGGAGTGGGTATGATTATCCCCACTCTGCAGAGGGGGAACTGAAGCTCATATGGGGGCTTCCCAAGTGGCGCTACACTGCCACCGTAGGAGACATGAGAGACGTGCGTTCCATCCCAAGGTCAGGAAGATCCCCTGGAGGAGGACGTGGCAACCCACCCAGGATTCTTGCCTGGAGAATCCCATGGACAGAGGAGTCTGGGAGGCTATAGTCAGTCAGTTCAGTCGCTCAGTTGCATCTGACTCTTGTGACCCCATGGACTGCAGCATACCAGGCTTCCCTGTCCATCACCAACTCCCGGAGCTTATTCAAACTTATGTCCATTGAGTTGGCGATGCCATCCAACCATGTCATCCTCTGTCATCCCCTTCTGCTCCTTTCTTCAGTCTTTCCCAGCATCAGGGTCTTTTCCAATGAGTCAGATTTTCGCATCAGGTGGCCAAAGTATTGGAGTTTCAGCTTCAGCATCAGTCGTTCCAATGGATATTCAGAACTGAGCCCCTTTAGGATGGACTGGTTGGGTCTCCTTGCAGTCCAAGGGACTCTCAAGAGTCTTCTCCAACACCACAGTTCAAAAGCATCAATCCTTCAGTGCTCAGCTTTCTTTATAGTCCAACTCTCATGTCCATACATGACCACTGGAAAAACCATAGCCTTGACTAGATGGACCTTTGTTGACAAAGTAATGTCTCTGCTTTTCAACATGCTATCTAGGTTGGTCAGAGCTTTTCTTCCAAGGAGCAAGCATCTTTTATTTTCATGGCTGCAGTCACCATCTGCAGTAATTTTGGAGCCCCAAAATATGAAGTCTGTCACTGTTTCCATTGTTTCCCCATCTATTTGCCATGAAGTGATGGAACCGGATGCCATGATCTTAGTTTTTTGAATGTTGAGTTTTAAGCCAACTTTTTCACTCTCCTCTTTCACTTTCATCAAGAGGCTCTTTAGCTCCTCTTCACTTTCTGCCATAAGGGTGGTGTCATCTGCGTATCTGAGATTATTGATATTTTCCCGAGCAATCTTGATTCCAGCTTGTGCTTCATCCAGCCCGGCATTTTGCATGATGTACTCTGCATAGAAGTTAAATAAGCAGGGTGACAATATACAGCCTTGACATACTCCTTTCCCAATTTGGAACCAGTCTGTTGTTCCATATCTGGTTCTAAGTGTTGCTTCTTGAGATGCATACAGATTTCTCACTAGATTATTGATATTTTCCCCAGCAATCTTGATTCCAGCTTGTGCTTCATCCAGCCCGGCATTTTGCATGATGTACTCTGCATAGAAGTTAAATAAGCAGGGTGACAATATACAGCCTTGACATACTCCTTTCCCAATTTGGAACCAGTCTGTTGTTCCATATCTGGTTCTAAGTGTTGCTTCTTGAGATGCATACAGATTTCTCATGAGGCAGGTAAGATAATCTGGTATTCCCATTTCTTGAAGAATTTTCCATAGTTTGTGGTGATCCACACAGTCAAAGGCTTTGGCGTAGTCAATAAAGCAGAAGTAGGACTATAAAGAAAACTGCGCACCTAAGAATTGATTCTTTTGAATTGTGATGTTGGAGAAGACTCTTGAGAGTCCCTTGGACTGCAAGGAGATCAAACCAGTCCATCCTAAAGGAAATCAGTCCTGAATATTCATTGGAAGGACTGATGCTGAAGCTGAAACTCCAATACTTTGGCCACCTCATGTGAAGAGTTGACTCATTGGAAAAAAACTCTGATGCTGGGAAAGATTGAAGGCAGGAGGAGAAGGGGACAACAGAGGATGAGATGGACGGCATCACTGACTCAATGGACGTGAGTTTGAGTAAACTCCGGGGGTTGGTAACTCCATGGGGTCACAAAGAGTCGGACATGACTGAGTGACTGAACTGAACTGAACTGAACTGAAATGTTTTTCTGGAACTCTCTTGCTTTTTTGATGATCCAGCAGATGTTGGCAATTTGATCTCTGGTTTCTCTGCCTTTTCTAAATCCAGCAGGAACATCTGGAAGTTCTCGATTCACCTACCATTGAAGCCTGGCTTGGAGAATTTTGAGCATTACTTTGCTAGCATGTGAGATGAGTACAATGGTGTGGTAGTTTGAGCATTCTTTGGCATTCCCCTTCTTTGGGATTGGAATGAAAACTGACCTTTTCCAGTCCTGTGGCTGCTGCTGAGTTTTCCAAATTTGCTGGCATACTGAGTGCAGTATTTTCACAGCATCACCTTTTAGGATTTGAAAGAGCTGAGCTGGAATTCCATCAC
>SJYX01019867.1:425940-455010 GCA_006410675.1 Oreotragus oreotragus | reverse complement strand
TTTGGTGTTAGTTCTAGAAGGTCTTGTAGGTCATCATAGAACTGTTTAACTTCAGTATTAGTGGTTGGGGCATAGACTTGGATAACTGTGATATTGAATGGTTTGCCTTGGAAATGAACAGAGATCATTCTGTCATTTTTGAGACTGCTTCCAAGTACTGCATGTCAGACTCTTTTGTTGACCATGATGGCTACTCCATTTCTTCTGAGGGATTCCTGCCCACAGTAGTAGATGTAATGGTCATCTGAGTTAAATTCACCCATTCCAGTCCATTTTAGTTCACTGATTCCTAAAATGTCAATGTTCACTCTTGCCATCTCCTGTTTGACCACTTCCAATTTACCTTGATTCATGGACCTGGCATTCCAGGTTCCTATGCAATATTGTTCTTTACAGCATTGGACTACAGTCCATCGCAAAGAGTCGGACACGACTGAAGTGACTTGGTGCACACGCAAGAGGCTTATATGCCTTGCCCATGGTCACTGGGTTCCTGGGAGACAGAAGTGAGACTAAAGCTCTGCAGGCGGCAGGGCTGCCCAGCTGCTGCAGAGCTGAGTGAACGCCATGGTGCTTCAGGGACCTATTTCAACAGCTGGCACAAAGCAGAGGTTCCATAGTGTTCCTGGCCCTGTTCTCCCCATTCCCCTTCCCTGGAGCTCCCTTCTCCTGTCTGGAAGCTCCGGATCTGGACTCTGACCTTCTCAGGGTCCTTGCACATGGACTGCCTGCACTAAGGAGGATGCTCCCACAGTGAACAACTCTAGATTGTCCTAGCGATCGTGACCAATCCCCTCATCCCAAAGGGAAAAGACCTGGAGGTTTCTCCATGCTCCCTCCCCCTCCTGGGACTGTAGTGCCTCTGTGGTCTCTTGCACTAGCTTCCCAAGGGGCCCCAAAGTGGCGGCCAGACAGATCCGCCCGGATGGCATCACCCGAAGGCCTGCAGGGAGGGGCGTGTCCCCCGTTCCCTGGCGGCTCTCCGTCCCAAGGTGTGAGGCTCCAGCTGCATGCGGCGGGCCGGGCTGCCGCTCTGTCTGGAGCACTGCTCGGAGAAACAAACACAGCTGTGTTTATTCCAGAAATTACACATCCTGATAATCTGCTCACTCGGGGTAATGCCTCCCAGTTAGGATCACAGGGGAGCCGTGCCGAGTTTCCTGAATTTCTGGGCAGATTTTCATTCTCTTTGACAACTGTGCTGTTGGGCAGACCTTGGCCAGTGGGTAGACCTCAGCCAGCAGGCACCTAGACACCACTGGAATGTTCAGTCCTGAGAATGGTCAGTGTTCTTACCTGGGCATGAGCTGCTGGGAGGAAGGACCTTTTGCCTTGGCATCTCCGAATTGGGAGACTTGAGCGCAACACCCCACTACCCCTGGCCACACTGGGACAGAGAGACACATGGGCCTCATTTAGGTGAGCATCACCTGTGACTGGATTTTGAATCTAATTATGCAATTTCTCTAAAACTTGTCCATGACTTCTATTGCTTTAAGGATAGATCCCCCTCCCCATAGGCCAGGGCCCTGCTTAGGCTGGCTACTGCCCATTTTCTGAGTCATCTCCATCACCCGCCTGGGTCTGGCAGTTCTACCCACTCTAGCCTTTCAATTCCTTATTCTCACTAGACTTCTTCCCAACACAGGGCCTTTGCGCCGGCTGATTCCCCTGGACTGATTCCTTTGCTCGTCACCTGGATAACTCACCCATCCTCCACTCTTTCAGGAAGCTTTCCCCTGAGCTCTCAACAGCTCCACCGGCCGATCTTTGACGGCATTTGTCAAAGTCATAATTGTAAAATTAATGTTGTTTCTTTGATCATATCTTTTTCTCTCCTACCTGATTATACTCTCCCTAAGAGCAGGAGCCATGTTTCAATTGCTTCATCGCTAGATTCCTGGGCCTGCTGTAAAGCCCGGTCCATTGTAGGTGCTCTGTAGCCGAGTACTGAGTGGAAGAATGAGGGGAGGACGGAACGAGTGAACAGTTCTCGGGATCAGTGAAAGGAGAATACGCTTCTGTTTGTTCTTTAGGGTGACAGTTGGCAGAGTGCTGTGACATCCGTCATCTCCCTTTAATTGAATAGACTGGTACTGAAGTCTGTGGGGGCTTGGCACAGGGCCAGGCAGGCCCCAGGGTGGGGGTGGGCTTGATTCCATTCCCTTGATTCCAGAGCGAATCAGACATCATGGGTCTTGCCTTCGGGACCTCTTACATTGGATCAGCATGGCCGCTTGGGAGGAAGGCCCAGTGGGATTGTTCTAGACGGATGGATGAGGCTCTGATTCTCAGAGCCGGGAAGTAGCTTGGTGGGGCCACTCAGTGAGTGAGGGGGGATGGATGTACACTCATCTGTTGGACATCAAGTTGCTGACCCTTCCCCCACTTCTGTCTGGCACTCAGATGAGTGGTACCGTGGGGTCCTTGAATGGTCCAGGGGGCCGGCAGCCTGGTGCCTTGACATCCAAGCCTCTTAACCAGCCCTGTGATTGTGGACGAGTTCCAGTGGGCCGTGCAAACTGTCCTGCCCTGTGGAGCTTTCCTTCCAGCGGGCACGATATCTAGTGAGCGGGTTAGGTGTTGAGGATGTTTAGAAGAAAAATTAAGTGTGGGGGCGGGAGGGGGCCCATTGTCAGGACTTGGCTTCTGCCTCAAGCAGCATGGAAGCCACGGAGGTATCTGAGGAGGTGATAGGATCTGACTTGTGTTTGGAAAGCGTGGCTCTGACTGCAATGAAGGGAAGGGACTGTGGGGCACAGGCCACGCAGGGGACGGACCCGAACCTCTGCAGCGCCCTGGCAGGTCGTGGCGCTGGGGCTGAGATGGTGGGAGTAGAAACCAGTCGATAGATGGCCTTGGCTTTGCTGGTTTGAGGGGAGAGGCAGGGGTGAGGAAGCTCCACGTCCCCCTTCTCACCCTGGCCCTTCACCCCCTCCAACCACCCCAGGAGGCTCTGTTGGTGTTTGTGAGGTAGAAGCATCTGTCTTTTTGTTTCTAACATAAAGTAATAATTTATTGACAACTTGGTGTCCCGGCAGCCGTGTTGGTGACTGAGGTTGGATTGTTCTGGGGCGAGGGGCGGCGGGGGTAGAGGGGGTGGCACAGCGGTGGTTGAAGGAAGTGGGTAGGGCCTGGCCCAGGTCCGGATCCAGTCTCGGTCAGGATCCTCTGACTGACTTTGCACAAGTCCCTTCCCCTCCTCAGGTGATGGCTCATCCATCTGTAGAATGGGGTGATGAGACCTGGCATCTCCTGCCCTGGCCACCATAACCTCCTGGTTGGATCTACATATGTAAGGCTCCTGATGTGTGCAGAGTTACTTAGAGCAATACGGAGAGGATGATGCCTTTTTGCCATCCTCGAGGAGGTCGGAGTCAAAATAAGAAGACTGGGCTGAACAAAAGACGTGTATTGAGCCCCAAATGATTATATAATGCTACCAGAGGCAGTTGACCAAGGGGCTCTGCAAACACACTCTCTGGGTTCAGGTTCTGGGGTCAGCTCTTACTAGATGTGATCGCCCTGGAGCCCCAGTTCCGTATTTGTAAAATGGGTATAATAATAGTTCTCACCTATTGAGGTTGTGATGCATAGTAAGTGCTCAGGAAATGATCATCATAGTGTAGAGGACAAGCAGGAAAGGCAGAGCCAGGAATGCCTTTTTTCCAGGCTGTGCCCTCAACCCACTCCCCACCCAAAGAGAATTTGCCTGATCCTTGGTTCTGGCCGCCCTAGGATTCACCCCTGGGCCTCAGGACGTACAGAGCCAGGCAGCAGTGACCCCCCGGGAGATAGTGCCCTCTAAAGGAAAGGACTCGACTCCAGGGTGGGACAGACCATTCCCAGGCTGTGTGACCTCAGGCTGGGGTCACAGCCTCTCTGAGCTCCAGAGATAATGAGTGTCCCCATCTGTGCCTCCCAGGGTTGCTTAGGGATAAATGAAGAAGCCATTTGGAAAGGGCTTGGAGGGTGGGACTCAGCAAGTTCTGGCTCCCTTCTACTCAGATGTGTGGGCCAGTTGCCTCCCAAGAGTGTAAGTCAAGAGCTGCAGGGGCCTGGGAAAGGTGCTGGGGTGTGGAGAGGGTGGTGGGCAGGCCCCTGGAGGTGAAGGGCAGAAGGATTTGGAGGAGTGCCTGGGAGTGGCCAGAGGGCAGCTCTAACAGTTCTCTTTAATTTCTGAGAAAACCTTTCCCCCATCTTCATATAATTAAGAGTATTTTTAAAATGCTGTGTTGAAACAAAAATAGTCCATTTCCATATGACCTCATTTCATTCCACGCCCCCCCAACACACACACACACACGACTAGATTTTAAAGCTGTCTCTCGCGCCTCTTCTACAGAGTTCTTATTTTTGTGTAACAGGTAATAGGGACCTCCCCCCACCTCTAAATCTTCTGATTTGCAGCTGGAGGCCCTTTGGGGGCCTGTGACAGTGGCTGACACCGCAGCTCTTTGCAGTTTATCGGGTGTGCTCACGGGCACTGTCTCTGTTACTCCTGCAGTCCTGTAAGAGAGGGGCTGTCCCCATGATCCACCACTGGAAGGCAGGACCATGGCAACTCCATGCTTTTAGCAGCAGCATCTGGCCCTGGACCTGGCACATTCCACATTCAAACCCAGTTGATGTCAATTGAATGCAGATGAGGGATGAGGCCCATTATACAGAGCAGAAAACTGAGGCTCAGAGTGGTGAACGGATTGGCCCAAGTGGATTTTTCTTCGGATTTAAACCAGGACCGTCCTCCTTCGCGGGGCGTTCCCCTCCTCCGCTGTCTTTCTAATCAGCCCCGTCATTTTGAGACTGGGAGACCAAGCCCCAAAGAGGCCAGAGGACCTGGATTGGGTCGCACAGGGATGACGTGACCCACAAAAACTGTTGACAAAGGGTTGACGTGATGAAGGAGGTTCCCATCCTAGTAATTCACCTACTTGCAGCCTCACTCTGTGCTGATAATGTTGCCTTATGAATCTGCCACCATGAAGCAGGACCGTTATCCCTGTTTTCCAGCTAAAAGAATCTCTGAGAGGTTCAGTAACTTGCCCAGGGCCACACAGCGAGGAAGTGGCAGGCCTGGGATTTGAATCCAGCATCTTCTACATCAGGCTGGCTGGATTTGGTGGGGGACAGAGCCAAGAACCCAGGACACTATAGCCTCTTGGCCTCCTGGCCTCTAAAATCAGAATTACAAGCAAGAGGCCACCCCCATCGGGACCTCCCGAGTTGGGAAAGACAGAGCCCCGCCCTGGCCCACCCCACCCTCCCTACTCAGAGGCCAGCCTAGAGTGGGGTAAGGGGCTGGTGTCTCTCCCAGGTCCCTCGGTGAAGGGGCCTGGGGGCAGCTGACCCAGCTGCCTCCTTGGCAGGGTAAGATAGCCCTTCCCTCCCCAACAGCCATGTACCCTTTCACCTCCACAGTGTGAGCCTCACACCGTCCTCCTGAGACAGGCAAGGCCAGGGTCCCCAGTCTTCAGGTGGAGAAACCGAGGCCCGGCGACATGTGCACCTCCAGAGAGGGCTCGAGAGACATCAGCTTTCTTTGGCTGTGCTTCTTAACTTCTTTGGGGTCATGACGAGCCTGGAGAAGCTGACACAAACCGATGACCTCCCCACCTGCCAGAACACTGGAGACACGTGCGCACATGTAATTTCGTGTATAATTTCAAGGGGCTCCCAGATTCAAGGGAGAAGGCAATGGCACCTCACTCCAGTACTCTTGCCTGGGAAATCCCATGGGCGGGGGAGCCTGGTGGGCTGCTACCTATGGGGTCGCACAGAGTCGGACACTACTGACGTGACTTAGCAGCAGCAGCACAGATTCAAAGCTTCTGTTTTGCTCTGGGAGGCCAATGAAGGTGGTGACGACATGCTACCCTGTGGCAGGCACATGATGCTTCACATACATCATTTCACTGAGTCCTCGTCACCTCCCCGCAAGGTGGTGAAACAGGCCCAGAGAGGGTAGCGCTCCCCAAGGCTGCAGCACAGCAGCGATCTGAACAGTTCTGCCCAATCCTGAAGGTTGTGCTCTTCCATCTCCAGCCTTGTGGGGCACGGTGTGGCGGCCTCCTTCAGAGGCTGTTACCCAGAAGTTCAGAGTCCCTAGTGAGTTTCTGCCTCTGGGAAAGGGCCCAAGAGCAAAGAAAACCCCTGAGACCAGCTTTTCTAGCCCCCAGGAGCTCCTGCTTGGTTGCTTTCCTTCCACGTCCTAGAGCTTCCACTGGAGGACCTTGTGGGGAGCCCCTCTCTTGGTTATAGGACTGGAAAAAGCTGCAATTTAAACTGAACTCATTTGGCTTAAATTATGGGGAGTTTATCTTCCCCAAAACTGCCTCTCCCAACCGGGACGGCCCCATAATTGTCATCAGACCCTCAGAGTTCTTTGGCCACGAGTCTCCCCGAGGGCCGGGGTTGATGAGGTCGCTGAACTTGGAGCAGCGCCTCTAGACCTGTGTGTCCTTCCCTAACGGCCGTGTGCGGTGTGAAGAGGTTGCTGGGCCCTTAGCTGTGGTGGACTTGGGTTTGAACCCTGGTTTTGCCGTTCACACGCTCTGTGACCTTAGGCCGCCTTCCCTCTCTGAGCTTCAGCTCGCCATCAGTGGCTTGAGGATGACAAGACTGTCCGAAGATGCACCTTGCCTGGTGCCGGGCACCGAGGACGTGTTTGCTGAGGACAGCGATCACTGGTCATAGCAGCTATTGCCATAAGCCGTGCTCTTCAGGGAACACGGCCCAGCCTCGGAGGTGTGCCCCGATGGGTCTGCAGGAGGCCGGCCAGGGGTTAGGCCTCTGTTTCCTCCTTGGCAAGACTGTACCTGGAGGGGGGTCGGGTGAGGAGCTTGAAAACTTATGGGAGGTGGTGGGGTTAGGGGGGAGGTTGGAGACAAGGAGGCCCCTCTTGCTTGGGCGGTGGGAGGAGTGAGACCCCAGGAGCTGGGCCCAGGGGCACAAAAGCCTCTCCCCTTCAGCTTTCCTCCTAAATAATTCTGGAGGCTGGACAAAGAGTTCCTTGGGGCCCCTTCCCAGTGTACAAGCAAGGACTCTATGGAGCTGCCCCCCACCCCACAGACCCGCCTTGGTCTCCATGCTGGCAGAACCTGATTCCTCGGGGGGTGGGAAGGGGCCTGGGAGCCTCAGTGAGGCCTGCAGGCTGCGGTCTGGTTCCCAGAGGCCCGGGAGGAGGCCCCTTCACAGTGTCAGCACCAGGCCCTTTGAGGGTGGGGGCGGCCTCTGCAGGCCGACGTGTTTGTGCGGCTGGCACTGTGGCAGGGTCACCGTGCATAAAGGCGCTGCCCAGACCCCGGGCCCAGCCTGGAAAGGGGCTTTCTTGTCAGAGAGGAGCTTTTCTTCCCAGCGCACTGCGGGGCGGCGGCAGGGGGTCACCCGGCCCCGGAGGATAATGGAACTACGCTGACGGAGACGCAGGGCCCAGCCTGCCCGCACCCCCACCGCGCAGCAGAGCCGGGGGTGGGGGGCAGGAAGGGGAGGCTGGGGAAGCTGGTTGGCTCAGAAGTCCTGGCTGCCACCTTGGCACTGGCTCTCTGGGCGGATTCCGAAGGGAAGACACGCGGAGAGCTTGCGACCCCCCACCAGAGGCCTCCGGGTGTCTGAATCCAGCTGTAGGCTGCCTGGGGATCCTGGGCCAGTCATCCCGAGCTTCCGTCTCCTAGCCCGGCTGCCCTGTGGATGGGAGAAGAGGGCATCTTAGCCAGAGCCTGCACAGTCCTTCTCATCTGTGCTTCCCTCTCTCCCTGGCCGTTCCAACTGCTTCCTGACCTCTCAGCCTTCCCCTTCCTCTCCTGGACCATCTCAGTGACCTCTGACCTCACAGAGCATCACTACTAAGGCTTCAGAACTGCAGGTCAGCTCATATTACTCCCCTGCTCAGACTGTAGGCTCCTTGTCGTCTGAAAAATCAAAGTCAAACCCCTCCACCTGGTTTACTAACCCAGCTGCTTGGGGGCCCTGGCCCCCTGCTGACCTCCCTGCCTGTCCTTGTCATTCTCATCCATAAGCTTTAGGTTTCCTGCATATGTGTCATAAACTCCTGTGGCCCCGGACTTTTGTTCAGGCTCTGGTTGCTCCCTGGAGTGAATGCTCTTCTTTCACTTTTCAATCTAGTGAGCCCCCCCCCCTTTTTTTTTTAAGCCTCACACGTGTGGGATCTTAGTTACCTGACCA
The DNA here is from genome assembly GCA_006410675.1 of Oreotragus oreotragus. Taxonomy (NCBI): domain Eukaryota; kingdom Metazoa; phylum Chordata; class Mammalia; order Artiodactyla; family Bovidae; genus Oreotragus; species Oreotragus oreotragus. Next base: position 446,826 of record SJYX01019867.1, on the reverse strand, counting down.
GAGGTCAAACCTGTGTATCCTGCAGTGGAAGTGTAGAGTCTTAACTAACCACTGGATGGAATTCCGAGTCTAGTGAACTCTTGATCATCCTTCATGGCCCAAATCAAATCAGAGTCTCAGTTCCGCGACTAGGAATTGAACCCAGCTCCCAGGAGTGAAAGCATTGAGTCCTAACCTCTGGGCCGCCAGGGAATTCCCCATTAGCTACAGTTCTTTTATAGATGACTTTAGAACATCAGGTATGGTTAATCTTGTCCGCCTCAGCTTCCTCCGCTAGACTGGAATGTGGACTTTCTGTTCTTACTCATCGCTGGGCTGCCAGTGCCTAGCTCAGGATCTGTTACCAGTAGGCTCTCAAACTGATGTTTAATGAATGAACGAATGAATGAGTGCACTGTCTGCCCATAAAAATAGCTTCTTCCGCTATCCTAGAGGCGTTTACAACTCAGCGTGACACCCTCTCAAGACCTTGGAAGTGGGAGGAAGTGATCGTAATGCACAGGCTGTTCTGATGCTTCTAAAACTGGGCTGAATCTGGAGAGAGAAGGGAGCTGGGTCTCGGGCCAGAGCATGGTGGCTCTTTTATCGTCCCCGCCCTGAAGAGGTCTTTGAGTTCATGCCCTTGAGACAGGCCCTGATGAAACCGTTTATAGGTGAAAACCACCAACTCGTCTGAGATGAGAAATGCCCACTTCGGGGCTGGCGGGATTAGTGGGGGCCCAGCCTAGTTTTGGGGATGACTGATTCGCTTGGGAGTTTGGTTTGAGCTTTGCTTTCTCTCTCCTTGGTCACTTTCCGTATTCCTAAATATGCCTGGCTCTGTCCATGTCTGTCTTGACCATCTTTCCAAAGCCAGGAAACCTCAAGTGTTCTTGGTCTCAAGCCCTCAAGTATCAGTTGTAAATAACAGTCATGGTCGTGAGAGAAACAGTTTCCATCTCTGGGCCTGCCCGAGTGCCAGGTGCTGTGCCAAGCTCACGTGGTACCTTAGTCCATCACGTCTTCCTAACAACTCCTTGTGGTAGATATGACCATTATCCCATACTGCACACGAGAAAACCAAGGCTCCCAGAAGCTAAGGAATTTTCCTGAAGCTACACAGCTAATAAAAACAGCAGCACCAGGATTCAAATCTACTTATGAGTTTCTTATGCTTTCCTGTGCTAGGTTTATTTAGTCACTCAGTCGCCATTTATGGAATGCATATGTTGTTATTAGTCATTTTGATCATTTATTCATTCCTGGCATTCAGTAAATGTCTGTTGAGGGCCTACTGTGTCCTAGGGCTCTGCTGTAGAGGTTTCTAGGAGAGATGAGACTGGAGTTGGCGCTTGAGGTTGGCCGAGAGGAAGAGAAGGGTTCTCAAGCTGTGATGGAGGAACCCCTCGGGCTCAGGTGCACCCACAGTCCTAGAAAGGTTGAACCTGTGGCTTAGAGGTCCTGCAGTCTGGCAGTTTTTGGATGATGGTGCCACAGGGGCATGGGCAATGAGCCAGCGCGCTCAGGGGTCTTGGGCATATTGAGGCATGCTTGGGGTTTTGGAGCTTCTTGTCTTAGCTGCCACTGTTCCCTTTCCCCCACCTCATCACTCCCTGCGCCTCATTTCTGAAGTGGGCTGACCAGCCCCTAGCTCAGCTGGTTATCCCAAGGCCTCCAGGAGTTCATCTCTGTGGAGGGCCTGGCACGGTTGATCGGACCTAACCCAGTCTGGGCATTTCTGATGCCACGGGCAGATGGCCCTTGAGTCAGAGTCAGCAGAAGCTAGACTGAGCCCGCCTGGCACAGCAGCCCAGCGCCCGGAGCAGGGAGTGGCACTCGGCCGCCCTCCCTCTTACACCCAGCCTGGCCCGGAATCAGACTCGGAGTTAACGAGTGATTCATAGCCTGACGCTGCAGAAAGTTGTGCCGGGCCGTAGAAGGGCTGCCCAGGGTTTGTGGTTTTGATCGCAGGGAAGAATTCCCTCGTCGGCTCAGGGTAGGATAACTTACTTGTTGAGAGAGACATTTTCACAAAATAAATCCTTAGAGAAACCAGGCGCTGAGGCAGGGAGGCCTGGGGAGGGATTATCTAAATAAACCCCAGTTTTGAAGCTTCAGGCCCTAATGATTTGCCGAGCCTCTGGTTGCTTCCTGGCGCTTGAGGTTCCCGATGACCCTGAGCTCCTTTTCAGAGGTACCAGTGCAGCCAGGTCCTTTCCATCTGGGTGATGTCCCTGCCATTTGGCCTCATTGGAATTCTCTTCAGCTAGGGTCACTGGAGTATGTATGGGTCTTTTGCAGGCTGGGTGTCATGATTAATCTAATCCAAGGGTCCCCTGCCTCCGGGATCTAATGCCTGATGATCTGAGGTGGAGCTGATGTAATAATAATACAAATAAAGTACACAATAAATGTAACACACTTGAATCATCCCGAAACCATCACCTCTCCGCTCCCCACCCCAGTCTGTGGAAAACTGTCTTCCACGAAACCGGTTCCTGGTGCCACAAAGGTTGGGAACCAACTCTAATCTACCTTTATTTTTTTAAAACAAGATTGCTCGCTATACTTTGCTCAGGATAATTCTCCCTTTTGTGGGACTGTCCTGCCCATTGCAGAGTATCTAGTACTCTGGTCTCCTGCCCATGGAATGCCAACAGCACCCCCCTCCCCCAAGGTCATTGTGCCACCCTGGTTCTCAGATGGTTGGATCCATGGCCCTGGGTTCTGCAGCCCTGGGTTTCAGATGGCACTTCTGTGGTGTCAGCAAGAAGCAAGCTTGCCTGTGAGTCTCCATTGTCATTAAAACGATCAGAGTTGCCGCTAGACATTTCTAAATGCCAACTCGAGCTTCCCCGGTGGCTCAGTGGTAAAGAATCCACCTGCCGGTGCAGGAGACATGGGTTCGATCCCTGATCCAGGAGGATCCCACGTGCCATGGGGCAACTAAGGCCAGGCACCGCAACGACGGAGTCTGTGCTCTGGAGCCCGGGAGCCTCCTGAGCCCATGCTCTGCAACAGGAGAAACCACCGCGGTGAGAAGCCCACACACCCACCCCTCCCCGCTCACTTCAACTAGAGAAAGCCTGCGTCTAGCATCAAAGACCCAGTGCAACCAAAAATGATAAATAAATAAAATTCTTTTGAACAAAACCTCTCAGAAAAAGTAAGTATATGAGTGCCAGTGCGGCAGAGGGGCACGGTGCCGAGACCCTCTGCCATCACCGCTGCCTGTGTCTTCCACACCCAGCGTCCGCTGCCTGTGTCTTCCACACCCAGCGCCTTTCCATTCCTCACACGCACCTGCTGCTTCTTCCTGACCTGCCTGCCTTTGCTCCACCGTTCCCCAGCCCGAGTGCCCTCCCCACCTCTCCGTTCTCTTCGGAGACCCCACCCGTCTTAGTCCAAGAAGCTGCCTTAGTCCAAGAGAGCAGGCGTCTCTATGCTGGCTCCTCCAGCCTCACTGCTGTGGGGCCTTGGCCTGCTCCTTCAGCTCTCAGAGCCTCATTCATTCTCGTCAGTGAGATGAAGGCCAGGAGAGAACTTGCCTCCCCCCTGCAACCCCACTCTGTAGTAGCCTGGTTCCTGCAGAGCTCTTAACTTGGTGCTGGTCAAGTGCCTGCTGCGGCCAAGCCTTCCCCTTGCCCACCCCGCTGTTCCGCACTGGCTCTGCTCCCAGGCCCCGGGCCTCCCATGTGGGGGTAAGGGGACAGTCCCATCCTCCTGCTCAGCCACAGTGGCCTGGTCACATGCGCGAGGAGCTGTCTCTTATACACATCTCTGCCCGCACCCCCACCGCGCAGCAGAGCCGGGGGTGGGGGGCAGGAAGGGGAGGCTGGGGAAGCTGGTTGGCTCAGAAGTCCTGGCTGCCACCTTGGCACTGGCTCTCTGGGCGGATTCCGAAGGGAAGACACGCGGAGAGCTTGCGACCCCCCACCAGAGGCCTCCGGGTGTCTGTGAATCCAGCTGTAGGCTGCCTGGGGATCCTGGGCCAGTCATCCCGAGCTTCCGTCTCCTAGCCCGGCTGCCCTGTGGATGGGAGAAGAGGGCATCTTAGCCAGAGCCTGCACAGTCCTTCTCATCTGTGCTTCCCTCTCTCCCTGGCCGTTCCAACTGCTTCCTGACCTCTCAGCCTTCCCCTTCCTCTCCTGGACCATCTCAGTGACCTCTGACCTCACAGAGCATCACTACTAAGGCTTCAGAACTGCAGGTCAGCTCATATTACTCCCCTGCTCAGACTGTAGGCTCCTTGTCATCTGAAAAATCAAAGTCAAACCCCTCCACCTGGTTTACTAACCCAGCTGCTTGGGGGCCCTGGCCCCCTGCTGACCTCCCTGCCTGTCCTTGTCATTCTCATCCATAAGCTTTAGGTTTCCTGCATATGTGTCATAAACTCCTGTGGCCCCGGACTTTTGTTCAGGCTCTGGTTGCTCCCTGGAGTGAATGCTCTTCTTTCACTTTTCAATCTAGTGAGCCCCCCCCCCTTTTTTTTTTAAGCCTCACACGTGTGGGATCTTAGTTACCTGACCAGAGGTCAAACCTGTGTATCCTGCAGTGGAAGTGTAGAGTCTTAACTAACCACTGGATGGAATTCCGAGTCTAGTGAACTCTTGATCATCCTTCATGGCCCAAATCAAATCAGAGTCTCAGTTCCGCGACTAGGAATTGAACCCAGCTCCCAGGAGTGAAAGCATTGAGTCCTAACCTCTGGGCCGCCAGGGAATTCCCCATTAGCTACAGTTCTTTTATAGATGACTTTAGAACATCAGGTATGGTTAATCTTGTCCGCCTCAGCTTCCTCCACTAGACTGGAATGTGGACTTTCTGTTCTTACTCATCGCTGGGCTGCCAGTGCCTAGCTCAGGATCTGTTACCAGTAGGCTCTCAAACTGATGTTTAATGAATGAACGAATGAATGAGTGCACTGTCTGCCCATAAAAATAGCTTCTTCCGCTATCCTAGAGGCGTTTACAACTCAGCGTGACACCCTCTCAAGACCTTGGAAGTGGGAGGAAGTGATCGTAATGCACAGGCTGTTCTGATGCTTCTAAAACTGGGCTGAATCTGGAGAGAGAAGGGAGCTGGGTCTCGGGCCAGAGCATGGTGGCTCTTTTATCGTCCCCGCCCTGAAGAGGTCTTTGAGTTCATGCCCTTGAGACAGGCCCTGATGAAACCGTTTATAGGTGAAAACCACCAACTCGTCTGAGATGAGAAATGCCCACTTCGGGGCTGGCGGGATTAGTGGGGGCCCAGCCTAGTTTTGGGGATGACTGATTCGCTTGGGAGTTTGGTTTGAGCTTTGCTTTCTCTCTCCTTGGTCACTTTCCGTATTCCTAAATATGCCTGGCTCTGTCCATGTCTGTCTTGACCATCTTTCCAAAGCCAGGAAACCTCAAGTGTTCTTGGTCTCAAGCCCTCAAGTATCAGTTGTAAATAACAGTCATGGTCGTGAGAGAAACAGTTTCCATCTCTGGGCCTGCCCGAGTGCCAGGTGCTGTGCCAAGCTCACGTGGTACCTTAGTCCATCACGTCTTCCTAACAACTCCTTGTGGTAGATATGACCATTATCCCATACTGCACACGAGAAAACCAAGGCTCCCAGAAGCTAAGGAATTTTCCTGAAGCTACACAGCTAATAAAAACAGCAGCACCAGGATTCAAATCTACTTATGAGTTTCTTATGCTTTCCTGTGCTAGGTTTATTTAGTCACTCAGTCGCCATTTATGGAATGCATATGTTGTTATTAGTCATTTTGATCATTTATTCATTCCTGGCATTCAGTAAATGTCTGTTGAGGGCCTACTGTGTCCTAGGGCTCTGCTGTAGAGGTTTCTAGGAGAGATGAGACTGGAGTTGGTGCTTGAGGTTGGCCGAGAGGAAGAGAAGGGTTCTCAAGCTGTGATGGAGGAACCCCTCGGGCTCAGGTGCACCCACAGTCCTAGAAAGGTTGAACCTGTGGCTTAGAGGTCCTGCAGTCTGGCAGTTTTGGGATGATGGTGCCACAGGGGCATGGGCAATGAGCCAGCGCGCTCAGGGGTCTTGGGCATATTGAGGCATGCTTGGGGTTTTGGAGCTTTTTGTCTTAGCTGCCACTGTTCCCTTTCCCCCACCTCATCACTCCCTGCGCCTCATTTCTGAAGTGGGCTGACCAGCCCCTAGCTCAGCTGGTTATCCCAAGGCCTCCAGGAGTTCATNTACACATCTAGATGTGTATAAGAGACAGGTCCCATGACCGACCCCCCCACCCCAAGTCTCCCTCTTATCTAAATCCCGAGCCAGCTCGTCTCTCCTTGGGAGATAAGGGGATTCCCTTCCCCCGCCCCCACTGATACTGTAGTTACCCCTTAGGTGCTCGGTGCCTGACATTTAGAGTGACTTCTGGCGCATAGTAGGGTGCCTGAATACTTGTCGAGCGGGTCCCTGCATTATGTGGGCCCTCTGGTCCTCTTTGGGGGAGATTTAGCACGAAATCTAAAAGCCTGAGAGGAGGCAAGATGTATTTGCTCTGACAGCCCGGTTTTCTTTTCAGCAAGAAAACTCCATCTATTTCTCACATCCTGGGGTCCGTGTACTCGACCTTCCTGGAGCCCGCGTGAGCTCAAGGACCATAGTGGCCTTGCAAAAGTCAGCTCTTGGTGTGGGGAAGTCGCAGGGTGGCTGCCATCGAGGCTGCCCGGCTGACCAGGAGGGTGCCCAAGAGAGAGGCTGGAGTCAGACAGTGTTTCTGCAGCCAGGGGGGGCACAGAAGTTCAACACCCAGGTTTGCTTGGGGGGTCTTTTTTATTTTTTGCTGTGCCACATGGCTTGTAGGATTTTAGTTCTCTGACCAGGGATTAAACCTACACCCTCATCTTGTAGTCCTAAGCACTGAACTCTCAGAGGATCCGCACAGGGTTGGGGAGCTTGTTCCTTTCCTGCTTTGACTTTAGTTATGTGCACTTCCCAGGTGGCTCTGGTGGTAAAAAAAAAAAAAAAAATTCACCTGCCAATGCAGGAGACGTAAGAGACACAGATTCAATCCCTCGGTTGGGAAGATCCCCGGAGGAGGGCATGGCAACCCTCTCCAGTATTCCTGCCTGGAGAATCCCATGGACAGAGGAGCCTGGTGGGCTGCAGTCCACAGGGTCACAAAGAGTCAGACACAACTGAAGCAACTACGCATGCACACACGCACACCCTTGGCCATTCAGTTGCCAACAAGCCTCAACTGAGCACAGACTTTTTGCTAGGCATTGTGCTCTTGGGGATGTGTTGGTTATTAATGATCACATCAACCCACAGCTCAGTAATGCCAGCCCATTTCTCTGTCCTGGTAGACTACTGACCTCCAATACCAGGAGGCCACTCTGCATACACTTACTTATGTGAGACCCAGGCCAAGGTCTTTGCCTCTGTGAGCCTCAGTTTCCTCCTCTGTAAAATGGGATAGTCATTACTGCTTCACAGTACATTTGGGAGGATTAAAGGAGATGAAAACAAAAACTCTGAGTACAGTACCTGGCACATAGTAGGCCTCTTCCTACACCTCCACAAATGGTAATTGTATCTGCTTCTGGACTGGGAGCCTGGTGTCCGTGTCACTTCTTAACAGAGCCACGTTTATCTGAACCCCCAGATTGCCCATAGGAGATCTGACAGAGTTTATAATTGATTTGTGAATTTTTTTCTAATAGAAATCACCCAGTAATATTAAAAATAATCAAATCACTTTTCATTATTAACACAATAAATTGCCTCCATCCAAAATATTAAAATCACCCCACATCATGATTTCCCTAAGAAAAGATTAGAGCAGTGACGTGAATAAAATCAGTCATATAACCCGTTTGGAAAACAGTTTTGCAGTTTCTAATACAGCTAAACATATGCCTATCCCATGGCCCAGCAGTTCCACTCCCAGTTAAGTATGTACTTAAATGAAATGAGTACACATGTTCACCAAGGCAGGTACCAGGCTAGAATGTTTATAGCTCAAAATAGCGCCAAACTGGAAAAGACCCAAATGCCCATCAGCAAAGACCCGGCACATACATTGTGGTGAAGCCACACAATGGAACACCACACTGCAGTTAAAAGAAAAGCACAGCTAGGAACTTCCCTGGTGGCCCAGTAGTTAAGAATCTGCCTTCCAATACAGGGGACACTGGTTTGATCCCTGGTTGGGGAACTGAGATCCCACCTGCAGTGGGGTAGTTAAGCCCATGAACCCCAGCTTCTGAGCCCACTTACTCTGGAACCTGTACACCGCAACTAGAGAAGCTAAAGATCACAGCAAAGACCCAGGCAGTCAAAATTTAAAAAAAACACACATACACAAATTGCTGATAACACAAAGCATGATGGGTGAATCTCAAAATCATGGCGCTGAGTAAGAGGCCAGGCACCAGAGAATTTGTACGAATGGCTCTCTTTCCAAAACTTCAAAACCAGGCAGAACTCGTCAACGGTGGTGGAAGTCAGAACAGAGGATGCATGCGGAGAAGGGGGTCATTGATGAGGAAAGGGTAGGAGGAACTTGCTGGGTGGCAGTTACTTGGGTCCATCCGTTTGAGAAATTCGTTGGGCTGAACGTGGATGGTTCTGTGCACTTTCACTGTGTATAATTACACTTCAGTTAAAAAATGAAGAAATCCAGGGACTTCCCTGGCAGTCCAGTGGCTAAGACTCCGAGCTCCCAGCGCAGAGGGCCCTGGTTCAATCCCCGGTCAGGAAACTAGACCCCACAGGCCGCAACTAAAAATCTCTCATGCTGCGACTAAAAGTAACCCCACATGCTGCAACAAAAATCAAAGATTCTGAGTACTGCAGCAGGACCTGGCGCAGCCAAATAAGTAACTAAAAATACTATAAATAAGTGAAGAACCCAAAGCAATCCCCGTCTTCAGTCTATAACAGTGTGACCTTGAGTGACCAACTTCACCTCTCGGAGCCTCAGTTTCCTCCATCTCTACAGAGGGTGACCTTCCCCACATTATGGGGTTATGAGAATGTAATGAGTAACTGCAGTCTGAGCAGGGCCTGGCGGGCAGTGGGAGCCTATGTTGACATTGTCCAGAAGGGCCCCAGGCTGGGTCTCAGCTGGGTCAGCAGCTATGAGCATAGGAGGAGCCTGGTGTCTGTACCCACGGATGTGACCGGGGCATCTAGCTGGCACTCATCTGGTTTCTGTGACAATCTCTAGCTTATCTCCCAAAGTCTATCTCCCCTCTGCCCGCAGCAAGCAGCCTGAAAGTGATGACAAAGCAGGATTGATTTAAACTTCTCTGCAGCCTACCCAGGCTAGGAGAAAGAGACCACTAATCCTGTGATCGTCCACTCTGCTCTGATCAAAACTCTGGGAACGACCAAGTGCCTGCTAAGGGCTGGGCCGCGGGCCAGAGTGGAGCCATGGGAAGACCACGCAAGCTGTCTGCCCTCGAGGAACTTAGAGCCTGGTGGCAGAACAGACAGTCGTCAAAGAAGCTCACACACATGGGACCACCGCGTGGACCCCAGCAGATGGTAGGGAGGCCAGGGAAGGCTTCCTAGAGGCAGTGACACACAGGGTGGCCTGAAAGATGAGTTGGGTGCTGACCTGGCTCAAAGAGAAAAGGAGGGTGCACCAAAGCAGGGGGATCAGCCAGGGCAAAGACCCAGCGGGAGTGTGGATTACTGGCGGCTGAAAGGACCTGGAGTGGCTGGAGCTGAGAGGGAGGGAGGGCGAGGGGCGGCTGAGGCCGCCTGGTACTTCCTCATACTTGGAGCCCTAGGAAATCCTCCCTTCCAGAGTTTTCTGCTGGGAAAAGATGAGACGGTGAAATCTGCCCTTTATGAAGAAAAACAGAGTGATCTGACTGACCGCCCACCATGGGCCATAATCTGTGCTGGGCCCTCTGACCAGGCTCCTGATCCTGACCACCTCCTGCAAGGGACTCGCTCCCTGCTTTCAAGATGCAGAAGGAAGCCAGGGAGGTGTTAAGCGTTCTCTTCATGCGCTTCGAGCTGGGAGTGGAGGAGCTGGGATCCAAACCCAGCTCTGTGTGAGGCCGTGTGCACACACTTCCCGTTGAGCCTTTCTGATCTACAACAGCCTCCCAGTATGAGTCGACCTCCCTTCTCAGCCGCACTCTCCTCATTTCCGTAAAGGTACTAGGGGCCAGCCCTGCCTGCCTCCTAGGGCTTGTTGCCAAGGCAGATGACACAAAGGATGAAATGATACGTGGGCAGAGTGGGCGAGCCTCTGCGTCCAAGTCTCTCTCTCTCTCTCTTTTTTAATCCAAGCCTCTTAGAGAAGGGGAAACTGAGGCTCAGAGAGGAAGACTGGCTGGCCCCAGCTCACAGAGTCTAAGAGGCAGGGCTGGGATTGCAGCTCGGGTTTCTGCACCAGCTGCTGCGTACCAAGAACCCAGGTGGGGTGGCGGATGAGGCCTGTTGCTATGACCTCAGTCCCTGAGCCGGAGCCCCAGTAAGGCGGGCTCACGTCTGTCCATCGTGGTCAGAGCAGCTCTGGCCCACGGACAGGCCCAGGCCAGGTTTCTTGTATTTTTGAGAGCTCATTTATTAAGCACGTTTTATGTGCCCGACACTGCACTCAGTGCTTTTATTGCCTCATATTATTTAGTCCTTGACATCGCCCCACTGCTGACGAAGTGACTCGCCCAAGATCAGGCTCAGTCAAGGCCTATTGACTCCGGACCAACCGGGCTGTGCCAGGAACTCTGTTTTCCTGGCAGGACAAGATGAGAGGGGCCTGGGGTCCTCCAAGTCCCATCTGTCCACACCTTCACACGGGCCCAGCAGAGGAGGGGTGGGGGGTCTGAGATGACTCACCCATCCAGCGAAGCAAAGCAAACACCTCTGAGTGGCATGTGGCTGCGAGCTGGCATTGTCAGACCCCCAGTCATCAGGGACCTCTGCCAGCAGGGGCAGCCGCGGGAGAGTGGGCAGGCGAGCCGTCGGGATTCCACTGCCTTCAGAGAACTCGGGTGTGGCCTGTCTCGTCCCCTGGAATGAAGGCTTTGTTTCCTTTCCTCAGCGGCATGTGCTGTGGAGCCGGAGCCTGTCTGCCAGGGGGCAGGCGTGGGGAGGCTAGGCAGGCCCCTCTCTGCTATGTGACTTTGGGCAAGTCACTCCACCTCCCTGTGCCTCAGGTCGCTGGGAAATGAGGTAATGACGCCACCTGGTAGTGGGGCCTCCCTGGTGGTCCAGGGGCTAAGACTCCTCGCTCCTCTAGTCTTCTTGGGCTTCCCTGTGGCTCGGTGGGTAAAGAATCCGCCTGCAATGCAGGAGACCTCGGTTCAATTTCTGGGTTGGGAAGATCCGCTGGAGAAGGGATAGGCTCCCCACTCCAGTATTCTGGCCTAGAAAATCCCATGGACTATATAGTCCATAGGGTCACAAAGATTCAGACATGACTGAGCGATTTTCAGTTCACTTCAATCTTAGGTATCTTGCTGGATTACTAGGAACATTCAGTCTGTTTCCACACAGAAAGTTCTTGATGCCCAGCTCAGAGTAAGCATTCGATAAGCTTTGCCTCTTGCTCTTATTTTCCTTCATCTTCCCATCTCAGGCTGCCTTCTTTCTCACATAGGCTGCTGGGAAGCTCAGAGCAAATGTGACTCACTGATTACAGTCTCTATCTCATCCCAGATTCATGGAACAGTTCTCTTTCCTTTACCTCTAAGGGCTTTCTGGATGTTCTGTTAACATAGGGCTTCCCTGGTGGCTTAGCAGTAAAGGATCTGCCTGCCAATGCAGGAGACTGTGGGTTTGATTCCCGGGTCGGGAAGAACCTCTGGAGAAGGAAATGGCAACCCACTCCAGTATTCTTGCCTGGAGAATCCCACGGACAGAGGAGCCTGGCGGGCTACAGTGTATGGGGTCACAAAGAATCAATCACGGCTTAGTAGCTAAACAACAACAGCTTTTTTACATAGATACAATTCAATGTCACGTATCTTTTAAATTGATAAGCTTCCCTGTAATTCTTTCTAGTAATAACACAGTATATGGTATTTTATGAGGAGGGCACGGCAACCCACTCCAGTATTCTTGCCTGGAGAATCCCATGGACAGAGGAGTCTGGTGGGCTACACTCTGTAGGGCTGCAAAGAGTTTGACACTACTGAAGTGACTTAGCAGGCATGGACATGGGATTTTATGAAAACCAGCAGGGGAGATAACACACACGATCGAGCCTCTTGTCTGTGAGCCCCTGTCTTCATGCACTCCTGACTTTGTTGGATATCAGCATCTATTGAAGTTGCTCAGTCGTGTCCGACTCTTTGCGACCGTATGGACTGCAGCCTACCGGGCTCCTCCATCCATGGGATTCTCCAGGCAAGAATACTGGAGTGGGTTGCCATTTATTGGTGCCCTGGAGAAAAGGAAAGAAGGGCAGAGACTGTGTGCGTTCCCTTTGGAATCTTCCTCCCTCTCATTGCCTAGCCCAGGGCTGGGCATGTCATAAACATCCAGCAGAGACCTGGTAGCTAACGGAAGAATTCAAGGTGTTCAGTTCAGTTCCACAGGTAACAACAGAAAGTGTTTTTTGGTTGTCTGATATCACAGATCCAGGCTGGCATCAACTGCCACTGAGGAAAGTTGTCCCTCCTGGTTCCTCTTGGAAGGAAGGGAAGAGGAAGCTGCAGGGGTGGGATCCGGCTGGAGAGGGGAAGGGACACGACTTCCTCCCCGTCTCAGGGGGCTTAGGTCTACCCAAGCCATTCCTGCATCCATTCCTTCCGTGAACACTGTCCCAGCCAGACCTCCGTGGGGCTCCATCCCTGCACAGTGGGCCGAGGGTGCTGACCCGTGTTGGAGTCCCTGCCCTCATGGAGGCCTAAGAAAAACAAACAGAAGGATGGGATGAGGAGAGGAGGCGTGGAGTGGTTCAATTACCGTAATCAGGACACACAGCTTGACAGAGGACTTTTTTCTCAAATTGTGAACTTCTGTGTAGCAACAGCTCTCCTTTGTTAAGTGCTTGTTATGTGCCCAGGGCTCTAAGTAAGGAGTAAGTGTTAGTCGCCCAGTCGTGTCTGACTCTCTGGGACCCCGTGGACTGTAACCCGCCAGGCTCCTCTGTCCATGGGATTCTCCAGGCAAGAGTACTGGAGTGAGTTGCCATTTCTTTCTCCAGGGGACCTTCCCCAGCCAGGGATCGAACCCGGCTCTTCTGCATTGCAGGCGGATTCTTTACCGTCTGAGCCACCAGGGAAGCCCAGAGCTGCGTGTGTTAAACCCTTAGGCTGCCTCATCACGTTGACACGCTCACCAGCCCCCCACCCGTTAGGTAGTTTTCTCCTTATTTGGCAGATGAAGAAATGAAACAGAGCAGGGATGTGACTTGCTTGAGGCAGGTCAGAAATGGAATGTAAAGTTCAGAATCCTTACTCTTAACCTTGACTGTGTACCACCTCCCAATGCAAAGAAACAGAGTGGGATGGTTTAAATTGGAGCCAACGGGGCAAATCCAGGCCAGGTGGTGGCTGCGGCGGCAGGAGGACGTTCTCAGCAGGTAGGGGAGAGGAGGACCAACCCTTCCGTGGCCTCAGATCCCCATTTCTTCCTGGAGCTCCAGGTCATCAGAGCCAGACTTTGGACGTGCTTTCACCAGGGTGTCCAACAGAGCAGACTCTGGGGGGAACACGGAAATGGCATTAAATAACACTGAATCATACGGTAAGAAAGTTCCCCTTCCCTTCCCCTCCACGCTTGCTGATTACTCACGGAGAAAGTCTCTGGTTCCTGCCAACATGTCTCTAACACCTCTCTGACAGCCCCTAATCTCCCTTTTCAATAGGAAAAAGCGAGCCTCAGGCTCAGCCCCGACCTGGGAGCTGGAATGCCAGGGCGCCATCTCACTTTACCGTGCGTACTTTGTGTACGTATTTTTGTTTAACAAACACATGGACAGCCCTTACGGAGTGTCAGTGCTTTGCAGACACTAACTCCTTTCATCCTCATAATAATGTTATGAGCTCAGCACAGTTACTATCTTTGTCTTACTGATGAGTGAGCTGAGGCACAGAGAGGTTAAGTAACTTGCCCGAGGTCACACAGCGACGATCGGAGCAGAGACTGTGAACCTAGGCAGCTGGCTCCTTAGCCCCTGTTCTTAAACACTTCACCAGACTCTTTCTGGCAGAGGACTCAGTGCAACTTCCCTGGCAGCTCAGACAGTGGAGAATCTGCCTGCAGTGTGGGAGACCCAGGTTCCATCCCTGGGTCGGGAAGGTTCCCTGGAGAAGGCAACCCGCTCCTGTCTTCTTGCCTGGAGAACTCCATGGACACCGGAGCCTGGCGGGCTACAGTTCATGGGGTCGCAAAGAGTCAGACACGACTGAGCGACTAATACTTTCACTTCATGTTCACAGTAGCAGCCTGATTTTTCCTTGACTAATGAATTTATTTCAGTAAAACTAGGTGAGTCCATTTAAAAATAAAATGTGTCAGTAGTTCAAGTGGTTACGTGCATATGGCCAAAGGCCTAAAAATCGCTCAGGAATAAGTGAAGTCTGAGGCCTTCTGGTCAAGTCAGGGCCATTTTACATGCCAGATGGGAAGCTGAAGCCCAGAGAAGGACAGAACCAGCCCAGTGTCACACAGCAAGTGAGTCTGTGAACCACCTGGGCTGGTGGGGCTGTGTTATCACCTGCAGCCCAGGCACGCCTCCTTCCTGCAGTCAGGGCTGATGGGTGCCGGATGGCTGGAGTCTGAGGGGTAGTCACCTGACCAGAGGTATCCGGAGCTGTAACAGGATTCCCATTATCTCTGCTGTTACCAACACAGGGAGGCCGGAGCCCTGAGACCCAAGCCCACATCAGCGTTTAGGCCGTGGCTGAACTGACTGCCGTGACATTCTCTACCTTCTCTCTCAGGTCTAGTTACAGCCTGGGTGGGGAGCTGTCCTCTGCCTGCTCATTACCTTCATAACTTTCTAGAAAGTTCCACAGCTCCACCATGCAGAGACATGAGCTGTGCGTGCATGTGCTAAGTCACTTCAGTTGCGTCCGACTCTGTGAGCCTATGATCCGTAGCCCGCCAGGCTCCTCTGTCCCTGGGATTCTCCAGGCAAGAGTACTGGAGGGGCTGCCATTTCCTCCTCCGGGGGATCTTCCCGACCCGGGATCAAACCCGAGTCGTTCACGTCTCCTGTGTTGGCAGGCGGGTTCTTCACCACCAGAGCCACCTGGGAAGCCGACGTGAGCTTACCTGGGCTCAAATTCTGGCTCTGCCGTGGGCCCACCGTCAGCAGGATCGCTGGCCCCTCTGAGCTTTGCTGTCCCCGTATGTAAAGTGAGGATGAATGGGACCAGGGAGATGTTGGCTGGAGGATGCCTGAGGGGAGGTGTGCCTGCTGCACAGGAAGGCACGCGCAGATACCTCTGCTCAGCTGCCCTTGGCGTCGCCAAGCCACAGGGCCACCTCTGTGTCCTGGGAGGAAGGAGAGTCCACTGAAGAGGAGAGTGAGTTGGGGTTATCGTCCATCACAGAGAGGAGAAAACGGATCCCACGTGGGGGGCCCAGCTTCTTCCAAAACCTGGCACTGCTCTGGAATTCCACCCCGTGGGCCATGGCCTCACTCCCAGGCTTTGGACCCTGGCTGACCACTGGCCCCAGTAGCCTTGGCTAGGTAGTTTCTCCTCTCTCAGCCTCAGTTTCCTCATTTGTCAAACGAAGCCTACCACGCAGGGTTAATGTGAGACTTACATGTGATGGATGCTGTTTGTAACGTCCGAGGCACTCTCCAGATGTTATTTATGACTGGCTCTATTCCTTGTGTAGACAGGAAAATCAGCGTACGACACTCCTACCGTGTAGACAGGACACGGAAGGGAAATAAAATCCCCTTTCTAGCGAGGGCCTCCAAGAGGGGCCTGGAGGAGCCGGATCTGGGCTCGTGCTTTATTTCCGATTCCTTCTTCCAGCCAACAATCTTTTCTCTCCTGCTACTGGGTATGGAAGACAGACCAGGCGCTCCAAGGTGGAGTCGCCCTGGGTTTGCATCCTGGCTCCCCTACCTCCTGGCTGGGTGACCCTGGGCAAGTTGCTTCCTGTCTCTGAGCCGTCAGGTTCCTCGTCTTTAAAATGGGAATGGTCCTAGGACCGGCCTCTGCAGGTTGCATTGGGGATTAAAGGAGCCGATGCATGTGAGATGCATGGTGCACATCCTGGCCCGTGGTGGGCACGTGAGACATAGTTGCCTATTCATGTTGTATTGTCACCATACAATGGGCCCTCCACCAGCCTCTCATGGCTGAGTCCCGTGGGCTCGGTGGGCATCCAGGTGGGTCGGTCAGCCTGCGTCCTGGTGGAGGAGGCCTAGGGGCCATGCCCAGCTGGGGCAGTCACGGTTGGGGAAGGCTTTCCTGTGCAGGGGGCGGGGGAGATGGAGAAGAGCCCCTGGCAGACAGACCAGCTTGGGCGCAAGCTCGGGGTCCTGAGAGGGGCTGCGCTTGGGCCGTGTGTTGGGCGGGGGGAGACGGGAGATGAGGTTGCTGAGTCAACGGGCCCTCCGGGGACGCTTTGTCGGGGAGCTTGACAAGGTTAAGGATCTTCCCCGAACATCCTTTCACTTCCCCTCAATAACCTGGCGCGGATCTATCATCCCTGTATTTATCTAAACCCTTGCTGGACCCATTTATATCCTCAGCCTCTTCGGCTTCACAGGGTAATGAGCTCCAGATGTGGCGGGAGGGGGGGCCTTCCCGAAACCTCTACCTTGGGCCCAGAGGGTGCCGGGATTGGGGGCCAAGGGGAAGGTCTCAGTGGCTGCTCCCCAAGCCTGGCTTCATCCTTCCATGGGCCTAAGACCCGAGTTGGGGTGGGCATAGGGCCCCCTGGGGGGTTCCAGGCTACTGAGAGACACCCCCCGAAGTCCCAGGCCTGAGTGCTCTGCCTGCCAGGGCGTCTGTGGTCTCCTCAAGGGGCACCCACTCCAGGGTGGAGACGGCACAGCCAGGAAGCTCTTTCTAGCCACAAGGAAAGCAGGAATGTCCCTAAACCAAACCAGAACGTTCGGGCTTTACGGGGCTCAGAAACCTTTTGTCTTGTGGTTCCCACTTGTCAGTCCCAATTTCTGCTCTTCTCCTCTTGTGGTCTCACTGTTCTTGAAATGACTCACTTTTCTCCTTACCGGAGTGAACGTATTAAGAAGGAAAGCCCATCTTCCTGCCATAAATAAAACAGTGATGTCTCTTGACACAAACAGAAGGTAACTGTGACTATAAATACAATAGGAACAGCACGGGGTGATTACGGTCCAACTCGAGCCTGACACTTGCTGTCTTAGCTCAGCTCCTGCAGAAGGGAGAGGAGCCTGAGACGGGGTCCAGGGGGCCGGAGGGGCACAGGGGGCAGGCGAAGGGGATGCAGGGGCAGGTAGCGGAGCTGTCACTGCTGTGGACCGCTGGGGCTCAGTCTCACGGGGGCCCGGCGTAGGGCGGTGGAGACGGACCTCAGCCTCGCCACCACCTCCACCAGCCCAGGGAGGTATTTTCTCACCCCTCCCTGTTTGCTGTGTGCGAGAGGGCGAGGCCTCTGCGGACGCCAGGGTGGAAGCAGGAGGGCTGGCAGATGAAGAGAGGAGCAGGTGAGGAGTGAAAGCCTCCAAGGCAACTCTGCACAGGCCCCGAGCTGAGGCCCGCTCGCCACTCTCGGTTAAACAGAGCAGCATGTTTCACAGGGGTGTTGACGTCTCAGCAGCCCCCAGGTGAGACTGTCTCTTTGAGGGAGCAGGGGATTGGGGGGAACCAACAAGGAGGAGACGTTCTCCCTGCATAACATCCTAGGATGCAGCCTCAGATCCCCCTAATGCCTCTCAGACTTGGCCCCATGAGCGAGCAAGCTCCCAGAGAAGGGACTTGTCTAAGGCACGTCGGAGCTAGAAAGCTGGGTTCCCCTTTCCCTGCCCTCACCCGCCTTCCCTGAATTCATGTTCACTCACTTTTTTTATATAACAGTTTTCTTCAAAGCAAACACCAGGAAATATTTTCAGATTGATACAGGAGAAGTGAAGTCGCTCAGTCGTGTCTGACTCTTTGCAACCCCATGGACTGTAGCCTGCCAGGCTCCTCCATCCATGGGATTTTCTAGCCAAGAGTACTGGCGCGGATTGCCCATTCCCTTCTCCAGGGGGATCTTTCCAACCGAGGGATCGAACCTGGGTCTCCAGCACTACAGGCAGACTCTTTACTGTCTGAGCCACCAAGGAGTCCCGGTAGATACAGGAGAGGGGATCCCCAAAACTAAATGGGCAGGAGGCTACTGTCAGCTGAGCTGTGGCCTGTGGAAAGAACCAGTGCCTCAGAAAGGCCCGCTGTGCCAGCGGTCTCTCCTCCTCTTCACTGCCAGCCCCACCCCAGGCCAGCACCCTCAGGATGATTTCTGATTTCTTGTTCTTAGAGAAATGACACAGGACAGAGAGGAGAGCTTTCTCTCTGGCTTCAAGAGGGCTTCCTGGGAAAGCTGGATGCATGGGGTTCAGATCTATCTTTCTGCTCCCGAATGGTCATGTGACCTTGAAAAATTACTTCCCTACTCCAGTCCTCAGTTTCCTCATCTGTAAAATGTGAGTAATATAATACCTGTCTCATAGGAGTGTTTAGAAGATTAAACCCGAGGATTCATGTAAACGCTAACTGTCCTGGCATAACACCGCCTGTGTTTGGTGATATTATTATTGTTATTATTAAGCACGAGAAGAAAGGAAGGAGACTAACATTTGTTTAGCCCTTCTGAAGGGTCAAGCACTGTGCCTGCAGTCTGCATAGTTCATCCTCCGAAATCCTCAGGATCGTTCTAGGAAAGTAGTTCTTTGTCCGATGAGCAGAGAGCATAAGTGAGGTGCCCAGGGTCACACCGTTGTGGGGGTGCAGCCCGCATCTGTCTGGGTACCCGGATGCTCACTGCATGGACTCAGGCCAAGTGTGGACGTGGAGACCTGCAATAAGAGAAGCTGAACTAGCATAGCAGGGGCCTCCAGGGTAGGGGTGGGAGACAGGCTGGGCAAGGCAGCGGGGCTGGCTCAGGAATTCCGGGAGAAGCAGCTTGCACTCTCTCCCACGGGCGCTGAGGAGCCACCAGCAGGCCACAGGCAGGGAGTGACATGATAAAGGGGGTGTTCGAAAAGGCTCTGCACGGCTGCGGTTTCAGGATGGATGGGCGGCAGAAGTGTCCAGAAGGGAGGCAGGAAGCCCAGCCTGGCGGCAGGACTGGAAAGGTCCCTGAGACGCTCACAAGGGACCCTTAGTCAGACTGACCCCAGAGGCTCTGGAGAAGGCCCAGCCAGGTCAGGGCCCGGGGCCAGAGAGGCTGACTGCACCCCAGAGACTCAACCCTCCTTCCCTTTGCCAGTTTTTGGCTTTATCTGGGAGCCTCCGGAGGGCGTCCCGGCTGCCTGCAGATTTATGAGGTGTGGGGGAAGCATGCGGGGGTGGCGGCAAGAGAGACGGGCTGGGGGTGGAGATTGGAGGATGCTCTCCAGCCTCCGATGTGCTATGACCCCTCTGCCACCCCACCGCTCCGTCACCGTGGCCGAGAGCCTGCCCTGGCCTGGGCCAGGCCCTGCACCGGCACCTGCTGCCTGTTTCCCCTCACGGACACTCTGGGGTGGGGGTGAGTAGAGAGGGACCACATATGAGAATCTTATTAGACATGAGGAGGCTGTCCCAGCTAGAGTCCCCAGCCACCAGAAGGGAGCCAGAACCTTCTGTACCAGGGTCAGAAGATGTCTATGAAACATTAAGAGTGGGTTATAAACAGTATGTTGAGTATGATTCCGTTTGTGACTTTCAGGAGCATAAATATGCATTTGTGTCTCTCCGTATACATTTTATGCACAGCGAAATGTCTAAATGATATCTAATTGTGATTGCCTCCAGAGAAAGAGCAGCGACTTTTCACTTTCTACTCCTCTAAATACGATGTTTCACTGTCTTGTAATAAGCATGTATTTTTTTTTCCACTTAAAAACTGTGTTTTTAAAATTCAGAGTAATGGCAGGGGGCGGGGAGGGTGGTGAAGTCAGGGAGAAAAGGGAGGGGCTTCTTCATGCTCATGGGTGGCAGGTGGCTTGTTCCATGCTCATTGCCAGGGCCTGAGGGTGCTCAGAGCTCAGGTCATTCCCTGCTGAAAACCCTGCCCCCACTACTGCTAGAGACCCCAGCCTCAGCGGGCAGACAGTGCTGACCCACGTGCGGACAGGTTCTTGGGAGTATGGAGGTGAGTTGGGTCTGTTAAGAAGGGTCTCCCAGAGGCAGTAGACCTTGAACACTGATAAGATTTGACTAGATGGGAAAGAGAGCTGAGCCTCAGTTTTGTCATCTGTGTAATGGGAATGCTAATGTTATTCAAAGTCAGTCTGTGTTCATTCGGTTCAGTTCAGTCACTCAGTCATGTCCGACTCTTTGTGACCCCATGAATCACAGCACGCCAGACCTCCCTGTCCATCACCAGCTCCCGAGTTTACCCAAACTCACTTCCATTGAGTCGGTGATGCCATCCAGCCATCTCATCCTTTGTCATCCCCTTCTGCTCCTGCCCCCAATCCCTCCCAGCATCAGGGTCTTTTCCAATGAGTCAGCTCTTCGCATGAGATGGCCAAAGTATTGGAGTTTCAGCTTTAGCATCAATCCTTCCAAAGAACACCCAGGGCTGATCTCCTTCAGAATGGACTGGTTGGATCACCTTGCAGTCCAAGGGACTCTCAAGAGTCTTCTCCAACACCACAGTTCAAAAGCTTCAATTCTTCGGCGCTCAGCCTTCTTCACAGTCCAACTCTCAAATCCATACATGACCACAGGAAAAACCATAGCCTTGACTAGATGGACCTTTGTTGGCAAAGTAATGTCTCTGCTTTTGAATATGCTGTCTAGGTTGGTCATAACTTTTCTTCCAAGGAGTAATTGTCTTTTAATTTC
>SJYX01019867.1:380886-423863 GCA_006410675.1 Oreotragus oreotragus | reverse complement strand
GGTGTAAGCTATTATTTTTTAGGTGTAGAGGTCCCAAAAGCTGGAGGATGGCCCCAGAGATTTTGAAAGAACCCTGCCAGATATCTCGGACCCTGGCCTGAAAAGACCGAGGGTTCAGGGAGGATTGTGTGAAGCAACATGCAGGGGAGGGGATTCCTCCTGGGAGGGGCTTCCCAGGCAGCTGTACTAGGGCAGGGAGACTGCAGCCCCTCACATGGGCACCAGGCAGCCCTTGGATCCAGGACCGCCACCCCCCACCAAGGTCTGGGTTTCCAGGGGCAGCCGGCACTCGTTTGCACGGGCACTGCCTCCTGAGTGGGGCTTGGGACATCCACAAAGCAGGCACCGTGGTACCCATCCACTGGTCGGGTAATGAGCAGAACAGAAGATGGACTCAGATAATGAATGCTTGCTCCGCGGGGCCTTTGCACTTGCTCCTTCTTCTCTGTGGGACATTGTTACCCCCAATTCTTTTCCTGGCTCACTTCCTCACCTGCCACGAGGCCTCCCGAGGAACTCAGCACAGCCACTAATCACCTCGGGCCTTGAGCAAAGCCCTTGGCCTCACTGAGCCCCAGTTACGTCGCCTAGAGATGACAGCGATGCTGGTCCGTTTGCTGTGTGCCTGTGTGCACCCTCCCCACACCCCCTCAATGTGTATAAGAGACAGCCCCATACCTGTTACCTTTTATTGCACTTAACAGTGGTCTGTCTGCCCCTTCTTCTTCCTGTTCTCACAGGCCCCCTCATTAGCTGCATTGCTTCGGGGCTGGATTTCCTTCCTCTGGCACGAGGCCTCGTATCCACACGCTCAGTGAAGGCCTGATGAATGGAGGAAGGTCCAGGTTGCAGGACTGTATGAAGGAGAAAGTGACATGCAGACTGTGAGGCACTGTGTTTTCATTTTCAAGGAACCTTGGCCCCTGTGGCTGGTGCCCACACCGGCCACACCCTCCACGGCTCTGTCTCGGTTGCCCTTCTGTGTGTCTCTGGGTCTTTGGGCAGAGGCTTCAAAGCAGTGCCCCCAGCCCTGCGCTGTGTGCTGTGACACTCTTGAGGGGAGGTGTGAGGGGTGTTGTTCTCACAAGGGGTGATCAGCTCACCTTCCTTGGTGATGGCAGCACCCTCTGGTGCTGGAGGGGTCCCCTCCCCATGGCCACGCTAGCCTGATGGTTCCTGCAGCCCACAGCCTACAAAGGTAATTCTGGGCCCAGCAGACAGCAAGCCTGCAGCTATGTGTGGGCAGGGGGCCTCAAAGGCCTGCCCCAAATCCCACCCATGCAACTCTCTCTCCCCAGCAGCCCAAGGCCTATGCACTTTGTCATTCTCAAAATGCAGCCATATCCTCTAATTTGCTATAGATGCCAAACCTCTGAGGCAGGTGAGACAGATAACATGACTATCCCCATTTTACAGCTAGGAAGACTGAGGCTTAAAAACCTTCATGCTTGGTTTATTCAGACAGGGCATAATCTAACCCAACCCTGCCCTCCTAGACCCCACAGTTTGGTGGTGGTGGGGGCACTCAGAAATAATCATAACCCGGGGTGGGGGGTAGTGGTGAAGGCTAGGGACACACAGAAAGGGGTGCTGAAGGAACTCAGGAGGTGACCTTTGAGGCAGACCCTGGAGGCTGATCAGAATTGGGGCCAGTAGGATGGGCTTCCCAGCTGGGTTCAGTAGTAAAGAATTCACCTTTACCACAGGAGATGCAAGTTCAATCCCTGGGTCGGGAAGATCCCCTGGAGAAGGAAATGGCAACCCACTCCAGTATTCTCGCCTGAGAAATTCCATGGACAAGGGAGCCTGGCGAGCTACAGTCCATGGGTTGCAAAGAGTCAGACACCACTGAGGCAACTAAACAGCAACAGTGNATGCAAGTTCAATCCCTGGGTCGGGAAGATCCCCTGGAGAAGGAAATGGCAACCCACTCCAGTATTCTCGCCTGAGAAATTCCATGGACAAGGGAGCCTGGCGAGCTACAGTCCATGGGTTGCAAAGAGTCAGACACCACTGAGGCAACTAAACAGCAACAGTGGAGGTGCGGGGGATGGGGGGGAGTGGAGGGGAGCGGGCAGGCTTTGGACCGAGACCGCTTCTGGGCCTGTTCACAGGGGCTGATTTTTAAGAACCAGAGGGGCTGGCCTGTATACTAGGAGAGGCAGGCAGGAGTGAGGAAGGGAAGAGCAGGAGATGCATTCTGGAAGCCTGTCACAGTAAGCGCTGGCGGGAATGACCGTCAGTTGCAGCTGGACCTTGGCCTGTGGGTGGTGGGGCCATGAATGATTCTTGAGAGACAAGGTCTGACTTATGCGTGGAAACCTACCCCAGGGAGTCAGGGTCTTAATCAGCATCCACTGCGGTTTTGCTTCCCAAAGACCCTCCTGCCACACCTTGTGTCTTTTTTCCTGGGTGGCTCCTTCCTGTCCTCAGGGGGCAGCTCCTGACTCTTCCCAAAGCCCCCCCCCCCAAAGAATCTGCCTCCTGTCTCCCTGGCCGTTGGGACCAGCTGGTGCCTGTGGTTCACGCATGCCCCGTGTCTCAGAGGGCAGATAGAAATGGGGCACATGAGGCAGATGGAGACCAGGCCAGCTGAGCAAAGGGCCTGTGGTGGTCACTTCCCCCTTTATAACCCACTTCCTCTCTTCTGGGGCCCCTCTCCACCGTACCAGCTGCACCCCAAGAAAATGGCCTTAGGACCCTTATGATAGTGGCTTTGGAACAGTTATGATGACAGCCTTGGGAGGGTGGCAGTGTCTCAGGTGAGTATAAAATGCTACTTGGCCTTTTTCTCATTCAGTCCATGGAATTCTCCAGGCCAGAATACTGGAGTGGGTAGCCATTCCCTTCTCCAGGGGATCTTCCCAACCCAGGGATCGAACCCAGGTCTCCTGCATTGCAGGCGGATTCTTTACCAGCTGAGCCACCAGGGAAGCCCAGAATACTGGAGTGGGTAGCCATTCCCTTCTCCAGGGGATCTTCCCAACCCAGGGATCAAACTGGGGTCTCCTTCATTGCAGGCAGATTCTTTACCAACTAAGATACCAGGGAAGCCCTCATTCTCTTCACAACCCTGCAAAAGAGTATCCCATTTTTCCAGATGAGAAAACTGACGCTCAGAGAGGTAAATTCACTCACTCCAGGCCACACAGCTCAGCCTGTGGTCAAGGCACGTGGCTCTAGCTGTTCCCGGGGTCTGGCCATGCGCAGGTCTGTGGGCTGATCCGGGCTGACTGCCTCGATGTCACCTGGAAAATCTCGTTGAAAATGTAGATTCCCAGCTGCCACTTGCCAGCTCCCTCCCAAGACTCTGATTCTTCCCATCTTGGGGGGGAAGGGAGGCCAGGACTGGTGTTTTTAAAAGACGCTTGAGTCCATTGTGATGCGCCGCCAGCTGCTACCCCATGCCACCACCAAGCGGTATTAAAAGCCTCACAGGTTACGTGAGGGAAAAGCAAAGAGCCGAAAGAGCACGCCAGCCAGCACGCTGGCGGCGTCATCACGCGGGGGGCGGGGCGGGGCGGAGATGTGTATAAGAGACAGGCCCTGGCCTGGGCCAGGCCCTGCACCGGCACCTGCTGCCTGTTTCCCCTCACGGACACTCTGGGGTGGGGGTGAGTAGAGAGGGACCACATATGAGAATCTTATTAGACATGAGGAGGCTGTCCCAGCTAGAGTCCCCAGCCACCAGAAGGGAGCCAGAACCTTCTGTACCAGGGTCAGAAGATGTCTATGAAACATTAAGAGTNACACTCTGGGGTGGGGGTGAGTAGAGAGGGACCACATATGAGAATCTTATTAGACATGAGGAGGCTGTCCCAGCTAGAGTCCCCAGCCACCAGAAGGAAGCCAGAACCTTCTGTACCAGGGTCAGAAGATGTCTATGAAACATTAAGAGTGGGTTATAAACAGTATGTTGAGTATGATTCCGTTTGTGACTTTCAGGAGCATAAATATGCATTTGTGTCTCTCCGTATACATTTTATGCACAGCGAAATGTCTAAATGATATCTAATTGTGATTGCCTCCAGAGAAAGAGCAGCGACTTTTCACTTTCTACTCCTCTAAATACGATGTTTCACTGTCTTGTAATAAGCATGTATTTTTTTTTCCACTTAAAAACTGTGTTTTTAAAATTCAGAGTAATGGCAGGGGGCGGGGAGGGTGGTGAAGTCAGGGAGAAAAGGGAGGGGCTTCTTCATGCTCATGGGTGGCAGGTGGCTTGTTCCATGCTCATTGCCAGGGCCTGAGGGTGCTCAGAGCTCAGGTCATTCCCTGCTGAAAACCCTGCCCCCACTACTGCTAGAGACCCCAGCCTCAGCGGGCAGACAGTGCTGACCCACGTGCGGACAGGTTCTTGGGAGTATGGAGGTGAGTTGGGTCTGTTAAGAAGGGTCTCCCAGAGGCAGTAGACCTTGAACACTGATAAGATTTGACTAGATGGGAAAGAGAGCTGAGCCTCAGTTTTGTCATCTGTGTAATGGGAATGCTAATGTTATTCAAAGTCAGTCTGTGTTCATTCGGTTCAGTTCAGTCACTCAGTCATGTCCGACTCTTTGTGACCCCATGAATCACAGCACGCCAGACCTCCCTGTCCATCACCAGCTCCCGAGTTTACCCAAACTCACGTCCATTGAGTCGGTGATGCCATCCAGCCATCTCATCCTTTGTCATCCCCTTCTGCTCCTGCCCCCAATCCCTCCCAGCATCAGGGTCTTTTCCAATGAGTCAGCTCTTCGCATGAGATGGCCAAAGTATTGGAGTTTCAGCTTTAGCATCAATCCTTCCAAAGAACACCCAGGGCTGATCTCCTTCAGAATGGACTGGTTGGATCACCTTGCAGTCCAAGGGACTCTCAAGAGTCTTCTCCAACACCACAGTTCAAAAGCTNGGGGGGGGGGGAGACGCTGGCGGCGTCATCACGCGGGGGGCGGGGCGGGGGAGGTGGGGATGGCGATTCTCCGGCACTTTCCTTCCTACTCTCCCGCATTTTCCAGACTGTCTTTAAAGAGCGTGTGTTGCTCTTCCAGGGGCTTCCCAGGTGGCTCAGTGGTAAAGAATCTGCCAGTGCAGGAGGTGCATGTGGGAGATGCGTGTTTGGTCCTTGGGTCGGGAAGACCCCTGGGGAGGAAATGGTAAACCACTCCAGTATTCTTGCCTGTGGGCAGAGGTGCCTGGCGGGCTACCGTCCCCGGGGTCGCAAGAGTCGGGACCCGACTGAAGGGACTGAGCAGAAGCACAATGGCATTTATGAGGAGGAAAGTAAATAACAGCGTCAGGAGAGGAGCAGTTTGGAAAGGAGTGAGAAAGAGAATGTGTGCTTACACAGACCTAGTCAGTGGCCCAGCCCTGCCCCTTCCCTGCTACCCTGCTACGGCACTCTCGGGCTGGGCATGAGATCTGCTGAGCCTCAGTTTCCTCATCTGTAAAATGGGAGCGCGAAAACCTTAAAGTGTGCAGGCAGATTCTTTACCAACTAAGATACCAGGGAAGCCCTCATTCTCTTCACAACCCTGCAAAAGAGTATCCCATTAAGTAAGATGATCTTCCCTCCCTCTCCTACACTTCCCCCCTGGCCGTGGTGCCCCTTACCTGGGACATCTTTTCTGCCAGTGTCCAGTTGGAGCCGCGTCCCCTAGTCTAGCCTGGACCCTCATAGACTATGGGGCTGGCAGAAACTCTGCAGGGTGGGGTGGGGGTGGGGTGCAACCACAGCCGATCCATTTTACAGCTGGGGAAACTGAGGCTCAGAGCCGCCCCCGAGCTCGGCTGCCGCGCCAGCTCCCCCACCGTGGGAGAGGCGTACACGTGCTCACTGCACATCTCTCTCCCTGTCGGCGCCTCGCTCAGTGTGTGTGAGGGGCAGCAAGTCACCATCTGTGTTTTCCAATAAAAGAAAATGAAAATTGAAGCGCATTAAAAATAGCTCAATTGGGATTCCGAGCGGAGCTCTGAGGCCTGCTGTGGCAGAGACGCCCAGCCTGCCTCCTCCCACCTCCCAGCCTGGCAGCGATGCCACTGGGAAGTCATCTGAGGCGAATGTCTCCTGGGAAGGGCCAGGGTGCAGACAGCATCNAATAGCTCAATTGGGATTCCGAGCGGAGCTCTGAGGCCTGCTGTGGCAGAGACGCCCAGCCTGCCTCCTCCCACCTCCCAGCCTGGCAGCGATGCCACTGGGAAGTCATCTGAGGCGAATGTCTCCTGGGAAGGGCCAGGGTGCAGACAGCATCATCCATAGCTCCAAGGATCGTCAGGGCCCCCCGGTTCTCATGTCCAGGCTCCCAGCCTGCTCATGTCCAGAGGTCCTGGGGCCCTGTTGGAGGCTGCAGAAGGTGGACTTAGATCCATCAGCTGGGGACTGAGGCCTCTGCCTCCTGAGGAGGTCTCACCAAAGGACACCATGTGGCTAAGAGAAGGGTGGACACTGGGGCCTGGAGACCTGGGTTCACCCTGCCCCCCACTACCCCTGCACTGACTTGCCAGCCCTTGAGCAAAACCCAGGAATCACCTTGAGCAAAAACCAGGAATCTCTAAGAGCTCGTCTCCTCCTCTGCTGAGTCAGGGTCTCAACAGGCTCAGAGGGTGGCCTGTACCTGGGCTCCTGAACCCCAGTGACTAGCTGGAGATGAGTCTGATTTAGCAGTTTCCTCCAGGGGGTGCATGAGAGACCAGCAAGCTTTTAGCTCAGTATGGAAGGGTCTCCATGAATGGCCACGATGACAGCTGTTCTCACTGTTTTCTGGGAAATGGGGTGTGATGGCAAGCTGTCGGAAGCCTGAGAGAGGTCATGCGAATGGCAGAGGGCTTGCTTTGCACTGGCTGCAGCTGCTCACCGTGAGGAAGGCCTGGCCTTTGTCCAGGAGCACTGGTTCCGTGATTCCCAGAGGGGCTTTTCCTTCTCCAAGAGGTCCAGCGCTCTCCAGGGCACCTGTAACCTCGGCCTCTGTGCAGACCTCTGTGAGGCAGACAAGGGGGCTGGATCTTCACCCCAAGGCCCAGAGAGTGGGAGAGCAGGGAGTCACACCAGGTCCCCCAGCCCAGTGTGAAGCAAAGATCCAGTGCCCACTAGGGCAGTCAGATTTGAGTGGCCTGGGGGCAGACAGAGCACTGAGAGGAGGCCGGAGCTGCCTGTGCTGGGCCTGTGCAAGCCGAAGCCAGACCACACCATGCTGCAAAGCTTTGGGCAACTTGATCTGAGCCTCGGTTTTTCCATCTGCAAAATGGGGCTGATAATAGTCTGCCTGCTTTGGGAAGACTGGATCCTGGGCAGTGCCTGGCACATGGTAGGCACTAGATAGATGGTGTCCCGAAGAGTAGCCCACCCCAACCTGGTCTCTCATCTATCCAGAATAGAGCCTGTTGCTGGGCCTGTGGATGCCCAGTTACGTGGGACCAGCACCTGCCCTGCCCGAGTCCCAAACCTCTCCCAGCTCATGGGTCAGCAGAACCGGAAACGCTGGAGGAGAGGGGTCTCATCGACCACAGCCCTGAACCCCCCTAACCCCCAACACTCCCCTCTCTCAGCACAGAGGCTTCTTCCCAGTGGCAGGGAGTGAGCATGGGGCATTCTTGAGGGCAGTGTGTTAGCTGTTCAGTCATGTCTGCCTCTTTGACCCTATGGGCTGTAGCCTGCCAGCTGCTCTGTCCATGGGGATTCTCCAGGCATGAATACTGGAGGGGGTAGCCTCTCCCTTCTTCAGGGGATCTTCCCGACCCCAGGGATCAAACCCGGCTCTTCTGCACTGCAGGCAGATTCTTTACCATCTGAGACACCAGGGAAGCCCCACACACGCATGCACACACACACACATGCACACACACACATGCACATACACACGCACACACACGCAAGGCATGCTTGAGGGTGGAGTAATTGCTAAGGTGCAGGGAGTGATCACTTTTTCTCTTTTAAGGATGGTGTATCAGTTTCCGTTTGCTGCTGTAACAAATAACCACAAATTTCATGGCTTAAAACAGCACAAAGTCATTGTTTTCTTAGAGTCCTGGAGGTCAGATGTCTGAAATGGGTGTCGCTGGCTGAAATCAGTGTGTTGGGGGCGGCGCCCTCTCTCTCTCCAGGAGAGAGCCTGTCTCCTTGCCTTTCCCAGCTTCCCCCCGGCTGACTGCATTCCTTGGCTTGGAGCCCCTCCCTCTGTCCTCGGAGGGCATCACTGCAACCTCTGCTCCCATCCTTGCATCTCTTCTCTTACTCTGACCCTCCTGCTTCTCTTAAAAGGATCCTCGTGATTACATTGGGCCCACTTGGATAATCCAGGATAATCTTCCCATCTCAAAATCCTTACTTTAATCCCATTTGCAGAGTCCCTTTTGCTATGTAACATTCACAGGTTCTAGGGATTAGGATGTTGACAATTTCTGGGGTCATTGGTCTGTCTACCATGGGTGGAAAAACTGGCATCTACCTCAGCCTTGACCAGAGCGGCCTGGCTAATGTTGATAATAATAGCCTCATAACCTCCACTTATTAAGTGACTGAACGCGTTAGTCACTCAGCTGTGTCCGACTCTTTGTGACCCCATGGACTGTAGCCCGCCAGGCTCCTCTGGCCATGAAATTCTCTAGGCAAGAATACTGGAGTGGGTTGTCATTCCCTTCTCCAGGGGATCTTCCTGACCCAGGGATCGAACCCAGGTCTCCTGCACTGAAGGCAGATTCTTTACCATCTGAGTCATCAGGGAACCCTATTTAGTGACTGCTCTGTGCCCAATTTGTGTAGGAATTTGGGTTATGAGGACAGTCAGTATTGTACTGAGCGCTCTATTTTGCCGAGCCCAGGCCCTGGGCAGAGCACTTTCTGGGCATGCCCTCGTTAACCATCACCACCACCTGCAAGGCAGGTGCTAATGTGATCTCCCATTCTGCAGCTCATGGGCCTGGGAAGTATCCCCCAAGCCCCGAGTCCCTGGGGTCAGGAAGTGGGTTCAAGTCAAAATGTAACTGCTGGGCCCGTGCTGTCTGCTCCCCAGGATACACCTACGCTGCTTCCCTGGGATTTGGACCCAGCCCCACCTGGGTTCCACCACCAGCACCCCCCACCCCCCAGGCTCCCACTGTCCCGCCCAGCTCACCACACCGCCAGCATGTGCAGCCCGCTCCGGTGGTGGCTGCCGGAACTGCTTGCTCGGTGTCACTCTGGCCAGTCTGTGGTTTCACAGCAGGGACAGCGGCTGCAGGCGCTCCGTGAGCAAATGTGCTAAAATCAGAGCGGAGGAGGCAGGCAGGGGCGTTGAGGACTGTGTGTGGGACAGCAGCGTAGGCGCGCTATGCCTGAGTAATTCTGTGTCTCGGTGGGAGTTGGGGTACTAGGAGCCAGACAATCTGGACCCCAGTTCTGCCCACACTGCAGAGCGGCTGGTGCACAGCCAGAGCCCAGATCTCCTTTTCAGGGGCTTTTCGCCTATTGCCCTCTGTCCCCCACAAGGCCTTCAGGAAGCACCAGCTCACTGAAAAACCCAGATCCACACCTGTGAGCACGGTTACTCTCTACTGGGTCCCTTCACCAGTTTCATCATTCTCCCTCTCAGTGAGCTTTTGGGGGCCCTTCTCTAGGTCTGTGTCTAAGACTCCACACACTGCTGCCTTGCCGTGGGATATTGGACCAATCCCCAGGATGCCTCAGTCTTCCCATCTCTACATTGGGCTTCATCTTTGTACCTCAGCCCGTGGTGTGATCCTTTTGCAGCCCCTGCCCACCATGGGGCAGCCTCTCTCAGCACCACCCGCACCCCCACACTGGCCTGGACAGCTCCCTGGGCAGGGGTAGAGGGGAGAGAGGCTCAGGAAGGAGGAGACATGTGTCCTTCATGCTCATTCAGTTTCAGGCTCAGGGAGGATCCCCTGGAAACTCCCCATTCCCGGCTTCCTCCGTCAGGGTCTTCCCACATCCCCGGAGAGCTCAGTTGTAACCAGTGGGAAATGGGACAGATAATTGCAACTTTAAATAAGGCCAAGTGAGCGATCCCTGCCAAGCCCAGCACGGGGGACTTCCTGAGCTTCCACAGAAGGCAGCAGGAAGCCCTCAACGATGACGCTGAGAAATCCCAGTGCTGCCACTAACTCCCTGGTGACTCCAGGCAAGTCACTGCCCTTCTCGGAGCCTCAGTCTCCTCACCTGTGAAATGGGGGCCAAATAGCATCACCCGTGAAAATGAACTATCATAGGGCCTGGCACAGGCAGTCGGAGGTGCCCAGCTGGAGGTCAGGATTAGGGTTATTAATTTTCCCAGTTTAAATGCAGCTGCCCATCCTATCCCCCGCCCCCCCACCAGAGGCTTCTCTGGGAGCTGTTCTCAGTCCCGTTGGCCTCTGAGTAATGAAGGGTGATACAGATTGTGGTACTGACCTCTCCTGGGCTAAGCTGACTGTGCCAGGCATCTGCCAAGAGCTTTGCATCCCTACCTGCGTGTAAGCCTTGCTTAGTGCTCCCATTCTCTGGAGGAGGTCATCGAGGCTGCAGACCTGGAGTGGGTCTGGGGAGGAGAGAGACAGGGCCGGCGGGGAAGGGGAACAGCTGTCATCACGAGGACACAGCACCACCCAGCACATGCCTTAACCCTATCAGAGAAGCATCCTATCCCAGTGTGGCAAGATGCCTGAGGTTCCAGGTCCAGTTTCCTAATTAGAGCAGGAATTCCCGAGCCTGCTCCCAGCATCCGCAGCTCCATGGGGCCAACCCAGGCTGCAGCTGCAGCTCCACTACCGTGGAATTCCTCAGGAGGAGGAGCCCCAGTGTGGGTCTGGGGAACTGAGGGCTGATCAGTTAGGGCAAGGAGACGGCCTGCCCACGGCCAGTGGTCCTGTGGTCTTCTCCAGCTCCTAGGTGCCCCAGCTGAGTGGCACAGCCCAGCCGCTTGAGGAGGCTGCTCCTTGGCTCAGCTTTGAGGCAGGGCCGGCCTATTGTGCTTGTGGTCTCAGCACAGACCACCTGCTCGTCATCTGACATGGCCTCTGCTTACGCCAGGGGGAAGCTGTGACGTCCTGGTCACTGTGGACACCAGGGGCCACCACTTCCACTCAGCAGCCAGCAGGGCAGGACCCCTGCCTCCATCCAACACCAGGCTAGGAAAGGGCATCAGGTACACTCTGCAGAACTGTTGCTCGGAGAAGGGGCGTCTAACCCAAGCTGGGAAAGTGGAGAGGTGTGGGTCAGGGAAGGCTTCCTGGAAGAAGAGATCCCTGAGCTAAGTGGTTAGGGGTAAAGAGGACTTTTCCAGGTGAGGAGGGTGATCATCCCGGGTAGAGGAAGAGGCTTGGGCAGGAGCCACAGGAGGCGTAGAGTCTTGGCGAGACTCTCCTTTCCTGCCCTGGGTTTCGCTTCTGCTGCTCTGCCTGCCTGCCACGGCCCCATCTTTTCAGAGAAAGTGTTCCAGGCGGGGGTATAACCAAGAGCAAAGGCTTGACAGTGGAGTGAAGAGGGTATGGACTCTGATAGTTAGCAGACTGGCCTGGGGTGGAGGGAGGTGCCGTCAGCATCAGAGGCCAGGGCAGCCCACAGAAGGCCTTCCAGGTCAGGCCAGTCTGGATCGTCCCCCGAGGGCAGGAGATGGAAAAAGCCTCTCTGCCTAGCCCGACGGCAACTGGAAACCTGTAAAACCACAGGCTATCTGCCCTCCCAGCACTGTGGCTGACTCCCTGCTGGAAGCCTTCCATGCCTTCATGGAATTATCTCTTGCACAGACAAGAAGTCTCCTCTGCCGTCCCCTGTGCCCTCCCCTGCACCAGAAACCCAGAAAAGCCCGTTGGCAGTCGATGTGACTGTCACAGCCCGCCTCCTGGAGCTGGAAGTGCCCTCCTTCTGAAGATCCTCAGGCTGCAAAGGACCCCCAGCTTGTGGTGGGAAGAGCTCAAGTCTGTGGCCTTGTCCCCTGCCCCCTGCCCCTCCCTGGGGGCAACCTCCCACCTCTGGATCAGATCATGCCTGTTCCCTGCGTCCGTGCTGCCGTGGAAGCTCCCCACCCCAACCCCAACTCCTTCTCGACCCCACCGCCTGCTTCAGTCCTCACCTGAGGCTGTGGACTCCCAAAAGCCTTCTCAGGATTGTGGAAGGAGATGGGGTCATGCAGCCCAGAAAACAAACTCTGCCTTCCCCACCAACTTTCAGGGCCAGTTGGGCCCACTAACTTGTCCTCTTGTGTGTGTGCGTGTGTGTGTGTGTATGCGTGTGTACACTCACCCACTTAGCCATGTCCAGCTTTCTGGGACCCCGTGGACAGTAGCCCGCCAGGCTCCTCTGTCCGTGGGATCCTCCAGGCCAGAATACTGGAGTGGGTTGCTGTTTCCTTCTCCAGACTTGTCCTCACTGAACCTCAGTTTACTAATCTGTAAAATGGAGACACTGTATGCCTCTTGGAGGATCTAGGGAGGCTCACATGTGCTCCTGGATGTCCCTTCCATGGCTCAGTGCCTGGCGTAGCATAGGTGCTCAGTAAATGGTCTCCGTGGTGATGGAGATGCAGGTGGTAGGGGTCTGTTCCCTCACCTCCTGGATAATCTCTTTCCTGACTCAGAGAGCCTCTTCCTCCATGTCTTGTCCACCCAAAGGGCCCCTCGTTTCAAGTCCTGTCCCTTATCAGGCCTGTCCACTGTCAAGAACCTTCCTTGCCATCCTGTCATGAGCCCCAGTAGTGGAAAGCTCTTGGACCCACCTGGCTTTCTGTCAGAGGTCACCCCTCAGGGTGTTTGGTGGGGAATGAACGGTATGAGGAAGGTGATGAACACGTGGATGGTCCAGTCATGGAGATGGTGATGGGGAGTACGGGCACAGGAGAAAACGCCCCAGCAGAGCTGCTCTGCTTAACTGCCCGAGATGCCAGATGCGGTTGGCAAGTGGGCCCAGGGTGTCGGAGGGAGCAGGCGGGGTCTCGATGAGCAGAGATGGTGCCCCAGGGGTTCTGTTGCCGCATGGCAGAACCACAAGGGCCACAGAGGCAGAGCTGGAGTCGGGTATTGGCACTGAGGGGGATGCGGACTTTCTGTAAAACAGCTCCTCTTGAGACAGAAGCTGCTTTCAGAATGAGTGGGGGCTTTGGAGCCATCACTCCTGGAGTGGAATCTTTGCTGTGCCCCTGACCAGCTTAACTGCGTGACCTGGGCCGCCCTCTGCACCTCTCTGATCCCTCGGCTGCGATGTCCACGCCTATAAAACGGATCAGTCACACCGAGAGCGCAGTGACAGCTGAACCAGGCCACCGGCCTACGACGATTCCCTGCTGCCCTCAGGCTGGCCTGGGCCAAACGGCCTAACTCAAGACTCTCAGTGGTGTCTGTCGTTCTC
Organism: Oreotragus oreotragus; assembly: GCA_006410675.1. NCBI lineage: Eukaryota > Metazoa > Chordata > Mammalia > Artiodactyla > Bovidae > Oreotragus > Oreotragus oreotragus. Next base: position 410,569 of record SJYX01019867.1, on the reverse strand, counting down.
TTTCTCCCAAGACTTCCTCTTCCCTCGAGCAGCTCCCTGCAGGAGCTGTGCTCATCCTCTCCTCCCGGCCTTTGCCCAGGTTGTTCCTCCTGCCTGGACGCCCCCGTATCCTGCTCTCAGTTCTCCCTTTCTTTCCTTCCGGACTGGCTTGCCTGCCACTCGGAACCTCGGGGTCCACGCCAGATGCCCCACATCTGAGAAGGCTCCACCGACTCCCCAGGCAGGGGTGGGGTCTCTCCTCTGCTCTGCAGTTTCCTCTTGTCACGCTCCGGCTCTCTTTCCAGACTGAGCTTCCCTGCTGGCTCGGTTGGTAAAGAATCTGCCTGCACTGCAGGAGACCAGGGTGCGATCCCTGGGTCAGGAAGACCCCTGGAGAAGGAAATGGCAGCCCACTCCAGTATTCTTGCCTAGAGAATCCCACGGACAGAGGAGCCTAGCAGGCTACGGTCCATGGCGTTGCAAGAGTCGGACACGACTGACAGTGAAACCACCACAACCTCCTTCCAGACTGGGCAACAGGGGGTCGCAGTTGGCGATGAGGCTGCATCAGGGCTCGAGTCCTCATTCACTGGCTCCTCTTTGNGTGTGTGTGTGTGTATGCGTGTGTACACTCACCCACTTAGCCATGTCCAGCTTTCTGGGACCCCGTGGACAGTAGCCCGCCAGGCTCCTCTGTCCGTGGGATCCTCCAGGCCAGAATACTGGAGTGGGTTGCTGTTTCCTTCTCCAGACTTGTCCTCACTGAACCTCAGTTTACTAATCTGTAAAATGGAGACACTGTATGCCTCTTGGAGGATCTAGGGAGGCTCACATGTGCTCCTGGATGTCCCTTCCATGGCTCAGTGCCTGGCGTAGCATAGGTGCTCAGTAAATGGTCTCCGTGGTGATGGAGATGCAGGTGGTAGGGGTCTGTTCCCTCACCTCCTGGATAATCTCTTTCCTGACTCAGAGAGCCTCTTCCTCCATGTCTTGTCCACCCAAAGGGCCCCTCGTTTCAAGTCCTGTCCCTTATCAGGCCTGTCCACTGTCAAGAACCTTCCTTGCCATCCTGTCATGAGCCCCAGTAGTGGAAAGCTCTTGGACCCACCTGGCTTTCTGTCAGAGGTCACCCCTCAGGGTGTTTGGTGGGGAATGAACGGTATGAGGAAGGTGATGAACACGTGGATGGTCCAGTCATGGAGATGGTGATGGGGAGTACGGGCACAGGAGAAAACGCCCCAGCAGAGCTGCTCTGCTTAACTGCCCGAGATGCCAGATGCGGTTGGCAAGTGGGCCCAGGGTGTCGGAGGGAGCAGGCGGGGTCTCGATGAGCAGAGATGGTGCCCCAGGGGTTCTGTTGCCGCATGGCAGAACCACAAGGGCCACAGAGGCAGAGCTGGAGTCGGGTATTGGCACTGAGGGGGATGCGGACTTTCTGTAAAACAGCTCCTCTTGAGACAGAAGCTGCTTTCAGAATGAGTGGGGGCTTTGGAGCCATCACTCCTGGAGTGGAATCTTTGCTGTGCCCCTGACCAGCTTAACTGCGTGACCTGGGCCGCCCTCTGCACCTCTCTGATCCCTCGGCTGCGATGTCCACGCCTATAAAACGGATCAGTCACACCGAGAGCGCAGTGACAGCTGAACCAGGCCACCGGCCTACGACGATTCCCTGCTGCCCTCAGGCTGGCCTGGGCCAAACGGCCTAACTCAAGACTCTCAGTGGTGTCTGTCGTTCTCTTTCTCCCAAGACTTCCTCTTCCCTCGAGCAGCTCCCTGCAGGAGCTGTGCTCATCCTCTCCTCCCGGCCTTTGCCCAGGTTGTTCCTCCTGCCTGGACGCCCCCGTATCCTGCTCTCAGTTCTCCCTTTCTTTCCTTCCGGACTGGCTTGCCTGCCACTCGGAACCTCGGGGTCCACGCCAGATGCCCCACATCTGAGAAGGCTCCACCGACTCCCCAGGCAGGGGTGGGGTCTCTCCTCTGCTCTGCAGTTTCCTCTTTTCACGCTCCGGCTCTCTTTCCAGACTGAGCTTCCCTGCTGGCTCGGTTGGTAAAGAATCTGCCTGCACTGCAGGAGACCAGGGTGCGATCCCTGGGTCAGGAAGACCCCTGGAGAAGGAAATGGCAGCCCACTCCAGTATTCTTGCCTAGAGAATCCCACGGACAGAGGAGCCTAGCAGGCTACGGTCCATGGCGTTGCAAGAGTCGGACACGACTGACAGTGAAACCACCACAACCTCCTTCCAGACTGGGCAACAGGGGGTCGCAGTTGGCGATGAGGCTGCATCAGGGCTCGAGTCCTCATTCACTGGCTCCTCTTTGGGGGTGGGAGAGGCCTCAGCCATATCCATGCCTGTTAGGATGGGGGAAGCCAGGTCTACAGACCAAAGGGGACCCCAGTGAAACAGGTTGCCTGGAAGCAGAGGGGAACCAGGCTCAGAGACAGCAGGGCAGAACTCAGGATGCAGCCAAAGGGTGAGGGTTAGGGTTAGAGGGATAAATAAGTGACTAGATCGGCATGCAAATAGGTAAGCACGGAGGTGACAGGGTGGGTAGATGGCAGGATAGTTTATGGATAATTATGAAGACTGGGTGGTTGGAAAGAGACGGATGAGTGGGTGTGTGGGGTCAATGGGTGAATGAATGAACAGGAGAATTCCGTGTGACTAAATGTCTGACATCTTGTCCAGAAGCGGAGGGGTGTTCTGGATTCTGGGATTTGAGTTAATTGTCCTTCAGTGGAAGAAACTGGTGCCAATTAGGCAAATAGATCTAATCCCAGCAAGTCTCGCAGCAGGCTTCCTAATTGACTCCAACCTGGCAGACCCCAGCTTGGACTTACACTGGCCTGTGCCTTATTGATCTGTAATTTACACTCTACACACATCCAAAAGGATTTGAGGTGACTTGCAATACTAAACCTGCATGCAATGGGACAGTTTGAAATAAAGTGAGGAAGTGAGAGGCCACAGAGCAGAGTGGTTATAAAAGTGTCCCTGGTTCAACCCTTGGATCTGCTGCCTGTTAGCTGTGTGATGTTGGGCAGGTGGTTTAACCTCTCTGGAGCTCATTTCTCCCATCTATAGGAAGAAAAGGAGGAAGAATGGAAAGAGGGAAAGAAAGTTGGTTTAATGAGGACAGTGTATGCCTGATGACTGGATACTTAAGTGGGAAGCTTGATATGTGGGTGAGTGGATGAACAGGTGGTGGGTTACAGGGTGAGTGGAATGATAGGTGGATGGATGGGATAAGTGAGAGAGTGGATGGGTGAATGGATAGTTGGATGGATGATGGGTGGATGGGTAAATGGGGACAATAAAAACTCTGCCTCATAGGGTGTTGTGAGCATCACAGGAGTGACAGCACAGAGGTGGGACTAAGCGAGTGTTTTGGATTATATAGTGCGTGCTAAGGCGCTTCAATCATGTCCGACTCTCTCGGATGCTATGGACTGTAGCCTGCCAGGCTTCTCTGTCCTTGAGATTCTCCAGGCAAGAATACTGGAGTGGGTTGCCCTTTCCTTCTCCAGAAAATCTTCCCAATCCAGGGATCGAACCCTTTCTTATGTCTTCTGCATTGGCAGGCTGGTTCTTTACCACTGGCAAAAGTGAAGTCACTCGGTCATGTCCAACTCTTTGCAATCGCATGGACTGTAGCCTACCAGGCTCCTCCATTCAGGGAATTTTCCAGGCAAGAGTACTAGAGTGGGTTGCCATTTCCTTCTCCAGGGTACCACCTAGGAACTTCATAATACTGCATAATTCAGGGAAGCCTGAATTATATAGTATATGGAGCCATTTTGATAACAGTAACCTTTCTTGGAGGAAAAGTCCAGGCACCCAGGTGGTATAAGCGGGAAAGGGCATTTGCTGTCTGGGTCAGCTGGAGGTCGGGGCAAGGTGCAGGTTCAATGGCTTTAACAGAAGCTGAGGGCTATGACAGTGATCCAGGCTTGGTCCTGCCCACAAGGTACTCACAACCCAGTTGGGCTGATGAGTAAAAGTCTCAGGGCAGGGTTACAAGGGTGACAGTGAGAGGTACACACGGGACTGTGGAAGCCCCAGTGCCAGGATCATCAGAAGGGGCTTCCAGGAGGGGGTGACTTCTGATACGGATCTCTTTTTTTGGCTGCATCGGGCCTGAGCTGCAGCGTGCGGATCTTCACTGTGTCATGTGGGATCTTTTGCTGTGCACAGACCCTCTAGCTGAGGTGCTTGGGCTCCAGTCGTTGCAGCACATGAGCTTACTTGCTCAGCAACACGTGAGATCTTAGTTCTCCGACCAGGGATGGAAACTGCACCCCTTGCGTTGCTAAGTGGGTTCTTAAGCACTGACCCACCAGGCAGATCCCTTGATATGGAGCTTGGAGGTTGCGTATGAGTGCCCTAGGCAGGTTAAGAGGACGAGGAACGTTGCAGGGAGAAGGAATGCCTTGAGTGCCAAACTGCAGGGTGGGAGCTCTGTCCAGGGGGCTGAAAGGAGATGAAAAAATGTTAAGCAACCATTCAGAAGGGGTGCTGCCTGTAAACAGCTGGGGTGCCTGAGCTCCTGCTTCCCTTAGCCAGCCCGAGACAGGTCCCAGAAGTGATTGCTTCCTCTTCTTTAAAATGGTTATGATGGGAACTTCCCTGGTGGACCAGTGGACTGGTCCACTTCAGGGGACATGGGTTTGAACCCCAGTCAAGGAACCAAGATCCTGCGTGCCCCATTGTAGCCAAAAGGAAAAAAAAAAAAGTTTGTGACTAATGTTCCCAACTAAACAGTCACTGTTAGGGTCTCACCGGATAAAGCCAAAAAGTGCTCAGCACAGACCTGGCACATAGTAGGTGCTCAGTAATGCCAGTTGCCATCACTATTATATATATATATATTTTTTTAAACTGTGTACTTTATATTGGAGTATAGCCGATTATGTTGTGATAGTTTTGGGTGGACCGCAAAGGGACTCAGCCATACATTTACATGTATCCATTCTCCCCGGAACTCCTGTCCCACCCAGGCTGCCACCCAACGTGGAGCAGAGTTCCCTGTGCCATACAGAAGGACCTTGTTGGTTATCCATTTTAAATAGAGCAGTGCCGTTTCTATTTTTTCATTAACTACTTAATAGGGGGGAATTGCCTATGGATTTATTTAAGTAAAAGGGCTTTAAAAATTTAAAAATGCTGGACAAATGCTGGCTGTGAGAGGCAGCCTGGTGTGTCAGGAATGTCAAGGGCAATAGACTCGAGTTCAATTTCTGAGTTGCTGTGTGACTTGGGCCGAGTCACCTCGCCTCTCAGATCTTCATTTTTCTTCTTTTATAAAATGGGGCCAGTAAGAATACCGGGCGTCCCTCAGGGTTGTCCTGAAGACTGGCAGGGCTGTTCCCATCCCTGCCTCCCTTCTTCCCCTTCCCCAGCAGCCCTGGTGTTCATTTACCGCCCACCCCACCCCCAGCAACCCCTTCCCAGACCCCCATCCATCATCCTGTCCTTTGCGGAGGTTAAGTGGGTCCCCAAGCAGCGAATCCAAACTCTCCCGAAGCCCCGGCCGCACAATACGGCCCGCTGTTAGTGAGCACCCCGGCTGGCCCAGAGGATTGGGTTTCAGCCGGGCGGCCGGCGCTGGCGGATGCCCAGGCCAGCGGCGGGCAGACAGGGGGACAGAGCGGAGGAGCCCAGCGTCGGGGGGACCCCTCCGCCCTGGGCCTGAGAAAACAAGAACAGGCTCCAGGTAGGCAACCAAGGCAGAGGAGGGCCTCTGATGGCAGGAGGACAAGCAGGGGTGTGTGCTGGGAGGGTTGGCGGGCAGAAGGATTTTACATTAGCTGGGTCCCCTTTCCGTGAGCCTGAGGGCGGAGCGGTGGNCAGGCAACCAAGGCAGAGGAGGGCCTCTGATGGCAGGAGGACAAGCAGGGGTGTGTGCTGGGAGGGTTGGCGGGCAGAAGGATTTTACATTAGCTGGGTCCCCTTTCCGTGAGCCTGAGGGCGGAGCGGTGGTGGAAGGGCCGAGCTGGAAAAACATCTCGCTGCCTGTCGGCACATTTCAGCCTGTAAGATCCACGGCCTGCCTGCAGCTGGCCGAGGGCTGCCCTGCTGGCATTGCCACCTTCTACTTGGTTGCTTTGGACCAGCGACCCCAAGATGCCCTCAGCTGATGCTTCTCACCTGGTTTTCAGAGGAGAAGGAGGCCACAGGAAACCCAGGGCTGATAGTTCAAATCCAGCGTTGCTGCTGTGGGGCTGTGTGGCTTTGGGCAGGTCTCTGAGCCTTTTGGAACCCAGGTTCCTTATCTGTACAATGAGGGTAACGTACCAGCCTTGCAGGATGTGTGGAGTGGCGGCTCAAGACCTGGCACCAAGAGCATGGTACCTGAACGCTCTGATTTTTTTTCCCTCTCGTTTGCAATCTGGCCTTGCCTCTTAGCAGCCGTGTGGCCTCCAGGGAGTCCTTGACCTCTCCAAGCTTTGGCTTCTCCATTACTTGCTCTGAAGCGTCAGTAAGACAATGTCAGTGAAGCCCACACTGCGTCCTCCAAGTCAGTGCTTTTCGCAGTTGCTTCCGTAGGGCCCAGCCTTTGCATGTGATAAAGACCCTTCGCACCCAGTCCTCCTTGGAGCCTCTCTGCAGCCCTGGGAGGTACATCGAGTGAGAATATTACGATCCCCATTTTATAGATGAAGAGACTGAGGCTCAGGGAGGTACAGTGAACTTCTCCAGATCACCCGGCTTATCCACGGCCTTGAACTTTATCTCCTGATCCTGACGATTGCCTCCTCTTGGAATCCTAACATGAACCAGAGGAAGAATGCTCCGACTCCCTGCAATGGCTAGCATCTGGCCAGGCCGTGGCGGGGTAGATAGGCCTGTGTTCCAGTCACCTGAGCCCCATTAGCCCCAGCAGGGAGCAGCTGGAGCTGCTGGGAAGGGTTCGGAGCGGCATCTGCAGCTCGGGTCACACGCCAGGCTGTTTGGTCTCCTGGGCTGAGGGCTGCTGGCCAATCTGGAGCAAAGATCCCAGAGAATCGCTGCAAGATATCTGTCCATCTTCAGGACAGACTGTTCTCATGTCCATGTTCTTAAGATAGACCATATCACTACCATCCTCAGGAGCCCTCTGTAGCTCCCCATTGCCCCGTTTTGGATCTTCAGGACAAGATCCAAACTCCTTAGCCCCATACTTGAGGCCCTATGGTCTGGCCCCATCCTGAGGTGACAGATTCATCCACAAAGCATTTTGCTCCCACCCCACGGCACAGACATGCCAGCCCAGTGCAGCCGTGAAGAACATGGGCTTTGGCGTGAAGCGGACAGGGCTCCACCACTGCCTGGCCATGAAGACCTTGAACAATCTCTCCTAACTTTAGCTTTCCCATCTGTAAAGTAAGGTTCAGTAAAGTACCTACTTTACAAACAGTTAGGATGAAATGAGATAATGAATGCTAGCTCTTTAGCCCAGAGCCCCCCACCGAGACCCTCAGGTTTCACTGTTGCCCAGACTCAAGTTTCACACCTCTGAGCCTTTGATTCTGCCATGCCCTTTACACGGCATGTCCTTCCCCTCTCCTCCCAGCCCAAATGCTACCTCCTCTGAGACGGCTTTGCTGATTTCCTGGTCAAGGGTAATCCTTTCTTCCCCTGGGCTTCCTGGTTCGCAGCCCATATCACCTGTTTCACTCTGCCTCTCTCTGTAGAGAGTTTACATCTTGGACACTAGTCTGGAAAGCTCCTTGAGGGAAGGACTTGTTGATCTGCTTTTACGTCCCCAGTGTTCAGCACAGGGCCTGACACACAAGAGGTAGAGTCAAGTAGATGTTTGTTGAATCACCATGATCTTGTTTCTCAGACCGGGAGAATTCAGGGACAGCTGCCAGAAACTTAAGCTCCCTTGAGTTAAGTTTTGGAAGAGAAGTTAGCCAGGCTCCAAAGCTGGAAGGACATTCCAAGCAGAAAACCTGGGAACATTCAGGTCACCAAGGCCCAAGGAGACAGAGCGCCTTCTGCGCGCAGAAGGAAGCTCTGGAAGGCTGGTCACGGCTGGAAGGTGATTAAGCTGGCCCGCCTGACAGGGGCCTTGAGTGGGCTGTTGAGGAGCTAGGACTTGACCTTGCTGGCAGTGGGAGTTCTGAAGGGCATTCGGTTCAGTTAAGACATGATCAGACATGGGCTTTAGACACCTCACCCGTGGGTAAAATCAAATACCTCTACTGTGTACTGGAATCATTTCTCAGTGCTAAAGTCACAGCGGTGAAGGAGGCAGACACAGAGCTCTCCCAGAATGAGGGCCTTCAGTTCAGTTCAGTCGCTCAGTCATGTCCAACTCTTTGCGACCCTGTGGACTGCCTTGGAGATTGCAGATCAACGGGACTCACCTATGTGATGCCACTTAATTCTCACATGACCCATTATACAGATGGGGAAACTGAGGTCCAGAGAGGAGCATAGGCTTGCCTACAGTCACTCACTAAAGGAGTGCCAGAGCTAAAGTTCCAGCCTGGACAGTCTGTGCTCCACTCCCCTTTTTTTTCCCCTCCCCTCCTTACACAGGCCCATAAACAAAAACAGCATAGTGTGTGAGTGTGTGTGTTGGGGAGGGGGGTGTTTTAAGGCTATAGCTACAGTCTCCTGAAAATAACACAGATGAAGAATGAGACAGATGGTGGTTCAAATCCCAGCCCTGCCTCTGAGTGCTTGTACAGGCTGCTTCGCCTCTCTGATGTCAGTTTCCACATCTGTAAAGTGGGGCTAATGTACCCCACAGATTGTCAGGAGCCTGAGTCCATGCTTAGAGCGCCCAGCTCAATACCTAGCACACAGTAGGCACTTAATAAATGCTTCTCCTCGTGTCTTTGGAACTTGCGCCTACTGGCATTAGTGCAGACAGTGTCTGTGGCTCTAGAGAAGTCTGGTCCAAGAAGGGGTCAGATGGAGCTGACCAGGGCTGGGTTGGGGAGCAGAGGGCGACCCCCTCCACTCCAGCCTAAAAACAGGGCCCCGCACAGCCACTCTCCCGTTGGGCCAATGCTAACGACTTCAGTGTGTCTCCTTTTCAGCGCAAATATTTCTGAAATGTGCACCACTCACTCACACATAGCCAGAGGGGTCTTCGGGCCTCCCCAGCCCGTGTGATCGGGGCCTGCTGATTGCTTTCTTCTGTGCAGTCTCCAGGAAGCAGAGGGGGGTGTGTGGGAACAGCGGGGTGAGGGCCAGAGCCACTCCCAGGGTCCGGACCCTGTTTTCCCCATCAAGTAAGGCGCTCCAGGCTGGTGGCTGGGTGCTAAAAATCTTGTCCATGTACTCTCAGTTTCCCCATCTTTCCACTGGGATTTTTTTTTTTTTTTCAGCTGTCACTTCAAACATCCAGGGATTGGGATCTGGGCATTTCCAGGGCTAACTGGAAGGTTGGGCGGGCCCAGAGGCGAGTGAAAGGGCAGTGGTAGGCCGGGCGGGGTGGGTGGTACCAGGGGAGCCGGGAAAGATGTGGGCAGATGGGTGCAGTCCAGCAAGGGGGCCTCGGACAGTCGCTGGCCTTTCCGGCAGCCTGCTCCGCTCTCCTGCTCAGCCCCCAGCCCGCGTCAGTCCCTGCACCTCCCTCCCTCTGCCTGCCCGCAGGCCACGCTGCTGTCACCTCCGTGCCTGTGCCTCTGCTGTCCCTTCTGCCTGGCACGCTTTCCCACTCAGCCTCTCACGACTCTCCCCTAACTCATCCTTCAAGCCCTTTATCTGCGTCACTTCCTCCAGGAAGCCGTTCCTGGATTTTGTTTTCTTTCTCTCCTGCTGTACCCAGTGGCCGTCACATACCGAAGCCAAACACCCATTCCTGTTGTGGTTTTGGCACATCGTGTGGTGATTAATTATCTGTGTACAGTGAAAGTGGCTTCCCCTGCGCGTGAGATTGTCATTGTCACAGTTGGTGGGGGGAGCGGGGCGGGGGAGTGGAGAGCACATTTCAAGCAACTGAGAGGCAGCTTGGTGGAGCCTAGCGGTCCCCGAAGTGTGGGGAGTGAGATGATATTAGGTAGTTTGCAGGCAGACTTTTTTAATGGTAATAGTCTTATGCTTGTTTTCCTTCCTTTTATGGCAAATGATACTGGTTTCCCATTTGTAATAATGATAGCTTTTTCCTCTTTAAAATACACTTAAGGGAAAAAAAAGAGTCGGAAGAAATTTCGTAATTATATAATAGTAGAGGCTGTAGGTGGAAATAGCCAGTCATGGATGTTGTCCTGAAGGAGCAGAACACTGGCATGTTCGAGCCCTACAGTTTTAGGGGAGGGAAGGGGAATGTAGCCTTTGACTGAAGACCTACTAAGTGCAAAGCCCTCTGCTGGGTCTTGGGATATGTAAATTACAGATGGGGTGGAAGGGGAGGAGATCAGGAGAAACACTGTGTGAGAGAGAGTACCAGTCTGTGCAGCCGGAGCACAACTTGTAAATGGAATAGTTGTGTGACCCTGGGCAAGTCCCTAAGCCTTTGTAAACCTCAGTTTTCTCATCTGTGAAATGGGACAGTCTCAGTTATCTCTTGGCATCACTGTGAGAATGTTGGTGAGGGTTTCTGGCTCCTAATAGACAGGGTCTCTGGTCTCAGTGAACATGAGTTCTCTCCCTCTGTAGATTTTTGAGAACAGAGGGGCAAGATCTGGGGTGTTATGGGGAGGAGGGACGTGCTGGTGATGGAAATAGGGCATGGCTTTCTGAAGCCACCCAGGTTCCCAGGGAAACTGAGCTTGAACTTCAGTACTTGTATAAGAGGAACAAAGAGAAAACCAGGGCATTCCAGGAAAGCGGCATCAGACAGACTAGGAGGGGCTCCCTGGAGGCCTCAGCCCTCGAACAAGAGGCTGATGTCCATCAGATGTTGGCAGGCGTGGTCTGGGGTGTGGGGGGAGCTGCTTGGACTCGCCTTCACTTGCAGGGGCCACCTGATGAGCCCAAAGGAAACGATGTGTGTACGCCAGCACAGGGTCAGCCAAAACGCACCACGCTGGATCTGAAAAAAGAAGAGCCGCCACTTACTGATGATCTGCTTGGGCTGGGCTGCAAGCTAAGAACCCTCCCATCTCACCTAGCTCTCCTGTTCACCTCCAGAAGGTATTATGGCCTTTCTGTAGGTGAGGAGACTGAAGCTTAGAAAGGTTGCAAGTCCAAGGTGGCAGAAAAGGTATTGGAAGTGAAGTCTGACCTCCCAGTCCATCTGCTCTGCTTACTTGCCTTTTTTGCAGAGGGTGGAGAGTGATGCGGACACGGAAAGGCACAGGCCAAGGGGAAGTTGTGGGGAAAGCACCCTGGGGGTTCCCTCCTCCCATGGTTCCAGGGCGGGTAACAGCCTTCTAGGCAGAGCCCAGGACTGGCTTGGTGAGAAAGGAGCGTAGGGGCCGGGCCGCCTTCTGCATCCTCCCCAGCGGACCTGGAAGCTGGCCCCTCCTCTTAGGCCCTTCCAGTCTATGACCAAACAACCCATTGACTTCCTGCCCTTCTGAGATCCTCCCTTTGCTGGTTCCAGTTGTGGTGGGAGGCAGAGGAGAGGAACAGTGCAGCCCCCAAACCTGAACTCCCTGGGAGCCCAGAGTTTGAGGACCAGCTTAGTGTGTGACTTTTGGCCAGTCCTTTGCACCTCTCTGGGCCCGAGTTTCCACCCAGGCGTGGAGGACGTCCATTCGCAGTCCCTCCTCTGGGCTGTGGAATCCTCTAGTGCTTGGCCTCTGGGTCAGCCCAAGAATCCAGCCAAGGGGTGGGGCCACCTGCTTGGCGGGTTTGCCTCCCCTCCGACCCCTCTCTGGTCCCAAGCGCAGTCTCCTCTCTCCCTTGTCGCACGCGGCTCCCAGCAGCTGTTCCTCAGGCCCAGGCAGAGAGCCCAGCTTGGCGCGTCTCTGGCTGAGGCCGATGAGAGAAAACAGGTTAAAAGTTCAGCCCTTGTTCTCTCCAGGAAGAAAAATCTGTAGCATTCGGAGTGTGAAAAGGAACCCTTTTTTCAGCTCCAAAGCAGCACAATAGAACTTCCCTCCAATTTGCCATCAAAAGGACGCCCTTGGCACTGGACTCCACCGTCCCTGGCACCCTCCTCCCCCAACTCGCCAGCCCCCAGTGCAAAGGGACACAGTGACCGCAAACTCGAGCCACAGGCGGTCATGGGGGCACTGCCGCATCCTCTCTTGTCAGCCCGTGGGCCTGACTGGGTCACCTCTGGCTCAGCGCTTCCTCCTTTCCCACCCTCCCATCCTTACCGCCTCTGCCTGGTTCAAGACCTTGTTCCTCCCATTTCGACTTTGATAGCAACCCGCACACTTCCCTCTGCCCCACTCTCCTTGCCCTAGTTCATTCAACCCAGGCCATCAGACAAAGTGTCTAGAAGTTTACAGGGTAGGAGGCAGGAGACCCTCACCTCCCACTCTGCCACCAACTCCTGGATGATCTTTAGGAAGCCTCTTCCCCTCTCTGTGCCTCAGTTGCCTATTTCCAAAATGAGGCTGTTAGATTAGACCAGAGGTAGGATCTCAGATGGTGGGTGGTGGTTTCCTGGAGCACTGTGGTGAGAAGCCCTGTGTAGTCACAGAGTGTAGGCATTGATTAGTGATGTCTGTCCTGGGCACAGGATGGGAGCTCAGTAGCAAGCATTGCCTCTCACTAACTTTTGCTCACCTAGGGGGTCTGGAAGGTCCAGCTGTGATCCCCTAGGTCTCTCCTCCTGCTGCTGCTGTTGCTAAGTCACTTCAGTCGTGTCCAACTCTGTGCGACCCCATAGATGGCAGCCCACCAGGCTCCCCCGACCCTGGGATTCTCCAGGCAAGAACACTGGAGTGGGTTGCCATTTCCTTCTCCAATGCGTGAAAGTGAAAAGTGAACGTGAAGTCGCTCAGTCTACCCTCTGACAACTCTTTGTATTCACACCCCATCTCCGCCACCAGACTGTGAACTGCTCCCTTAGAAGGGCTTTGCTAGTCACCCTCAGGGTACCCGTACAGTGCTCGGGTACATAATGTACATCGGATATATTTGTGGATTGAATGCCCAAGCAATTTAAATCTACTCAGTGCATCACAGTTCAGTTCAAAAAGCATTTTGAATCCCCTGTGGCAGGAAAGGGGCGAGAGGGGAGGGGTGCTGAGCCCGATCTGGGGGTGAATGGAGATCTTTCTGGCCCTGTGGGTCTCCTTTGTCATTGACTGGATGGTTCCTCCCCTCCAGCTAGAATAATGGGAAGCAAGTAGGGCCCAGCTGGGTCAGAAGCTGATCTGAGTTTTCTGAACCCCCAGGGGGCAGGTGATGGGCTGGCCCCACTGGACACTGTGTTCACCCCTGCCGCCCCTCCATCCCCAGGGCCCTGTCCTTGGGGCAGAGTTGGCTGAGCCCCAGGGGAGGGGGCCCAGGGATGAGGACACTATGGAGAACTCCCAGTTCCTGGAGAAAGGGGAACAGTATCCCTGATGGGAGGCATGGGGCAGATGGCAAAATTTGGATAACTGAGACAGCTTGGCTGGGGCGCAAGGGAGGCCTCTGTAAGGCCAGCATTCCAGTTGGTGAGAATTTGATGCATGCAGAAAAGCAAACAGGACCTTCATTTTGAAGGAAAAATTTGAGATTTCTTAAGGACTCTCTGAAGCCCATCCAGGAGACCCCAGGTTAAGACCCTTCCCCCGTAAAGGAGGGGAATACCTAGATTGGAGGGATGTGATTGGCTGAGAGGGTGGGGCATGACCATGTGTAGAAGGGCTGGAGTTGGATTTAAGGGGTGGAGTCTAGAGGAACAGACTCAGATGATTGGCTGGAGTGTGGGAGTGGGCGGGATCATGGAGTGAGAGGCAGGACCTAGAGGGAGGGTAGTCTACAGGGTTAGACCCAGTGATTGACTGGAGCAAGGAAGTAGGTGGCTCCTCTGTACAGACAGGCCCTTAAGAGGGAAGTTCTTGGTGACTGACCGTGCTTTGTAGGCAGCTCAGCAGTGACTCTGCTCTCTCCACAGAAACGCTAATGGATTCAACCACAGCGACGGCGGAGCTGGGCTGGATTGTGCATCCTCCATCGGGGGTAAGTCAGTGGTCCTCAAACCCTGCCTGGTCTCCAGGATACCTCCGGTTCTGCTGCGGGGCCTGGATGCCCTACCCCACCCCATTCGAGCCCCTTCCCCTCCTTCAGGTCCCAGGACCGGGGCTCTCGTTGCCCCACCCTACTGGTCCCCTACCATTGAGTACCAGTTACCGTGACAACAGGCTGGATGCTTTTAGCTCTTGTCCTATAGAATTCTAAGAGTGAGGCTGAGAAGTGGGTACTCACAACCGCTGTTTTACAGATAGGGAAAGTGAATTGCCAGTTCCTGAGCATGCACTGGGTGTCATACTGTATCAAAGCACCTTCACACACATCACCTCCAGTCCTACGGGAAGGAACCACCTCCATTTTACAGATGAGGAAACTGAAGCCCAGAGAGCTGTAGCCCCCTGCTGGGCACCCTACAGCTAGTAAGTGATGAGGGCTCAGGTCTGTAACCAAGGCTGTGACCTAGTCCTCTGGGTTCCCACCACACTAGATTCCACCTTCCTGAGCTCCTACCGCCACACTTCCCTGGGTCCTGTGGTCTGACCCCACGTAGGCTATGAGCTTCCCAGGAACACTTCAGGCAGAGGGACTTCCCTGGTGGTCCAATGGTTAAGACTCTGTGCTTCCACTGCACAGGGCACAGGTTCGATCCCTGGTCCAGGAGCTAAAATTCCACGTGGCACATACCCGCCCCCACCCCCAATAAAAGAATCCGGCGCAGTTTGAGATTCCTCTCCAGCAGTTACCTATACGCTATGGAGTCAGACCCCTGAAGAAAGAAAGAAAAGTCTCTCAGTCGTGTCCAACTCTTTGCGACCCCATGGACTGTAGCCTACCAGGCTCCTCTGTCCATGGGATTTTCCAGGCAAGCGTACTGGAGTGGGGTGCCATTGCCTTCCTCCTGGGGATCTTCCCGACCCAGGGATGGAACCCAGGTCTCCTGCCTTACTTTAACCACCTGAGCCACCGGGGAAGCCATTCCAATTCTGCCACTTACTGGCTGTGTGATTTGGGGGGCCAGTTCCTTAACCGGTCTGAGCTCTCAGCTTCCTCATGTATCAAATGGTGGTGATCATGTCTTCCTCACAGAACTGTTGTGAGGTTTTTCTGCAAAGTATCCAGCATAGTGCCTGATGCAGAGGGGGCTGCCAGTGACAAGTGGCTATGGGAGCTGTCGCCAGCATCATCCTCATCACCATCCTTTCTGATAGCAGCCCCTCCTCACCCCCCTGGTCTCTGGTGGGGGCTCAGGTCTCACATCGTGTGGTGATTAATTATCTGTGTACAGTGAAAGTGGCTTCCCCTGCGCGTGAGATTGTCATTGTCACAGTTGGTGGGGGGAGCGGGGCGGGGGAGTGGAGAGCACATTTCAAGCAACTGAGAGGCAGCTTGGTGGAGCCTAGCGGTCCCCGAAGTGTGGGGAGTGAGATGATATTAGGTAGTTTGCAGGCAGACTTTTTTAATGGTAATAGTCTTATGCTTGTTTTCCTTCCTTTTATGGCAAATGATACTGGTTTCCCATTTGTAATAATGATAGCTTTTTCCTCTTTAAAATACACTTAAGGGAAAAAAAAGAGTCGGAAGAAATTTCGTAATTATATAATAGTAGAGGCTGTAGGTGGAAATAGCCAGTCATGGATGTTGTCCTGAAGGAGCAGAACACTGGCATGTTCGAGCCCTACAGTTTTAGGGGAGGGAAGGGGAATGTAGCCTTTGACTGAAGACCTACTAAGTGCAAAGCCCTCTGCTGGGTCTTGGGATATGTAAATTACAGATGGGGTGGAAGGGGAGGAGATCAGGAGAAACACTGTGTGAGAGAGAGTACCAGTCTGTGCAGCCGGAGCACAACTTGTAAATGGAATAGTTGTGTGACCCTGGGCAAGTCCCTAAGCCTTTGTAAACCTCAGTTTTCTCATCTGTGAAATGGGACAGTCTCAGTTATCTCTTGGCATCACTGTGAGAATGTTGGTGAGGGTTTCTGGCTCCTAATAGACAGGGTCTCTGGTCTCAGTGAACATGAGTTCTCTCCCTCTGTAGATTTTTGAGAACAGAGGGGCAAGATCTGGGGTGTTATGGGGAGGAGGGACGTGCTGGTGATGGAAATAGGGCATGGCTTTCTGAAGCCACCCAGGTTCCCAGGGAAACTGAGCTTGAACTTCAGTACTTGTATAAGAGGAACAAAGAGAAAACCAGGGCATTCCAGGAAAGCGGCATCAGACAGACTAGGAGGGGCTCCCTGGAGGCCTCAGCCCTCGAACAAGAGGCTGATGTCCATCAGATGTTGGCAGGCGTGGTCTGGGGTGTGGGGGGAGCTGCTTGGACTCGCCTTCACTTGCAGGGGCCACCTGATGAGCCCAAAGGAAACGATGTGTGTACGCCAGCACAGGGTCAGCCAAAACGCACCACGCTGGATCTGAAAAAAGAAGAGCCGCCACTTACTGATGATCTGCTTGGGCTGGGCTGCAAGCTAAGAACCCTCCCATCTCACCTAGCTCTCCTGTTCACCTCCAGAAGGTATTATGGCCTTTCTGTAGGTGAGGAGACTGAAGCTTAGAAAGGTTGCAAGTCCAAGGTGGCAGAAAAGGTATTGGAAGTGAAGTCTGACCTCCCAGTCCATCTGCTCTGCTTACTTGCCTTTTTTGCAGAGGGTGGAGAGTGATGCGGACACGGAAAGGCACAGGCCAAGGGGAAGTTGTGGGGAAAGCACCCTGGGGGTTCCCTCCTCCCATGGCTCCAGGGCGGGTAACAGCCTTCTAGGCAGAGCCCAGGACTGGCTTGGTGAGAAAGGAGCGTAGGGGCCGGGCCGCCTTCTGCATCCTCCCCAGCGGACCTGGAAGCTGGCCCCTCCTCTTAGGCCCTTCCAGTCTATGACCAAACAACCCATTGACTTCCTGCCCTTCTGAGATCCTCCCTTTGCTGGTTCCAGTTGTGGTGGGAGGCAGAGGAGAGGAACAGTGCAGCCCCCAAACCTGAACTCCCTGGGAGCCCAGAGTTTGAGGACCAGCTTAGTGTGTGACTTTTGGCCAGTCCTTTGCACCTCTCTGGGCCCGAGTTTCCACCCAGGCGTGGAGGACGTCCATTCGCAGTCCCTCCTCTGGGCTGTGGAATCCTCTAGTGCTTGGCCTCTGGGTCAGCCCAAGAATCCAGCCAAGGGGTGGGGCCACCTGCTTGGCGGGTTTGCCTCCCCTCCGACCCCTCTCTGGTCCCAAGCGCAGTCTCCTCTCTCCCTTGTCGCACGCGGCTCCCAGCAGCTGTTCCTCGGGCCCAGGCAGAGAGCCCAGCTTGGCGCGTCTCTGGCTGAGGCCGATGAGAGAAAACAGGTTAAAAGTTCAGCCCTTGTTCTCTCCAGGAAGAAAAATCTGTAGCATTCGGAGTGTGAAAAGGAACCCTTTTTTCAGCTCCAAAGCAGCACAATAGAACTTCCCTCCAATTTGCCATCAAAAGGACGCCCTTGGCACTGGACTCCACCGTCCCTGGCACCCTCCTCCCCCAACTCGCCAGCCCCCAGTGCAAAGGGACACAGTGACCGCAAACTCGAGCCACAGGCGGTCATGGGGGCACTGCCGCATCCTCTCTTGTCAGCCCGTGGGCCTGACTGGGTCACCTCTGGCTCAGCGCTTCCTCCTTTCCCACCCTCCCATCCTTACCGCCTCTGCCTGGTTCAAGACCTTGTTCCTCCCATTTCGACTTTGATAGCAACCCGCACACTTCCCTCTGCCCCACTCTCCTTGCCCTAGTTCATTCAACCCAGGCCATCAGACAAAGTGTCTAGAAGTTTACAGGGTAGGAGGCAGGAGACCCTCACCTCCCACTCTGCCACCAACTCCTGGATGATCTTTAGGAAGCCTCTTCCCCTCTCTGTGCCTCAGTTGCCTATTTCCAAAATGAGGCTGTTAGATTAGACCAGAGGTAGGATCTCAGATGGTGGGTGGTGGTTTCCTGGAGCACTGTGGTGAGAAGCCCTGTGTAGTCACAGAGTGTAGGCATTGATTAGTGATGTCTGTCCTGGGCACAGGATGGGAGCTCAGTAGCAAGCATTGCCTCTCACTAACTTTTGCTCACCTAGGGGGTCTGGAAGGTCCAGCTGTGATCCCCTAGGTCTCTCCTCCTGCTGCTGCTGTTGCTAAGTCACTTCAGTCGTGTCCAACTCTGTGCGACCCCATAGATGGCAGCCCACCAGGCTCCCCCGACCCTGGGATTCTCCAGGCAAGAACACTGGAGTGGGTTGCCATTTCCTTCTCCAATGCGTGAAAGTGAAAAGTGAACGTGAAGTCGCTCAGTCTACCCTCTGACAACTCTTTGTATTCACACCCCATCTCCGCCACCAGACTGTGAACTGCTCCCTTAGAAGGGCTTTGCTAGTCACCCTCAGGGTACCCGTACAGTGCTCGGGTACATAATGTACATCGGATATATTTGTGGATTGAATGCCCAAGCAATTTAAATCTACTCAGTGCATCACAGTTCAGTTCAAAAAGCATTTTGAATCCCCTGTGGCAGGAAAGGGGCGAGAGGGGAGGGGTGCTGAGCCCGATCTGGGGGTGAATGGAGATCTTTCTGGCCCTGTGGGTCTCCTTTGTCATTGACTGGATGGTTCCTCCCCTCCAGCTAGAATAATGGGAAGCAAGTAGGGCCCAGCTGGGTCAGAAGCTGATCTGAGTTTTCTGAACCCCCAGGGGGCAGGTGATGGGCTGGCCCCACTGGACACTGTGTTCACCCCTGCCGCCCCTCCATCCCCAGGGCCCTGTCCTTGGGGCAGAGTTGGCTGAGCCCCAGGGGAGGGGGCCCAGGGATGAGGACACTATGGAGAACTCCCAGTTCCTGGAGAAAGGGGAACAGTATCCCTGATGGGAGGCATGGGGCAGATGGCAAAATTTGGATAACTGAGACAGCTTGGCTGGGGCGCAAGGGAGGCCTCTGTAAGGCCAGCATTCCAGTTGGTGAGAATTTGATGCATGCAGAAAAGCAAACAGGACCTTCATTTTGAAGGAAAAATTTGAGATTTCTTAAGGACTCTCTGAAGCCCATCCAGGAGACCCCAGGTTAAGACCCTTCCCCCGTAAAGGAGGGGAATACCTAGATTGGAGGGATGTGATTGGCTGAGAGGGTGGGGCATGACCATGTGTAGAAGGGCTGGAGTTGGATTTAAGGGGTGGAGTCTAGAGGAACAGACTCAGATGATTGGCTGGAGTGTGGGAGTGGGCGGGATCATGGAGTGAGAGGCAGGACCTAGAGGGAGGGTAGTCTACAGGGTTAGACCCAGTGATTGACTGGAGCAAGGAAGTAGGTGGCTCCTCTGTACAGACAGGCCCTTAAGAGGGAAGTTCTTGGTGACTGACCGTGCTTTGTAGGCAGCTCAGCAGTGACTCTGCTCTCTCCACAGAAACGCTAATGGATTCAACCACAGCGACGGCGGAGCTGGGCTGGATTGTGCATCCTCCATCGGGGGTAAGTCAGTGGTCCTCAAACCCTGCCTGGTCTCCAGGATACCTCCGG
Source organism: Oreotragus oreotragus (assembly GCA_006410675.1). Taxonomy (NCBI): domain Eukaryota; kingdom Metazoa; phylum Chordata; class Mammalia; order Artiodactyla; family Bovidae; genus Oreotragus; species Oreotragus oreotragus. The sequence goes on along the minus strand of SJYX01019867.1, from coordinate 391,079 downwards.
TTCTGCTGCGGGGCCTGGATGCCCTACCCCACCCCATTCGAGCCCCTTCCCCTCCTTCAGGTCCCAGGACCGGGGCTCTCGTTGCCCCACCCTACTGGTCCCCTACCATTGAGTACCAGTTACCGTGACAACAGGCTGGATGCTTTTAGCTCTTGTCCTATAGAATTCTAAGAGTGAGGCTGAGAAGTGGGTACTCACAACCGCTGTTTTACAGATAGGGAAAGTGAATTGCCAGTTCCTGAGCATGCACTGGGTGTCATACTGTATCAAAGCACCTTCACACACATCACCTCCAGTCCTACGGGAAGGAACCACCTCCATTTTACAGATGAGGAAACTGAAGCCCAGAGAGCTGTAGCCCCCTGCTGGGCACCCTACAGCTAGTAAGTGATGAGGGCTCAGGTCTGTAACCAAGGCTGTGACCTAGTCCTCTGGGTTCCCACCACACTAGATTCCACCTTCCTGAGCTCCTACCGCCACACTTCCCTGGGTCCTGTGGTCTGACCCCACGTAGGCTATGAGCTTCCCAGGAACACTTCAGGCAGAGGGACTTCCCTGGTGGTCCAATGGTTAAGACTCTGTGCTTCCACTGCACAGGGCACAGGTTCGATCCCTGGTCCAGGAGCTAAAATTCCACGTGGCACATACCCGCCCCCACCCCCAATAAAAGAATCCGGCGCAGTTTGAGATTCCTCTCCAGCAGTTACCTATACGCTATGGAGTCAGACCCCTGAAGAAAGAAAGAAAAGTCTCTCAGTCGTGTCCAACTCTTTGCGACCCCATGGACTGTAGCCTACCAGGCTCCTCTGTCCATGGGATTTTCCAGGCAAGCGTACTGGAGTGGGGTGCCATTGCCTTCCTCCTGGGGATCTTCCCGACCCAGGGATGGAACCCAGGTCTCCTGCCTTACTTTAACCACCTGAGCCACCGGGGAAGCCATTCCAATTCTGCCACTTACTGGCTGTGTGATTTGGGGGGCCAGTTCCTTAACCGGTCTGAGCTCTCAGCTTCCTCATGTATCAAATGGTGGTGATCATGTCTTCCTCACAGAACTGTTGTGAGGTTTTTCTGCAAAGTATCCAGCATAGTGCCTGATGCAGAGGGGGCTGCCAGTGACAAGTGGCTATGGGAGCTGTCGCCAGCATCATCCTCATCACCATCCTTTCTGATAGCAGCCCCTCCTCACCCCCCTGGTCTCTGGTGGGGGCTCAGGTCTCCCCCAGCTCCCCCTCCCCCATCCCAGCTCCTCCATGGGGACTCAGCTGCTACCCCAAGGAACTGCATCCTCCGCTACCCCCTCAGGCCTGTGCTCTCAATAGGCAGGGCCCCAGGGTCAGGCCTCTTTCTGTGGCTCTTTCTTGTCACCAATTTTCCATCTGCGAAGGCGGCTGGGCCCACAGCCCCACCCTGCCAGTAATGAGGCCAGGCTGGGCTGCAGGGCCCCCGGACGCAATTATTTGGGGTGTTTAGGCTGCAGGGCCTCCGCATGTTAATTAGAGAGAGGGGAGAAAGGCAGAGTGCTCTAATTAAGTGCTCTAATTAAGTTCTGAAGAAGAGCAGTGATTGTAACAAGGGGCTGACTTTGTCACATGGTGCCACCAAAAAAAAAAAATTAAATGCAATGTAGGGAGCTTCAGAGCCGCTACTAGAGTAGTGGCTGGGCCCGCTCGGCCTTGCTCACACACACTCGCCCTTCACAGCAGCCACAGCTACCGCCCCGCCCTGCGCAGGCTGGACCTGGAGAATCTGAGGGAGGCAGAAAGACAAAGAGCACCCATGCGAGGCTGCCACCTCTCCAACCACTCACCCTCCCCACAATAGTCACTTCTGGCAGCTGGGGAAATAGAGGCCCAGAGCAGGGCAGTGACTTGCCCGAGGTCACACACCAAGTTAGCAGAGCTGGAACAGAGCCCACTGTGGGGTCCTCGTGTTTCGAGGCAGTGTGGACAAGCGTGGGCATGGGTCTGAGTTTGGGTCTGTGTGACCTTGGCTCACAGTGTGTGACTGCACTGCTCTGGTCTCCACTTGCTCATCTGTAAAATGGGGATAACTGTGCTTCCCACGTGTGATAATCACAACAAAGAAATGAGATGCTATTACAGCACCCACCTGGGCTTGGCACAGGTTCACCCTGCTTGTTGGGGCCCTTTAATGGGCCTGCCCCAGGTGAAACCAGCCCAGCACCAAAGAGGGGCCCAGGAGAAGGAGGGATCGGGGAGCTGATCCCAGCAAGCTCTCAGATCCACTGGGGGAGACCAGACCAAGAGGGCTTGGTGTGCCTGGCACTCATTTAGGCAGGCTGTCCCCAAAGGCCCGAGGGAGAGTTGGTGAACCTGGACACAGCGGCCGGAGGGAGACTCTGCTCCAGGAGGTTCCAGAAGGCTGGATAGAGAAAGTGAGAGGTGCTCGAGGGAGCGTGAAAGGGTGAACAAAGGCTTAGCCTGAGAGTGAGCCTGCGAGTGAGCGTCTGTGCATGGAACACAGTCTTCGCCCTTCTGTTCCCAGCTTTCTGTGGCCCTGCCAAGCCCCTTCCAGCAGTGGGAGTGGGGAGCTCACAGCTGGGTGGGTGAGCGCCCAGGCCGGGGCCTGGTGAGGTTCCAAAGCAATGACTCCAGGCAGGAAGGCGGGGAGGTCTCCCTCCAGTCTCCGTATTAACTACTCTCTCAGGGAAAGGCCTCATGTTTCTGTTATGGGGGTAAGGGCTCATCGTCCGTTGGGCTGAGGATCCCCGAGGGCAAGGGCTGTGTCTTCCTGGCCAGACTGGGCGCTCCGGGCGGACAGAGCCCTGTCTCCTCAGCAGACTGGCCGCTCCTCAAGCACATACTTTGTGCGCTTTCCACCTCTCCCTGGTTTCCGTTCGGTTGGGAGCTTCCCAGGAACAGCAGGGGGGCCGTGACTTCCTTACCAGATTAGTTACCCCTGGGGGTAAGGGTCACATCTCCCACGTGGATAGGGCAGGGCGTCTGGCCTTCCCATCAGATCAGCGCGTCTCCTGCGTAGAGCGGGGAATTCCTCAGGGCCAAACCCAAGTCTCCTGCTCAGTTTGGGGTTTCTGTGATGGTAGGCATTGTGTCTCCATCATCAAACTGGGAGATCCCTTAGGCAGAGTCGGTGCCTCCCGCTGCGAGACAAGGAGGCCCCTGATGGTAGGTGTCCTGCATGCTGCCTTCACGGCTGGAGGATTCCCTAAGGAAAAGTCTGTGCCCCCCGCCTTAGGATGTTCCCTGGGGCTCAGCCCCTAGCTGCCCCACCTGACTGGCATTTCACCCACAGTGGGAAGAGGTGAGTGGCTACGATGAGAACATGAACACGATCCGCACGTACCAGGTATGCAACGTGTTTGAGTCGAGCCAGAACAACTGGCTACGGACCAAGTTCATCCGGCGCCGGGGCGCCCATCGCATCCACGTGGAGATGAAGTTCTCCGTGCGTGACTGCAGTAGCATCCCCAGCGTGCCCGGCTCCTGCAAGGAGACCTTCAACCTCTATTACTACGAGGCCGACTTCGACTCGGCCACCAAGACCTTCCCCACCTGGATGGAGAACCCGTGGGTGAAGGTGGACACCATTGCCGCCGATGAGAGCTTCTCCCAGGTGGACCTGGGCGGCCGGGTCATGAAGATCAACACCGAGGTGCGGAGTTTCGGGCCCGTGTCCCGCAGCGGCTTCTACCTGGCCTTCCAGGACTACGGCGGCTGCATGTCCCTCATTGCCGTGCGCGTCTTCTACCGCAAATGCCCCCGCATCGTCCAGAATGGCGCTGTCTTCCAGGAGACGCTGTCAGGGGCGGAGAGCACGTCGCTGGTGGCCGCCCGGGGCAGCTGCATCGCCAACGCGGAGGAGGTGGACGTGCCCATCAAGCTCTACTGCAACGGGGATGGCGAGTGGCTGGTGCCCATCGGGCGCTGCATGTGCAAGGCGGGCTTCGAGGCCGTGGAGAACGGCACGGTCTGCCGAGGTAAGGGCTGCGGCGGGACAGGTGCCCCCCGCAAGCGCGTGGCATTGGTATCGGCTGCAGCCTTGGGCCTGGCAGCTGAGAGGGCAGGCTGGTCAGGGCAGAGGCCTGGAGTTGAGTGGGAGGCCCTCTGCAGCCAGAATTTCCGGATCTATGGCCATGGTTCAGCTTCTTGGAGGGAGACGTTGAACAGCGCCTCATGAATGGTGGTGTGTGCAGAGGCCGCAGGGGATGTGCCCGCTGATTTTCGTTGGAGTGAGGATAAACGTTTCTCATTTTAACTACTATGTGAATATTAATGATAGCAGGTGGTGCTTTGTTTCTTCATTCACAAAAGTGACGTGGTTTCCTTTTTAAGAAAACTTGTATACCGTAGTAAATAACATCGATAACATAATATCCGTTGACCTTTTATTGTGTCAGTCAGTATAGGCCAAGCCATGCTGAAGTGGCAAAGCAGTAAAAGTTTATATTGCACTTAATGATACATGTCCATCACGGGTCAGCTTGGGAAAATGTGTAAGTCGTAGTAAATGATACTGATAAGATCACATTCATTGAACTTTTGCTGTATCAGTCAGTATAGGCCAAGCCATGCTGAAGTAACAAAACATGTTTATTTTGCACTTAATGCTGCATGTCCATCGTGAGTCAGCTTGGGATTCCTCCCTCTGGGAGCCAAGCAGATGGAGGCGCCCACTCTTTGGAATGTTGTGATCACCAGGCAGAAGGAAGGAGCAAGTAAGACAGATTGTATATGGACTCTAAAGCACCCCCCACCCCCCAGAATGGCTCATACGTCATGCCTGTCCACATTTCAGTGACCAAGGCAAGTAATGTGATTACTTCCAATCCAGAGAAATGGGAAAGTACAGCCCCACTGTGAGCTATTTTTACTGTGTGCCAAGCAATTTACGTGTCGAACTCTTTTAATCCTCACAAGAACCCTGTGAAGGAACATGCCATCTTTTAGGAAGAAGTCAGAGCTGAGAGAGTTCGTACAGGGAGTAAGCAGAGGTGGCCTGGGGGCTTACCAGGTTGTGTGATTCCAAACCACCCTTTTAACCACTGTGCCCTTTAAGTTAATTTAAGGAAAAATGTTAAGTAAACAATAGTACAGGTGGTATTTGATGACAGCCAAGAGTCACAAAGCTGCTTTGCAAATGTAAGAAGTTGTAAAAGGTACTGCATGGTGGTGAGAAGCCTATAAAGGTAGACAGAGCTGAGGACAAATCCCATCCCTGCCAGTTACTAGCTGGATATCTTGAATCAAGTGTGAAACCCTCTCTCATGGGATAGTTGTGAGGATTCAAGGCCTCAAAACACGTAAACCACTTAGAGTGACTTCTAGTAAAAACCTAATAAATGTTAACTAAATGGGTTGCTACATATAAACCCCAGCATGGCACACATTCTCTGCACTGTGAGCGGTGGTGGTCGATGGTGATGGTATAGGAGACTTGGAGCCTATTTGTGCCAGTTCCTCTTGCCTTCCCGATTGGAACTGAATCCTGGAGTGTTCCAAATGCTAGTCCAGGAGCCTTGACAGTCGATTAAAATTGAGCCTGGGGAAGCTACAGTGATCCTCACCTTTATGAAATTCTATCACGTCCACCATCTCCATGACACCTCCCTCCAGCCCTTGGAGGGAGCGTGTTAAAGATCCCTGGGAGGAGAAGTGGGTCTGTGAGAGGCAGGAGCAGTGGCCTCTGAGGAAGCTGCTGCAGTGATCTCAGGAGACGGTGACCCCTGGGCTGGGCATCCCCAGTGCTGGGGAAGAGTATAGTCGAAAGGTGTTTGGAAGTGGAGACAAGCTGGAGCAGGGAGAGGACTCAGAGGAAACCAGAAATTCCAGTTTACAGAGTCTTGATGATCTTGGGAAAGAAATGAGGAAACGAGGAGAAAAGGCTGACTTCTTGGGGAAGAAAATACATCTGGTTTTCCATACCTGAGTGAGAAAATGCACCACTTTGGGAGATGGCGGGGGTGAGACAGGCCGTGGGGAGCAGAATCAGTCCCTCACTGTCCACCGACTATTCACTCCTCCAGCCTTCCCCGCCCCTCCTCTGTGTCAGACCTTGTGCTGAGCACCAGGCAACACAGAGGAATCCAGCTGTGGCCTTGCCTTCTAGGAGCTCATGGTCCAGAAGAGAGGACCAGCTGTAAATGAACAAGAGTGAGAGCGTGTCAGATTTGTTTTAGTAGGAATGGTGCAGGCCATGATGGGCATCAGAAAGAGGAGGGCTTCTGAGAGGAGGGCATTGAAGCTGAGTCTTGGGAGAAGGAGGCATTGACCAGGTGGCCCAGGTCTTCTGGAGGCTGGATTGGCATCAGCCTAGGCCTGGGGACATGAATCAGTGTGGCTCATTAGAGGGACTGGTCAGTTGTTTGGTGTGGCTATGGCTCAGGGCACAAGGAGGGAGGTAAGAAGAAGCATGATTGGAGGGGTGCCTAGATGAGGAGGTGTGTTAGTTATCCACTGCTGCATAGCAAGTTACCCCCATATTTAGCCACTGAAAGCAGAAAGCACGTGTTATCTCTCAGCTTCTTAGGGTCGGGAATCAGGCAGGGATGGCTTGATCGATGGGTGCCTGTCGCTCAGGGTCTCGCCTGAGGTTGCATCTGGAGGTTTGACCAGGGAAGGATCTGCTTCCACGTTCCTGCACAGGGTTGTTGGCAGGCCTCAGTCCCTCCCACATGGGCCTCCCGCGTGTGCAGCGGCTTCCCCAGAGTATGAAAGAGAGAGTACCCGAGACAGAAGCCACAATCTTTTGATCCTCTCGTTTTCAGAAGGGACGTCTCATTACTTCTCCCAAGTTCTCTTCATTAAAAGTGAGTCATCCAATTCAGTCCTTGCTCCAGGGGAGGGAATTACATGGGGGTGTGAACGCCAGGAGGCAGGGTCACTGGGGCCATGGCAGAGGTTGCCTGTCACAGGATCAGAGTCTGGGCTGCTTCTTGCAAGTGGTGGGGGCTCGAGGTAATACGAGGGCAGGGTGTGTCCAGGGCTGGCTTCCGCCCTGCCCCAACCCCCAGCCCAGGCCCAGCCTAGCCCCGCCGGCTGCTGGGCGTGAGCAGAGGCCAGTCAGGGTGTGATTAATGAGCTCAGGGAGCCAGAAGGACACCAGCTGCTGCCGTGGCCTGTGTGCAGCCACCCAGATGTGGGGCTGCTTCAGCCCAAGCCCCAGACGCGCTGGCCCCACCAGCCCAGGACGTGTCGGAATGGTAATTACAGCCCCCATCCGAGTGGTCGGCAGAGTGCTCTCCCATCTCCAGCTCAGGGATTCTCCACCTTTTCTGCACCTCCCTCCAGAACCATTGGCAAGTTTCTTAAAATGCAGATTCCTGAGTCTGGTGCAAACTTCATCTCAGGTCTGGTTCTATGCCTCAGAGGTGATGCCAAGAATCGGCATTTTTTTAAAACAAGCAGCCCTGATGCTTCTATAACAGGACTCTTAGCTCAGACACACGATGTGTTAACACACCCTTGGCCAGACCAAGCAGGACTCAAGGCCAGGCAATGACCACAGGCCCAGGCACCCCCCCCCCCCACTTCAGGGAACATCCACCCTAAAGAGTGGGAGGGGACCTTAGCAGAATCTCTGGGAGGGTGTGGTTTGGAAAGATCCATTTAATGTTGAAGCATAATTTGATGGGAAAATAATCCCTTGCTTTCTCAAAGAAATGCAAGTTAGAGAAAACTTGGCAGAGCAGGAATAGGTGAGTCCCCTCGGTGCATGGCAGCGATCCCAGGGGTGGGCTGTGGCGAATAATGATGGACTGGCTATTCTAATGCACTCGGTGGTTCCTGAAACTATGGGCTAAACTGATTCAATCAGACCAACTTGCTCTGGAGCCTGTTGTGTGCAGGGCACAGTGGGGAGAGCATGGGAGGGGCCCAGTTAACCGCTCAACCAGCATGCCCTGGGTACCTTCTGTGCACTAGTTAGCCTTCTAACAGCTATTTATCGAGTACCTTCTATGAGCCAGGCATATGCCAGTCCTGCTGCTGCTGCTGCTAAGTCGCTTCAGTCGTGTCCAACTCTGTGCGACCCCATAGATGGCAGCCCACCAGGCTCCCCCGCCCCTGGGGTTCTCCAGGCAAGGGTACTGGAGTGGGTTGCCGTTGCCTTCTCCAATGCATCAAAGTGAAAAGTGAAAGTGAAGTCACTCAGTCATGCCCGACTCTTAGCGACCTCATGGACTGCAGCCTACCAGGCTACTCCGTCCATGGGACTCTCCAGGCAAGAGTACTGGAGTGGGGTGCCATTGCCCTCAAAGTGAACAAGAGGGCACATTCACTACCCTCCCAGAGTTTTTGGTCCAGGTGGGTGGGCAGAGGAAAACTGTGAGGAGTGAAAAGAAAAATATAAGATGTAACAGTAGAGATTAAAAGGAGGATCGGCTTTAGCCAGGTGATTCAGAGAAGGCTTCTTGGACGAGNGTCGCTTCAGTCGTGTCCAACTCTGTGCGACCCCATAGATGGCAGCCCACCAGGCTCCCCCGCCCCTGGGGTTCTCCAGGCAAGGGTACTGGAGTGGGTTGCCGTTGCCTTCTCCAATGCATCAAAGTGAAAAGTGAAAGTGAAGTCACTCAGTCATGCCCGACTCTTAGCGACCTCATGGACTGCAGCCTACCAGGCTACTCCGTCCATGGGACTCTCCAGGCAAGAGTACTGGAGTGGGGTGCCATTGCCCTCAAAGTGAACAAGAGGGCACATTCACTACCCTCCCAGAGTTTTTGGTCCAGGTGGGTGGGCAGAGGAAAACTGTGAGGAGTGAAAAGAAAAATATAAGATGTAACAGTAGAGATTAAAAGGAGGATCGGCTTTAGCCAGGTGATTCAGAGAAGGCTTCTTGGACGAGGTGTTCATTTGAGCTGACTAGGTCTGACCTGGGATGGTTGGAAGAGAGTGCCTGAGACTCAGGGTTTGGCCTCAAGTGGCTCCTGGGTGAACAGAGGATTCAGACACAAAGGAACAAGGCAGAGCATGGTCCTTCCAGAAATGAAATCTGTCCAGGCCAAGTACTTTGACAGAAGGCCATCTTTTCTGATGGGACATCTGGGAGTGCTTCAAGGAGGAGGTGGCATTTGAAGTAGGCCTTCAAGAGTGAGTAGGATTTGGATGGGTGAAGGGAGGGAAGGAACTCGTGGTCAAGAAGCCTCATGAACAAAGGCCCATGGTGTGACAGTACAGGGCATGTTTGGTGGGTGTCCAGCGCCCTACTGGGAGTGGGGCTGGGACACGGCTTTCTCTCCTTGATTCATCTGTTCACGGTTCGCTGAGCCTGCACTGGCCATAGAGATGGCGGGTGGGAGACTCCGGGGGCTGTCTGCAGAAGACCTCTGCCTTCTCCCGCTACCCTGGCCCCCAGCCCCCTCGGTAGCACAGTCCCCACTGGGGCTTGCCATCAGCGGATCTGCTGGGGCCGGGGGTCGTGGGGCAAGAGGGTGGCCCAGGAATCCGCCCCCCACCAACCTCTGCAGCAGCTGCTCCACCCAAGCCCTGAGTCCATTCGCCTGACTCTTTCCAGATGTTGATGGGGTTGATTGGGAACGTGTCCCAGCCTCAGTTTCTCCAAGTTTTATCTTGGCCTCTCCTTCCCTAATGAAACTCCTACTTGCCCCTCCCTGCCCATGCGTGGGCACCCCCCTTCCAGCCCAGAAACCGCTGGGGACCCTGCCCTTCTCTCTTTCCCAATGGCAGATGTGTGTCTCAAAGGGGTCTGGAGGGAGTTCCACAGTGAGTGATCTCTGCGATGCTCTCGGGGTGGAATGGGATTTTTAATATTTAGCTTGGACAGGGAGAGGGGCTGCGAGCCAGCGGGTTAGAGGGCTGAGGGGGCGGCGGGGTTGGGGTGGGGGGACGGTTGCACACACATGTTGATCAGCTGGCTCCAGCTCAGACTTCCCAGCTCCCAGCTGCCCCGGACTCCCCCTCCCAGCCTCTCCGTCTCCTCCCCCTGCCCTGCTTGGCAGCCCCTGGCCCTGCTCTCTCCCCCACCCATGGCCTCTCCTTGACCTTGGACTTGGAGACCTGGCTTCAAACCCGAGTCCTGCCTCTTGCTAGCTGTGTGACCTTGGGCAAGCCATGGACCCTCTCCTGGTCTTTGTTTTCTCATCTGCAAAACAGAATAAACAGACGGACTGCTGTGCCAAGTAAATGAGAAAATACCTAGAAAAATGTCAAAAAAATAAGAACTTTTACAAACTTGCCTGTGAGCTTTTTTTTTTTTTT
>SJYX01019867.1:348139-378618 GCA_006410675.1 Oreotragus oreotragus | reverse complement strand
TTTTTTTTTTTTTCTCCCAATGAGCTTTTTTTTATTTTGAGGAAAAAATAACTTTTCCTTATCACAAAAGCAATACAGGTTATTTGCAGAATCTCTAGAAATTACTGATAAGTGAAAAGGAGAAAATTAAAATAACACAGAGAGTAACCACTGTTAACAGACTGATGTGGATCCTTCGAGGTGTATTTATGTGTATTTACACATATTGATTTTTTTTAAAGAAAAAATAGATTCCTTTTGGGAATATATGAGGATTTTTGACTTACTAGTATTTTGTGGGTGTTTTTCCATGTCATGTTGGATCATGTGGGAAGGCTCTTAGAATTCCATAGGCTATCTGTGGGATAATATTTTTTTTACCAATCCTTTGGTGATCCACATGTAGATTGCTTAGTTTTTCACTATCTTAAATGCTAAGATGAATTTCATGGTCCCTCCGCCTTTCTGTACTGCTCCTGGGATTTGTGTAGGATATGTCTCCTGGCGTGGAATTGTGGGGTCAAAGGGTATGCACTTTTTTTTTAGAGCTTTTGGCACACATTGCCAGATTGCCCTCCAGAAACTCTGGGCTGAGTTACCCTCCTGGCAGCAGCCTTCAGGAGTGTCTGTTTCCCCACATACTCACCAGCATGGGACATTCTGCCTGTGGCTTTATTTTCTGTTTTACTTCTAGAATCCTGTGCTTCCCCAGCCAAGGTAGGGAGGGGCCGGGCTCAGAGATTCTCTCTGGGCCCTCAGAGCTGGAGCCTGGGTCACCCTCAGGGTGGCCTCCTTCTCACCCTGCTCTCAGCTCTAGCCCTTCCCACGGAGGCTGGCCCAGTGGCCCAGCTGGGTCTGGTGAGTCTGTGGGGGTGGGGTGCGGTCAGTCTCGGGGTGAAGAGGAGGCGGCGTCCAGCTGGCGAGGCCTGTGCTGGGAAAGGGGTGTGAGTGTTGGAATGCTGGGCAAGAGGAAAAGCCCAGACCCACCCCCCGCCCCCCCCACCAGATGTGTATAAGAGACAGGCCTGAGACTCAGGGTTTGGCCTCAAGTGGCTCCTGGGTGAACAGAGGATTCAGACACAAAGGAACAAGGCAGAGCATGGTCCTTCCAGAAATGAAATCTGTCCAGGCCAAGTACTTTGACAGAAGGCCATCTTTTCTGATGGGACATCTGGGAGTGCTTCAAGGAGGAGGTGGCATTTGAAGTAGGCCTTCAAGAGTGAGTAGGATTTGGATGGGTGAAGGGAGGGAAGGAACTCGTGGTCAAGAAGCCTCATGAACAAAGGCCCATGGTGTGACAGTACAGGGCATGTTTGGTGGGTGTCCAGCGCCCTACTGGGAGTGGGGCTGGGACACGGCTTTCTCTCCTTGATTCATCTGTTCACGGTTCGCTGAGCCTGCACTGGCCATAGAGATGGCGGGTGGGAGACTCCGGGGGCTGTCTGCAGAAGACCTCTGCCTTCTCCCGCTACCCTGGCCCCCAGCCCCCTCGGTAGCACAGTCCCCACTGGGGCTTGCCATCAGCGGATCTGCTGGGGCCGGGGGTCGTGGGGCAAGAGGGTGGCCCAGGAATCCGCCCCCCACCAACCTCTGCAGCAGCTGCTCCACCCAAGCCCTGAGTCCATTCGCCTGACTCTTTCCAGATGTTGATGGGGTTGATTGGGAACGTGTCCCAGCCTCAGTTTCTCCAAGTTTTATCTTGGCCTCTCCTTCCCTAATGAAACTCCTACTTGCCCCTCCCTGCCCATGCGTGGGCACCCCCCTTCCAGCCCAGAAACCGCTGGGGACCCTGCCCTTCTCTCTTTCCCAATGGCAGATGTGTGTCTCAAAGGGGTCTGGAGGGAGTTCCACAGTGAGTGATCTCTGCGATGCTCTCGGGGTGGAATGGGATTTTTAATATTTAGCTTGGACAGGGAGAGGGGCTGCGAGCCAGCGGGTTAGAGGGCTGAGGGGGCGGNCTCCCACAGAAAGTTCTGCAGCATCTCTTCAAGGGCAGGGTGGAGACACTCAGCTTGGGGAGGGGGAAGGGTCATAGATAACCCCTCCAGACCCCAAACTCAGGCCAGGGCTGAGACCACACACACCAGCCTTTGGGGAAGGGGATTGGATGGGAATCCTGGCCAATACACTCAGGCTATTCAAGTCTCTGCTTTTAAAAACTGGGAGTACCTCCCTCTCCCCACATCCCCTTCCCTCTATGCTCTCAAAGCGTCTGTTTTTATTCACGACTATCCATCCATTGATCTACCTGTTTATCTACATACCCAGCCAGCCATCATCATTCACTGAAGTCCATTTTCTCATTTTTTTTTTTTTTGCTTCTTGGAGAGTCTTCGTATAGAGGACCAAGAAGCTAACACACTAGTAAATCGCGGTCCCCAGGTACCTACTGTGTGCCAATCCCTGGATCAGATATAGGGACTGCAGACATGAAGAAGGCCCTTCTTGCCCTCCTAACGTTTCCAGTTTGGTATAGGAGAGATGACTCCATCTGTAACTATAGCCTTGGGGCACTCCAGAGGAAGTCAGGAGACAGCTGGGTGTGTGTGGGGGGCGCTGCTTCCTGGAGGAGGAGCCATTTTCCCAGGGCTTTGGAGAATGGGAGGAGTTGGGGGCAGAAATTAGTCCAGAAAAAAGATAGTCAGAAATGATACTGATGTTTTTGTTTTTAACCCTGGTCTCTCACTGACCCTCAGCCTTCTGGGGGACAGGGGACATGGAAGAAGTCTTCTTAGCCAACGGAGAGGGGCAGAGGGGCTGTCAGCACTTTAGTTCACTCTGTCCAAGGGCTGAACGAGGCAGAGGCTGAAAGGAGTCTGGAGGACTGGAGAGGGCCAGAGCTGAGGGTGAAAGGTGCCTCTGCTGTGACCAACTCTGTGCCATATGCTGAGCTCTGTTGTCTTATTGAATCCTCGGTTGGTATGATGAGCTCCATTTGCAAATGAGACTGAGATCCAGAGAGGCTCGCCTAGTCTTCCGAGGCCACACAGCCAGCAGCAAGTAGCAGAGGCAGACTGTGAGCCCAGTTCAGTTCAGTTCAGTCGCTCAGTCGTGTCCAACTCTTTGCAACCCCATGAATCGCAGCACACCAGGCCTCCCTGTTCATCACCATCTCCCGGAGTTCACTCAGACTCAAGTCCATCAAGTCCGTGATGCCATCCAGCCATCTCATCCTCAGTCGTCCCCTTCTCCTCCTGCCCCCAATCCCTCCCAGCATCAGAGTCTTTTCCAGTGAGTCAACTCTTCGCATGAGGTGGCCAAAGTACTGGAGTTTCAGCTTCAGCATCATTCCTTCCAAAGAAATCCCAGGGTTGATCTCCTTCAGAATGGACTGGTTGGATCTCCTTGCAGTCCAAGGGACTCAAGAGTCTTCTCCAACACCACAGTTCAAAAGCATCAATTCCTCGGTGCTCACCTTTCTTCACAGTCCAACTCTCACATCCATACATGACCACAGGAAAAACCACAGCCTTGACTAGGCGGACCTTAGTCAGCAAAGTAATGTCTCTGCTTTTCAATATACTATCCAGGTTGGTCATAACTTTTCTTCCAAGGAGTAAGCGTCTTCTAATTTCATGGTTGCAGTCACCATCTGCAGTGATTTTGGAGCCCAAAAAAATAAAGTCTGACACTGTTTCCACTGTTTCCCCATCTATTTCCCATGAAGTGATGGGACCGGATGCCATGATCTTCATTTTCTGAACGTTGAGCTTTAAGCCAACTTTTTCGCTCTCCTCCTTCACTTTCATCAAGAGGCTTTTTAGCTCCTCCTCACTTTCTGCCATAAGGGTGGTGTCATCAGCATATCTGAGGTTATTGATATTTCTCCCGGCAATCTTGATTCCAGCTTGTGTTTCTTCCAGTCCAGCGTTTCTCATGATGTACTCTGCATATAAGTTAAATAAGCAGGGAGACAATATACAGCCTTGACGTACTCCTTTTCCTATTTGGAACCAGTCTGTTGTTCCATGTCCAGTTCTAACTGTTGCTTCCTGACCTGCATACAGATTTCTCAAGAGGCAGGTTAGGTGGTCTGGTATTCCCATCTCTTTCAGAATTTTCCACAGTTTATTGTGATCCACACAGTCAAAGGCTTTGGCATAGTCAATAAAGCAGAAATAGATGTTTTTCTGGAACTCTCTTGCTTTTTCCATGATCCAGCGGATGTTGGCAATTTGATCTCTGGTTCCTCTGCCTGTTCTAAAACCAGCTTGAACATCAGGGAGTTCACGGTTCACATATTGCTGAAGCCTGGCTTGGAGAATTTTGAGCATTACTTTACTAGCGTGTGAGATGAGTGCAATTGTGTGGTAGTTTGAGCATTCTTTGGCATTGCCTTTCTTTGGAATTGGAATGAAAACTGACCTTTTCCAGTCCTGCGGCCACTGCTGAGTTTTCCAAATTTGCTGGCATATTGAGTGCAGCACTTTCACAGCATCATCTTCCAGGATTTGAAACAGCTCAACTGGAATTCCATCACCTCCACTAGCTTTGTTCGTAGTGATGCTTTCTAAGGCCCACTTGACTTCACATTCCAAGATGTCTGGCTCTAGATGAGTGATCACATCCTCATGATTATCTGGGTCGTGAAGATCTTTTCTGTACAGTTCTTCTGTGTATTCTTGTGAGCCCAGCCTCCTCCAATTTGCTGGGACAGCTGATGACCGGGGAGTGGACGGATATCTGGAGGCACCCTGCCCTACCCACCTCCTGATCACCCAGGGGCCTCTGAGATGGCAGAAGTAAAAAGAGTTTGGCAGATAACCAGCTTGGGGGTGGGGGGGAGGTCACTCATGAGACTGTAAGACCTCATAGGAAAGAGAGGACAGCTGAAGGGCTTCTGAGGGGAAGAGGGAAGCTCATGGCTGGGCCGTGGAGGGTGAGTTGCTTTCGCATCAAGAGGTGTTAGTAGGATGGAGCACGCTCCCAGGGCAGAGGCTCAGGGATGGGGAAGCCCCCCATGGGCCTCCTCTCTTCATGCTGAGCCATGAAAGGGGCGCAGCCACCCCAGCTAACCGCTGGCCAGGGAGAAGGGGCCCCCACCGCCAGCCCCCACACAGCATTAACCAGGTGCTTGTGTCATGCTGCCTTCTGCCTGTTACCTTCTGGAATCTCTCCATCAGATTAGGAAACGGAGACCGAGGGCCGGCATCCCGCCCCCTCGTAGGTGGTCGAGGCAGGTGTGCACTCTTGTGCTTCCTACTTCTGATATCCTCTGCTTCTTGGAGGTGTCAGAAAGGCTTGGTAGGGACCCCCCTGGCGGGCCAGTGGCTAAGACGCCGCACCGCCAATGCAGTGGTCCCTGGAGTTCCATCTCTGGCCCAGGAACGAGACCCCACATGCCGCAACTAAACATCCTGTATGCCGCAACAAAGAGCGAAGCTCCCGAGTGTTCCAGCTAAGACCCAGCACATCCAAGGATCTCCTATGGACCAGGAAGCTCCCCACTGAGGGTCTCGCTGACTCCCAGTCACCAGTTTAGCATCCTCATCCCTGTTTTACAGAAGAGAAAACTGAGGCTCAAAGAAGTGAAGCAACTTGTCCACGGTGACACAGGAAGGGATAGGATTTGAACCCAGGTCACCTGGACCCGGAGCCCCAGCACTGCCCTCTCTCAGCCCCAGACTGACCCGGGACCCCGAAGGCATCAGGTTGAGGGCTTTGGCCACAGGCTGCCCCAGAACACTCCGGCAGGACCATAAACAGCTGGGGGAAGTTCCCCTCCCTCCAGCGGCTGCCTTTTCATCTGGCTGGGCTTCGGGATCTGGCAAGAGGAGCCAGTTTATTGAGGAAGTTTATGCATTTAACAGTTTAAGCCTTTCTAAGCCTGTGGTACAACAGGATTTCAGAGCCGTTAACAATTCTGTGTGGTTAAGAGATTTTCATGGCTGTGCGGCAGCTGGCTCGGGCCCCACAGGCCCCGTTCTGGCCTCTACCCCTCGCCCTGCTGGGACACCTCCTCCCTGGGGCCCTTTGTCCTCAGCCCCCACTCTGCCGCTTCTCCCTGCTCCCCCCCATTCCTAGTGCCTAGGGATGAACTTTGACCTCAGAGGGGAACTGAGGTCCAGAGAGGAGAAGGGAGCTAGCTGCCCAAGGCCACACAGCAGGTGAGAGGCTTGAACTGAGACCTGGCCAGCAAAGCTTGAGTCCCTTCCTACACCCTAGACTGCCTTCCTTGGGTAGGGGAGTGTGGTGGGAGGATGGTCTATTGTTAATTCCCAACTGGCAGGACTTAGAATGGAGAAGGCAATGGCATCTCACTCCAGTACTCTTGCCTGGAAACTCCCATGGACGGAGGAGCCTGGTGGGCTGCAGTCCATGGGGTCGCTGAGTCAGACACAACTGAGGGACTTCACTTTCACTTTTCACTTTCCTGCATTGGAGAAGGAAATGGCAACCCACTCCAGTGTTCTTGCCTGGAGAATCCCAGGGATGGCGGAGCCCAATGGGCTGCCGTCTGTGGGGTCGCACAGAGTCTGACATGACTGAAGCGACTTAGCAGCAGCAGCAGCAGGACTTAGAAACCGCCCCCCTCAAAACCAGCATCTGATCTCAACCAGGGCTTTNAATGGCAACCCACTCCAGTGTTCTTGCCTGGAGAATCCCAGGGATGGCGGAGCCCAATGGGCTGCCGTCTGTGGGGTCGCACAGAGTCTGACATGACTGAAGCGACTTACAGCAGCAGCAGCAGGACTTAAAAACCGCCCCCCTCAAAACCAGCATCTGATCTCAACCAGGGCTTTGGGAACAGGGTGGGGTGGGGTGGGGAGACTTGCCCAGACTCCCTCACCTTGTCAGCTGAAATCAGCGCTCAGGCCGAATG
This sequence comes from Oreotragus oreotragus, assembly GCA_006410675.1. Lineage (NCBI taxonomy): Eukaryota > Metazoa > Chordata > Mammalia > Artiodactyla > Bovidae > Oreotragus > Oreotragus oreotragus. The sequence goes on along the minus strand of SJYX01019867.1, from coordinate 371,816 downwards.
AGAATTCTTCACATGGTACAAAGCGAGGTTTGTTGTTTGTTTCGTTTTGTTTCCGTTGCTTGTCGGGGGGTGGGGAGAGCATGCCATTTGTAATTATAATGTCTTACATATGTACAGTATTTATTTACTTACACTCTGCCTCATTCCAGAAAAAGATTAGAGGCTGCTTTTGTGTAGCATTTGGTCTCACCCTCTGAGATACTTTGATCTGAATGATACCCACATGAGAGAAGGAAGGCGAAGATTATTAGCGCCATTTTAGAGGCAAGAAAGTCTGAAGCCAAGAGAGGACCGGACTTGCCCAGGGTCACAGTGCCCTGGGTGGCAGAGACGGGACTTGAGCCCAGTGCTCCGGCCTCCCGGCCCAGGCTCTCATGGGAGCCCTGTCCCCGTGATGTTCTGTTAGATGGCCCTCACCCGTTACCTCCACCTCTGCAGGAACAAGACCCCAGGGACCGCTGGAACCACAGGCGATCTTAGCCTCCACCCCACAAGAGAGGCACCCTGGCAGAGTTCCTCTCGGCCCCTAGGACACATGGTTTATGTGAAGAGGAAGGTGTGGTGGGCCCCTGACGACCATACAGATAAAGGGGCCCCAGGGCCACCCTGAGGGCTGGGCAGGCCTTCAGACTCCCACCCTCTCTGCTCCCTCGGGCTCTTTGCTCCTTCACCAGACCTTCCCAGTCTTTCTCTGTGGAACCCCATCCATGGAGGTTGGATGATGCTGTTGTTTCCATCTCGAGGATTTATTTCCTGATCACGCTGACCCAGGAGAGGGTCACAAACTTACAAGGGCTCCCATGTCACTGGCATCCAGACGCAATACATGAGCTTTGCCTGTTGCCCACTTGGCACCTCCTAAACAAAGGGGCCAAGGCAACTGCTCACCAGCTTCACGCTTATAAAAACTGAAGCCCCAAGATGTTAGACAAAATGGCTTATCCAGAGACCCAGCAATCAAACTCAGGGTCCCGTCCCGTGCTCCCTGCACCTCCCACTGGACCCTGATTGTAAATATCAGAGACAAGAGCCCAGGGAGGCAGGGAGCGGGCATTGGTTGAGCGCCCACTGCGTACTAGGCCTTCTGCCTTAGGCTTGGTATGGAATTCTGGATCCCTGCAGTCCCCAGAAGTTGGGTACGGTTGTTATTTTCATTTTATAGAGGATGAAGCGGAGACTCAAAGAGGTTAAATAAATCAGCTCCGAATCACGCAGCTAATGAATGGTGGAGCCAGCACTGAAATCCAAAACCTGCTGTCTTCCCACTGGAATATTTGGGCATTTCATTGTGAGTGAAATATTTTCACAATCTTTATCTCATTTGATTCTTGACAGCCCTAGGGTGTAAGAGGGATCTTATCCCCGTTGTTGCGCTGAGGACATTAAGGCTCAGCGAGGTGAGGTGCGCTGCCTGAGGCTCGCCGCTAGGAAGGGTCGGGGCTGGGACTAGAGCTGGGTCACTGGGTCAGTTTGATTCTGACGCCCAGGCTGCGTGACCCTCCCAGCCTCTTGCTGATGCCTCTTGTTCTGAGAGCTCTCACGAACACATTCATGTCAGACCCCTGCCCCGTCATTCCACTAGAACTGCTCATGATCAAGGCCACATTGTTCTCGTTCACTTGCTCAGTCGTGTCCGACTCTTTGTGACCCCATGGACTGCAGCACGCCCGGCTTCCCTGTCCCTCACTATCTCCTGGAGCTTGTTTAAACTTGTGTCCCTTGAGTCGGTGATGCCATCCAACCATCTCATCCTTTGTCATCCCCTTCTCTTCCCACCTTCAGTCTTTCCCAGCATCAAGGTCTTGTCCAGTGAGTCAGCTCTTTGCATCAGGTGGCCAAGGTATCAGAGCTTCAGCTTCAGCATCAATCCTTCCAGTGAATATTCAGGGTTTATTTCCTTTAGGATGGACTGGTTGGATCTCCTTACAGTCCAAGGGACTCTCAAGAGTCTTCTCCAGCGCTACAGTTCAAAAGCATCAATTCTCCGGCATTCAGCCTTCTTTATGGTCCAACTCACACGTGAGTGACAGCCATGTCACCAATCCGTTGGTCAATTCCCAGGCCTCAGCTTCCCCAGGGGCATGTGACAGAGAGATCACTGACTCCTGGTGTCCCTCCTGCTTTGCCGGGTGCCCTGTGGCCAGTTCCTGCTCACCTCCCACCTGTCTGCTCCAGAGGACCCAGTGCTGAGTCCTTGGTCTCCTCCACTCCTCTCTCTTCAGTTGATTTCATCCAGGTCCTCTCTGGCCAATCTCTAGCCTGGACCCCTTCTCTAATGTCCAGACTCACATACCCAACTACCAACTGGACATCTTCACCCATCCTCCTCCCTGCCCCTTAGTCTGTTCCCTGCCCTGCAGCCAGAGGTCCCTCTAAAACATAGGTCATGCCCTGCCTCTGCTCAGAACCTCCGAAGTCCCTCATCTGACATAAAGCAAAAGCCAGAAGGGCCCATAGAGGCCTCCGTGATCTGTCCCTCGCCACTGCAGACAGATTTTTTTCTCACTTCTTCTTGCCTCCTTCACTCCAGACCCGCTCACCTCCATGGCAGTTTCATCTGCCTGGAATGTTCTTTCCTTGGGTGTCTACGTCAGTTGCCTTCTCATCTTCTTCAGGTCTCTCCCCAGACATCACCTTCTCACCAAGGTCCCCCATGGCCCTAGTTTTCAAAAGGGTGCCCATGTGTTCACTTGCACAGATGTGCACTTACACACGTGTGCACACAGCCTGTCCCTCTTCCCTCTTTATTGCTCTGCATCACCCTTACTGCCACCTGACATACTGTAGGCTCACTTCTTTATCTCTTAACTACTTTTCTCCCCACCTGGAATGCAAACTCCAGGAGGGGAGATGTTTCTGTTTTATCCACTGCTATCTCCAGCTTCTAGAGTGAGGTTTAGCTCATAGAAAGTGAAAGTAGTGTTAGTTGCTCAGTTGTGTCTGACTCTTTGCAACCCCATGGACTATAGCCCACCAGGCTCCTCTGTCTGTGGAATTGTCCAGGCAAGAATACTGGAGTGGGTAGCCATTCCCTTCTCCAGGGGATCTTCCCAACTGAGGGATCAAACCTAGGTCTCCCGCGTTGCAGGCAGATTACATGGCATCTAAGCCACCAGGGAAAACCTAGCTCATAGAAGCTACTCCATAAATGTTAGTTGCAGAGCCCCACTCACCCCAGTCTCACGCCCTGTACCCTCCCAACCCTGATGTGAGTGACGACGCTAACAAAGGCCCTTGGAGAGGCTGGGGGTTCTTTCTCCAGGGCAACCAGAGTGGCCAGGATGCCCAGCAGGTCTATCTGGGGTTGGGACAGGTGTTTCTAGACTTGGATTAAGGGTCCTTTTTCTTGAGATGCAGTATTTCCTGTAAAAATCTTAGGCCTGCTGGGGGACCCATGTCTTAGCAGGAGCCTGCAGGAACCCACCAGGGGCCTGGGTCTGTACAGACACAGAGCAGGAGGAGACGCCCAGCCCGCTGGTCTCCAGCCTCAGGAGTCAGACCCCAGCCCCAGTGCCTGTCTCTCTTGAAGTCTTTTCTCTGAGCCTCAGTTTCCTCGTTGTTAAATGAGGCCTGTGGTCCCAGCCTCACTGGGTTTAGAAGAGGCCCAGAGGAGTTATGGGAGCTCAGAAGACAGGCAAAGGATGGGAAGGGGAGCCTGGAGGACAGAGTGTGTGTACATCATTCAGGGGGCTGGCGGTTGCTGGTAATCCCCTCTCAATTACAAGCAAGCCTGAGTACACAGCAGGCGCTTAATACGTGCTTGTGGCATGGCATTGTTTTAGCCAGATTGAGCAGCACAGGAACAGCTCACAGAGTCAGGGTGCCTGGGTCCGAATATGGGCTCTGTGCCCCCCACCCACTCACCCTGGGACCCTGGCAGAGCACCTCCCCTGCCCCTCCCACCTCTGGGGCTCAGTGTGGCCACCTATAGAGCGATTCTTAAGTACCAACAGCCTCTAATTCTGTTCTTCCTGGTCCTCACGGTGCCGCTTGAGAGGCCAGCGGGGCAGCTGTGACCATCTGTGACATGAGAATAGTGACCCCCTGTTACCTGCCACACACTGGGCCCTCAAGCAGGAAGGTTAAGGCAAAGAGCCAGCTGCTTTGATTCTCATACCGGCTCTGACATTTACGAGCTGTGTGACTCCGGGCGTGTGATCACTTCCCAAAAACTTCAACCTTCTCATCTAAATAACGGGTATAATAATGAATGGAATGTTACAGGTGAGTTGTGAGGGTTCAATGCGATAATCAAAGTAAGGCCCTGGGCACAGCACCCAGCACGTGGCATGTGGTCAGCGCTGACCATAGCCTGGAACTAAATATCTCAGTGCTCAAGGTTGTCATCATCCCATTTTGCAGATGAGGAAACTGAGGTTCAGAGAGAGCGAGTGAGTTACTTGCTCCAGGCCACACAGCAAGTAAGGGCCCTTAAGCCCTGTCGTCCAGGCGAGCAAAAGCAGAGGCCTGGGTGGGACTTGAGGGCCAGTCGGAGCGATTTCCTGCCTCTGTCCCCCATGTCCCTGGCAAATTCTGGGCCCAGAGCCCCATGTTACCTTGGCTTCTTCCAGGGAACCAGACTCAGGCTTCGTCCCCTAAAGGTGTCGCCATCTGATTCGCAGCATTTTAAAGACCCGAGAGTGGTCGCTGGCCTTTTCGAGCTGCCTGGGCAGACCAGGCAGCCTCGGGGGGCCCCACATCCATATCCCTGGCAACTGCAGCCCTGGGCTGCCTTCCCCCAACACCCCGCTGTCAGAGCTGTCTGTCTCTGGGAACTCCCTGGAGTCCTGGGATGGGTGTACACACACGCGTGTGCTGGGTCGGTGCAGGGCATCCCTGACATGGCTGCATGTGTCTGTGTGCTGGCCCTGGTGGACGTGGCAGAGTGTGCACTGGGCCTGATGGGAGTCTGTTTGTGTGCCTGTGTGTGTAGAAGCGTGCCCACTGACCCAACATCCCTCCACATGTGCGACTGGAACATCTCTGGACATAAGAGCATGTGCGTACATTCAGGGGCGGGGCCTGTACGTGCCCTTGCCCACACGCTCACCCTGGAGCCCACCGTTAGTCGTTACTGCCCTTGTGCTTGTATGTTCCTGTGTCTGCCTGACTTGTCCCAGTACATGTGTGTACAAGGAGGAGCATACTCACGCACACGCTGGCTCACTTGGACCAGTGCACGCAGAGGAGTGTAGGTGCCACAAAATGAGTATGTGTACCCATCACGCTGTGAGGGGATCCCTGTCCATGGGCTTGTGTGTGGGTATATTCGTGCATATCCAACCACAAGGAAATCAAGCCCGAGTGTATATGTTCGTTTATATATTGTATCAAACCACATGAACACATGCTTGGAAATGGGTATTTGTGTGCATATGTGTCTCTGTGCATGCAAGGGACCCCACTAGTGAAGTGTGTGTGTCAGGGAGGGATACACACACACACTTTCTGGGGGCCAGAATGTCAGGGTCATTGATTTTCTGTCTCTTAGAAATTCCCTTTGAGGTCCTCTTCATGTCTCTTTCATGAACCAAACTCAGCAGTTCCAAAGTCCTTAAAGCAAATCGGCCCGTTTTGCAGCAAGCCTCTGTCCCCGGCCTGCCAGCCTCCCCTGCTGGTTGTGTGCACAGCACATACACCCAGAATCCACTTCTGATTTACGGGAAAGCAGGAGGGCCCCTGGTGGGGGCTTTGGTGACGGTGCTGGGCTGGGGTCGGTTCCTCACCAGGCTCTGCTGTTTTCTAGTCAGTGATCTTGGGCATTCCCTCACTTCCCAGAGCCTCCAGTTTCTCAGCTGCCAAGGAGGCATGAACGGTGGTACAGACTTGATGGCAAGGCCCCTGCCCAGGCTGGATCAGCTATTCTCTCACATCTGTGGGCCGTGTTTTGTTCACACAACGCTTCTGCCTTCTTCTCAGGGAGAGAGGCTGCGTGTACACAAGGGCCGGTGGTGGACGGGCAGGTGGTGGACAGGCCGGCGGAGGAGCTGTGGTACCTCCTGGAGGAAGGGGCAACTGTGTGCCCCTCCATGCATCCCCTCTGTGCTCTAAGCTAGCACCCCCGCATCCCAGCCTGCCCACTGCCCTCCGTTACCCCCATTCCACAGAGGAGGAGACTGTGGCCAGAGGGCTGCAGGGGCCCGCCCGAGCCTCGCAGGAGGCAAGCCGGGATTGGGACCCAGATCCAGCTGACTCCAGGGCCTTCGCGAGCCTGCTAAGAACGCTTCCTAGAACAGGCAGGAGAGAGAGGTCAGGCCTCAAAGGACCCCCGTTCCCCAGAGCCGGGGCTGGAGAGTGTCCAAGCCCGAGGTGCCCCAGGAACAGAGGAGGGGAAGCCCGAGGCTGGAGGAAGGCAGGCCCTTCAGCCTCGGCCTCCTGCGCGCCGGCTCCGGGTCCCAGCCCCCTCCAGCTGGGCACCCCCTCGCTGGGGTCCCCCATCCCTCAAGCTGCCGTCTTTGTGGCCCGGGAAGAATGCCTCTCTTTATCTCCCGGGCGCTCCTTCCCTTTGATTCTCCTCTCCCCAGCGTTTCTGCTGACCTCTGCGTGTTGGGAATCCAATTAGAGGCGCGGGCAGGGAGAGTGACAGCGCGCTGAATCCCGCCTCGGCCCTCCGAGCACGCCCGGCAGAGCTTGCGGGCGACGCGGGGCCTGCTTGTTATGCCGGGCCCAGTGCGGGGCTTTGTGGGGATTAGCGGCCTGGGCCGGGGGAGTGGGGGGGCCTCTCCACAGATGGGGCCAGAAATGATGCTGGTGAATGTCACATCATGGGGAGAGTGGGGATCCCCCCTCTGCTCTGCAGGGAACCCAGCCTGGGGGAGAAGCTGGGGGAGAACGGGCAGGAGTCAGGGTGGCCTTGGCGTGGAATGGGTCACCACCTTGGCCGATAGAGAGGATGCTTGGGGAAGTGACAGCCCAGCCCATTTGGATTATGTGGTTCCAGAGCTAGATAGAAGCAGAGCTGGCAGCCAGCCTCAGGTCTGCCTGCCGTAGGGGAGACACCCGAATTTCCACCTAGGAGGGGCATCGGGGATTTAGGTGCTTGCAAGGGTGGAATATTATCTTGAAGCTTCATTTGTAAAACACTTTACTTACGACTGGGAGAGGCAACCCCCCAAATTGGAAAGGGGTGGCCACTTCCTGATGGTGTCTGAAGACTCGCCCACCACAACTGCTCCTTGGCATGGCCACCAACCTAAGGCCAAGACCCTGCCCCTCCCCACCCACCACCAAGAAGTTATCCTCCTGGTTTACTGCCAAGGAAGATGAGGGTCCCAAGGACCGAAGGCCAGTCTGAGGCAGAGCTAGGATTCGTCTCCCCTCACCCCCTGCTTCTGTCCCAGCATCACCCTGACACCGTTCCCCACCTCCTAAGTCAGGAGAGTCCCCGATGCCCCCTCCCCAAGGAAAGATTTGGTGTCTGAAGAAATGGATTTCTAGCTCTCAGGGAAAAACAGCAGCCTCACCCCCAGCCCTAGGAGCAGCAGGCAGAATATGGGCCAACAAATGCCCCAGCCCCTCCAGAAATGGCTGGAGCCCTCAGTGCACTGGGCCTTGTCCTGGGCCCAAGCAACCAGGGAGGTTTGGATCTGAGGTGCCTTCTGCCTCCAGGAGCTCACAGTGGTAGGTATATAAAGGGGAAGCCCAGGACCGTGAGGACCCACAGGAGAAATGTGGGGTGGAGATGGGACCACACTTCAGGCTGGGAGTCCCAGAGGGCTTCCTGGAGGAAGCGGCACCTGAGCCGAGACCCGGAGGACAAGCTGAAATAGCTTGAGGAGGCCCCCCACCCCAAATATTCCAGACATGAGAGGCAGGGCAGGTGTGGGGCTTCCCGGGGAGGGGCACCTGCCCACCCTCATCCCCGTCCTCATTCCGCAGCTGCCTGGGCTGGGCAGGGCTGACCCATCTCCTGTCCCAGCGCCCCAGCCAGGCTGCACAGCTGTGACTGCCTCCTGGGCCTGGAAGGGTTGGCAGCTTTGGATGCTCTGCATCTTCGGGAAGAATTGTAGCAGAGATGGGACGGCACAGGGCCGGAGAGCATGCATTAGAGAACCGGGGCCTTCCACACACCACCTCTGTGGACTCCACATCAGCCCAGGAAGCAAGAAATGCCACCCCATTTTACCAGTGAGAAAATGGTTCAGGGAGGCAACGGGGCTGCCCAGACTCAGCGCGTTAGTATATGGCCCAGCACCTACACTCAGGACCCCACAGGCCTCTCCACTCTGGGCTGTCGCAGCCAGTGCAGGTACGCGTTTATCGGCTTCATGTTTTGGGCTCTCCTGTCCCAGCCCAGTGCCTGACACACAGAAGGTGCTCAGTGGGTGCGTGGGAGACGGACGGATGGATGGGTGGAGAAAACCAATCACTCGAATGAGCAATTCTTCCTTACCTGGTACCTTAAAAAAAAAACAGATTGGCCCTTGTCCCCATCCTGCCAGCAAAGACCGTTTTAATGATGGATTAATCTTTCAGCTCAGTTCTCATGNAGCCCCCTTACCTTCCCCCTCAGGGGCGTGGTACACATACCCGGGGTAGCCGCCACAGTCTCCTCACCTGCTGACCCAGGGAGTCAGCTGGCCTGGCCATTGGTTTGCTGCACACGTATCTACTGAGCTCCACCCCGGCGAGGTCGGGGAGAAGGCTGCAGACTCACACAGCCCAGTTCAGATTTTCTCCATGCCTCCGAGCCTCAGTTTTCTCATCTGTAAAAAGGGGACAGGAAACTTGCCCCAGAAGAGCTGTGTGAAGCTTGGAAGTCCTGCCCAACACATAGCAGGCGCTCATGGGTGGCCTTGGAAGAGACAGGCTCTGCCCTCAGAGGACTCACGGCCCGGTGGAAGGCAGGTGGCCAGGAAAAGTCACCCCCCTCAGGCTCTGGGGAGCTGGTAGAGCCATAATCAGAGGCTATTTGTCCCTGAGGTCAGTTTGAGGGACTGGGGTCAAGAATCACAGGGAAGAGACAGGTCTTATCCTGAGTGACGCTGGGCCACATGCCTCAGTGGGAGCCGTTGCCAGGAATTCAGCCTACGATCTGGCCAGCCTGGAGTTTGTCTGTCAGCCTAGGGGTTCTCAAGCACGCCTGGTTGGCCCCTCACCTTCATACCAAGGCTAGACCCCTGCAGACTTGGGGTGAGCCACCTACCTTCGCATCATCCACCCATAATCTCTCTCCCATGCTGGCCACAGGGGCCTGGCTTGATTTCCAAGAGACTTCGGTGGTGCCCCGGGTTGGCGTGACCCCACTATGCGTCCTTGAATCCCACCCATCCTCTCTTTGAGCCTCGGTTTCCTCACCAGGGCCCTTGAGGAGCTTAGACAAGGGGCTGCAACCTCAGAGTGGGCGTGGGGTCACCATCTCCCAACCTCCCAGGGTGCTCCCCATGCTGAAAATTCCAGACCTGCCCCGCCCCTCGGGAGGCTCATCTCAGACCCTCCCTTTCAGGAACTGACCTCCCCTCCCACTGCCTGAGAAGTCTGGCCCCAGGACGCCTGCGCCCTCTGCCCCCTACCCCCACCGCCCTGCGACCACCCAGCCCAGCCAGCTGGGCGGCAGGGGATCAGAGGCTGCGCTCTGCAGTCCCCCTCCCACCCAGCCTGGACCCCAGGTCAGCAAGCCTTGGAGCGTGGGAGGGGATGGAGACCGAGGTTCTGCTGAGTGGCAGTGGGGTGGGGGCGGGGGTGAGCATAAGGCAGGTGCGTGTATGGGTGTGTGAGTGAGTGAGTGAGTGAGAGGGAGAGAGATTGCCAGTGCATATGTGCTGTTAGGGGGGCTACCGGTGTGTCTATGGACCTGGCAGGGTGANGTGGGGGTGGGGGTGGGGGTGAGCATAAGGCAGGTGCGTGTATGGGTGTGTGAGTGAGTGAGTGAGTGAGAGGGAGAGAGATCGCCAGTGCATATGTGCTGTTAGGGGGGCTACCGGTGTGTCTATGGACCTGGCAGGGTGAGCCCGGGGAGAGAAGACGAAAGAATGGCGTGAGCCGAAGAAGCCGCTGCTCCTGGGTGCGGGAGGCCGAGCCCGTTTGTACGCAGCAGGAGCAGGAGCCCAGCAAGGCCCGCTCTTCAGAAGAGCCTCCATTCCCAGGACAATGGAGCAGGCAAGGCAGAGCCCCTCCCTCCCACACCATCCTGCCCAGCCCTCATTGTGCAGGTGGGGAAACCGAGGCTGGGGAGCCACAGGGCAAGTAAAGTGGGCAGGCTGGGACCGGAACCCAGCCAGCCTCTCAGACCAGGGTTCTTCCATGTCTTGAGTGCCTCTGGGGCTGCAGCTGGGACCCACACCATCCTGCCCAGCCCTCATTGTGCAGGTGGGGAAACCGAGGCTGGGGAGCCACAGGGCAAGTAAAGTGGGCAGGCTGGGACCGGAACCCAGCCAGCCTCTCAGACCAGGGTTCTTCCATGTCTTGAGTGCCTCTGGGGCTGCAGCTGGGGTCCAGAGTTGGACAAATGAAGGAAGGAGTCATGACTGGCGATGTTTGTCAGATGCACTGGGCAAACTTTTGAGGCGAACTCGGTGAGCCTCACACAACCTCTAAAATGTGTGCCATTTTTATCATCCCCATTTTACAGATGGGAACACTGAGGCCCAGAAAGGTAATTTGCTCCAGATCCTACAGCTCATAAGCAGCAGAGCCAGGGTTCAAGACCAGGCCAGCTGGTACCAGAGTCCATGCTTGCGGTCAGTGTACCATGCGGCCTCTTCAAATGTGGAATTCTTGAAACATGGGGACCGTTAAGTCTCTGTCCTTCCAGTTCTGAGCACCGGCCTGGCACATAGCAAGTGCTCAGCGATGCTTGCTGAGTGGGTGAATGAGCGGGAGTGGACCTTCACCAAGAAGACTGCTTCCCAGGGCCCAGGAGTCCAGCTCCCACAGCACGGTTCTACTGCATGTACGTGGCCCCCGCCCCCGCCCCCAGCAGGCAGGTGTTGGCTGTGCCCTCGGCAGGGCCAGGCCCCACAGGGACAAAGCCGGGGGCGCGCCCGGGCGGCCCAGCCCCAGCACAGGCTGAAGCTGTAACAGGCTGGAAATCTCTTTTGTCAAAGCCTGCGCTGCCTCCAACCTCCTTTAATTAAAGACAATTAGTGCTTTCAGCCCCTCTGCACAGCTCAGCTCCCCTGTTTGCAAACACACAGCTGCGGGAGCTTTGTGGGCACCACCCCCCCACCGCCGCTGCCGCCCCCAGTCCCGCTTCCCTAGAGACACACAGAGGTGCCTTTATTATCAGCACCGAGGCTGCAGCGCCAAGAGACGGGCGCCTCCGCTCAAGAAAGGGAAGGGAGCGCTTCCCAGCGAGGCCGGGGAGCGTGAAAAGCCGAGGACCCTGGGGTGGCCTGGCACACGTGGGCCATGGGTCTTGCTTTTCGAGAAATCGCCTGTGGGTGCCAAGCCCAGATGGGGCACCTAAGAGGGACTTGACACCTTCCTTTCTCCTCCTCCGCTTCTCAGAATTTGAGCCACCCATGTGTTTTCTTCCAGAACTCTGTGTCTGATTACAGATGCTGGCCCTGAGTGCTCCCTTAAGAAGAAAGGAAAAGGAAGAAATGACTTTTACTGAGCACCTGTTATATGCTGGGGCCCTGGCTAGACTCTAGCTGCACAGCATAATTCTATTATAGTAGGCAGACTTGCCAAGGCTCAGAATGGCTCAGCAACTTGGCAAAGCACTAGAAAGTACCAGAACCAGTAGTCAAGACAAGGCCTTCTGAGCTGAGCATACTGGTTGGATCTTAGCAAACTGGGGGCCCAGCCTCTTCTTAGACTTCAAACAGTCATCTGGTCTAGCTCTCCACTTGCCTCGGCCCCCAGGGACTGAGCCTCTGCCAAGTGCCAGGCAGTCTTGGGCCCACTCTGGGTGCTGAAAAGAACGTAGACACAGCCATGACCTCCAGGAGCTCCTAGCCAAAGGGGAGCTGCTATGAACAGACCCGTGCACAGCAGCAGCACCCTGTGATAGCAGAGGGCTTTGCAGACTTTTCCAGCGGTGTAGGGGACCTGGGTTTGATCCTTGGTCGGGAAATTTGATTCCACATGCTGCAACTAAAGATCTTGTATGCTGCGATGAAGCTTGAAGCTCCCATGTGCTGCAACTAAGACCCAGCCCAGCCAAATGAATAAATATTTTTCAAAAGAGGACAGTGGGCAAGAGCACTGTAGGCAAAGTCCAGGCATTAAGAGAGAGCCAATTTCAAGAAAGGTGAATGGTTCCGGCAGAAAAGGGATCGCTAAGCCCACTATGAATAAGGGGACAGAGGCCCCGGCAGGCTGAGTGACTAGCCTAAGGTCGCATGGCAAGCAAGTGTTGGAAAGGGAGCCTGACCTCTGAGTGCAGTACTGTAGTCAGCCCATGAAGGTCTTCCCCACTGGACTCTTGACTCTAGGGGGAAGTCATGTCTGGTTTTGCTCACTTTTATAGCCTGGGGCCTTGCCCAGTCCTGACCTGGGCAGGAGCTTAATACATATCTGCTGAGTCAATGAAATGGCCCAGTGGAGGCCTGTGAGAGACTTGCTGGCCTCCACTCTCCCTTCTGACGTTCAGGACAGACATCGCCAATCCATCACCACATTTTTCTGCTTAGTCCAGAAGGGCCGCAGGCAGACTCCTTGGAGCTGGTATATGTGATGAAATCACTGCAGAGTCAAGTCCAGGCTCACAATTTGCAGATGAGAATTTCCAAGTAGGATGTTCCCAAATGGGGAGGAAGGTACAATACTAATGATAGTTCAACATTTACTGAGTGATTTTCACATACTAGGCACTGTTCCAAGCTCTTAATATATACTTAAGTCCTACAGCACCCACGACATGGGTATTTTTCTTCTCATTTTCCAGAGAGCGAAGTTGAGGTACAAAGAAGTTAAGTAACTGACCCTAGAGCATATGTGGGTGCTAAGTCGCTTCAGTTGTGTCCAGCTCTTCGTGACACCTTGGACTGTAGCCCACCAGGCTCCTCTGTCCATGGGATTCTCCAGGCAAGAATCTCATGCCAGTCAGAATGGCTGTTATCAGAAGGTCTACAAACAATAAACAGTGGAGAGGGTGCAGGGAAAAAGGGACCCTCTTACACCATTGGTAGAAATGCAAACTAGTACAGCTACTATGAAGAACAGTGTGGAGATTCCTTAAAAACCTGGAAATAGAACTGCCATGTGACCTAGCAGTCCCACTGTTGGGCATACACACTGAGGAAACTAGAATGAAAGAGACACATGTACCCCAATGTTCGTTGCAGCACTGTTTACAATAGCTAGGACATGGAAGCAACCTAGATGTCCATCGGTAGATGAATGGATAAGAAAGCTGTAGAACATATATACACAATGGAGTATTACTCAGCCATTAAAAAGAATACATTTGAATCAGTTCTAATGAGGTGGATGAAACTGGAGCCTATTATACAGACTGAAGTAAGTCAGAAAGAAAAACACCAGCACAGTATATTAATGCATATATATGCTGCTGCTTCTGCTAAGTCACTTCAGTCGTGTCCGACTCTGTGTGACCCCATAGACGGCAGCCCACCAGGCTCCCCCATCCCTGGGATTCTCCAGGCAAGAATACTGGAGTGGGTTGCCATTTCCTTCTCCAATGCATGAAAGAGAAAAGTGAAAGTAAAGTCGCTCAGTCTGTCCGACCGTTAGCGACCCCATGGACTGCAGCCCACCAGGCTACTCCGTCCATTGGATTTTCCAGGCAAGAGTACTGGGGTGGGGTGCCATTGCCTTTCCCCAATGCATATATATGGAAAGATGGTAATGATGACCCTATATGCTAGAGACACAGATGTAAAGAACAGTCTTTTGGACTCTGTGGGAGAAAGCAAGGGTGGGATGATTTGAGAAAATAGCATTGAAATGTGTATTATAATATGTGAAACAGATTGCCAGCCCAGGTTTGATGCATGAGACAGGGTGCTCAGGGCTGGTGCACTGGGATGACCTTGAGAGATGGGATGGGGAGGGAGGTGGGAGAGGGGGTTCAGGATGGGGGACACATATACACCCATGGTTGATTCATGTCAATGTATGGCAAAAACCACTACAATATTATAATTAGCCTCCAATTAAAATTAATTAATTAATTAATTAAAAAATAAAGGCAATGGAACTTATCAAAAAAAAAAGCAAGAAATATTTGCTTAAAAATGAAAAAAAGATGCAAATTTATCCCAAAGAAACTATTATTTTGAATTGTAGGATATCATCGTGCCTGTGGAAAAGTTGCCATTTCTTCAATATATATATATACATTGCTTTATTGCCTCAGGGGAATGTTACGTCTCCTTTTCCANAATTAAAATTAATTAATTAATTAATTAAAAAATAAAGGCAATGGAACTTATCAAAAAAAAAGCAAGAAATATTTGCTTAAAAATGAAAAAAAGATGCAAATTTATCCCAAAGAAACTATTATTTTGAATTGTAGGATATCATCGTGCCTGTGGAAAAGTTGCCATTTCTTCAATATATATATATACATTGCTTTATTGCCTCAGGGGAATGTTACGTCTCCTTTTCCATTGAATACATGCATATTTAGTTGTGTTTATATAAGAACAGAAGAACTTTTGAGCAGAGAAAAAGGAGGGACTCGAGGACAAGTGTGACTTTCTGACCTAAGATTTATGGTTTCTCCTTGATGTGGAGACAGTTATGCATGTAAATCTTTGAGCACTAAGAAGTGAATCTATTCCCTATGCTCTGTGCTTTGTGGTGGTAAAAGAGAGCTCAGCAAGAACAGATGTGGCCATTGGCTCAGTTACCCAATGAAAACAAGTAATTGCCATGGCAACTGGAGAATATTATGGGGGGCACAAACTGACTTCTAAGACTCAGCATGCTTTATGCTATAGGTATCACATATGTAAAGTTGCTTGCGGTGTAGATTTCCTTCCTATGTACACTGAAGTGACGTGAAGTGAAGGCGCTCAGTTGTGTCCAACTCTTTGTGACGCCATGGACTGTATCCTACCAGGCTCCTCAGTCCATGGAATTTTCTAGGCAAGAGTACTGGAGTGGGTCGCCATTTCCTTCTCCAGGGGATCTTCCCAACCTAGGGATCAAACCCGGGTCTCCCGCACTACAGGCAGACATTTTACTGTCTGAGCCACCAGGGAAGCCTCCTATGTACACTACTACAGTATTAAAAAACTAAATTTTTTTTTCCTGCCTCTGATACCCTCTAGTTTTACTTTGATCCCAAACTGAACAAACTGGAAAGAACATATAGTCCTTGATGTCAGAATGACAAAATGTACTATTAAAAGATGTAAATAAATGGTGAACTATCACAAAAAGATGAAAGGATGCCTACTTACAAACAACTCAGGGAATAGAAAGCTCAGGTTATGTTTGAGAGCGTTTCAGCTACCCTTTAAAATAGCTGCACACTGATCCAAAGGTGTATTCTTAGTTGTATTTGTTTAATCCCTTTGCCAACCACAGGTTCTTTCTGCTTGAAAAGCGACAACAAAACTGAATGGTTAAACTGATTCCTGAAGCAAATGAAAATGAACGGTGTTGATGCACTAAAGGTAAAAGTAAGTAGTTAAGCATCTGCAATGTTTACTGCTTTTCCTGTTATAGGAACTTGGAAACACACAACAAACATAAGTGAAAGTGGAAGTGAAGTCACTCAGTCGTGTCTGACTCTTTACGACCCCAAGGACTGTAGTCTACCAGGCTCCTCCTTCCATGGGATTTTCCAGGCAAGAATACTGGAGTGGGTTGCCATTTCCTTCTCCAGGAGATCTTCCCAATCCAGGAATTGAACCCGGGTCTCCCGCATTGTAGGCAGACACTTTACCATCTGAGCCACCTGGAAAGTCCTTACTCTGTGGTCAACAGTCTCCATATTGTGAACAATGTTTAAAANAATACTGGAGTGGGTTGCCATTTCCTTCTCCAGGAGATCTTCCCAATCCAGGAATTGAACCCGGGTCTCCCGCATTGTAGGCAGACACTTTACCATCTGAGCCACCTGGAAAGTCCTTACTCTGTGGTCAACAGTCTCCATATTGTGAACAATGTTTAAAACTTAACTTTGGCACATAGAAACCTGGGATTAGTGCAGCCTTACTAGAGAATTTCTCTGAATGTGAAAACAATTTTCTAGGAGCTGGAATTGGTAAAACTTCTGCAAGTTAGATTCCAGTCCCTGCCACCTGCCAAGCAGAGTCACCAGGAAGAGCAATATATGTGGTGCCTGTGCCCCTCTCACTTGTTTAAAAGAACCTAACTAGGTCATGTTCTTACCTTCCCCCATTACAAAGAAAGTTGGTGTTATCTTGAAATATGAGAACTGACTGTCAAATGTTACTCATTTCTGGAAAGAAAGGAAACATGCTAGTTAAAAATACCAGTTACTTTAATTCTGAAACATGAAATACATCTGTTTGTTCTTGGAGTTGCTTTGTGGTTCAGGGAAACTACCCCAAAATAGTAATAAATAGGTATTGATTCTGGCTGAATGTCCCCATAGATACTGGGTTTTGGGGCATTACATTTTCTTTTTTTCTTTTTAATTTAATTTTTATTTTATTTTACTTTACAATACTGTATTGGTTTTGCCATACATTGACATGAATCTGCCACGGGTGTATATGAGCTCCCCATCCTGAACCCCCCTCCCATCTCTCACCCCATCTCNTGTATCCTGGTGGGCTGAGGTCCATGGCTGTCTCTTATACACATCTAGATGTGTATAAGAGACAGATATTGACATGAATCCGCCACAGGTGTACACGAGCTCCCGATCCTGAACCCCCCTCCCACCTCCCACCCCATATCATCTCTCTGGATCATCCCCGTGCACCAGCCCCAAGCATCCTGTATCCTGTATCGAACATAGACTGGTGCTTCGTTTCTTACATGATAGTATACATGTTACAGTGCCATTCTCCCAAATCATCCCACCCTCGCCCTCTCCCTCAGAGTCCAAAAGTCCGTTCTATACATCTGTGTCGCTTTTGCTGTCTCGCATACAGGGTCATCATTACCATCTCTCTAAACTCCATATATATGTGTCAGTATACTGTATTGGTATTTTTCTTTCTGGCTTACTTCACTCTGTATAATCAGCTCCAATTTTATCCATCTCATTAGAACTGATTCAAATGTATTCTTTTTAATGGCTGAGTAATACTTCATTGTGTATATGTACCACAGCTTTCTTATCCATTCATCTAGGACATCTAGGTTGTTTCCATGTCCTTGATTTTAGTTCCAGCTTGTGTAATGCAAGAAAAAGTTGATCTCAGACTGCTTTCAATGCCAAAATGTAGCAACTTTGGGACTCTAGTCCTTAATTGTACCATATAGTTCCAAATATTTTAAGAATTCAAAGCTCATTGATGTCATTGATCAAAGAAACATAATAATTATGATATATTCCCAATGAGGTCAGTTTTCCAAATATGTTTTCCTTAAAAGTTAAATATTACTTCTCAGCTTGAATATTTAATTAGAGCTGTAAATCAAGGAGAACTGGAACACAAATTATTGATATACTTCTTGGTCAATCAGAGGAGACATTATAATTAACATTTTTATTAATTAAGATGTTTTATATATATAATCAAAGTTAAAAGATAAACAACCAAAAGATATTTGCAACATAGTAAATATATTATTTAAATCTAAAATATATAAAGCTCTCATGTGGAGAAGGAAATGGCAACCCACTCCAGTATTCTTGCCTGGAGAATCCCAGGGATGGGGGAGCCTGATGGGCTGCCGTCTATGGGGTCACACAGAGTCAGACACGACTGAAGTGACTTAGCAGCACATAGATAAATAAGAAAAGGAAAAAGGATGCTATAAAAATATGAAAATATGTATAGAGAAGTCACAAAAGAGAAAGTCTGAGTATCAGAAATAGTGCAATTAATGCTATAAGAAAATCACTCATTATGCTAATGTTTTACATTGACTATGATTATACATTGACTAATAAATAAGGAAACTGAAACTTCATTCATAGATTGTGGAAGTGTGCATTGGTATAATCACCTTGTTTAACATTTTGAGGGAATCTAGTCATGTTGAAAATATCCATACCCTATAACTCAACAACTGTCATGATGTCTACCCTAATAGAAAAACACCTCCAACAAGGTCTAAACAGACAGATATGAAGTTGTTCACTGAAAAACTGTTTATAACAGCAAAAAGATGCTGTCAGTACAGAAACAGGTTTTAAAATATAGAAGATTACCAGAATGGAAGAGTGTACAGTAATAAACTGAATAAAATAGGTCTATTTTTTAGCACAATAAATTTTTAAAATGCCAGCGGCAAAGTGATTGAATAATATGCCATTTACATACAATTTTTGAAAGAGCTGCAAATTGTGTTATATTCATTGATGTGCATATATTTGTTGAAATATAAAATAAGAACTGATAGAATAAATATAAAATTCATAATAATGAGTGAAATGGGAATGATGGACAATGGACATTCTTTTTTTGTTTTTTGGAAATGGAAATGTTAAATGTACTTATAATTTTGCTTTTATTAATACTTATGAAGCAAATAATAAAATGCTAGTGTTTATTAATTTCAGCATGTAATTGTCTATAATACTTGTAATTTTCTGCTTTTAATTTTTTCAAAAATAATTTTGGAAATACGTAGTATATAAGTACATCTAAATACTTAGATACTTCAAAGTAAGTAAAGATATTTAGGGATTGAAAAATATATTTAACTGAATCAGTCAAGATTCTTATGTATTTTTTGATCATATTACTTTTTGCTCAACAAAAACTAAAATGAACACACTGCCTCTTTACTTAACATAGGATAGGATGAATTTATTCAACAAAATTAATGAGAGTTAAGCATTAGCTTGATATGCAAAATCTAAAGAATGCTAACAAAGTGTCTAGAATTCCCAACTCCTCTGAGATGGGAGAGAGATGTAGAATAATCTTCCACATATTTGCACATTAAAAGAACATCTACAAACCGAAGGACCAAAGAATTCATGTTCTGATAAGTGAGTGTTTCATATTTTTATAGTGTTTCAAACTTAAAAACTGGTAGATGTGTGACATTTACATTGCCTAAGAAAATGTAGAGAGAAATATTGTGATTATTTGTAGGGTATTCTGGTATGGAAACAGAAAATTTTAAAGTTTTAATTTACATATTAAAACTATAGAAATTACAGCATTTCTTGAATGTTATGACCTTCAAAATAATCTGAATAATCTGTTTTTAAAAAAACAAGTAAACAATTACCAGTACTTTGTAAAGAATGGTAAACAAAATGACAAGAAGTGGGTAGAATCTCATTAGAGGATAGCTTTAAACTTTTATGGCTTTAAAAAATTACCTTTAAAACATTATAAACCATTAAGTAAGCAAAGGGGGAAAATCCAGCAGATCTTTTTGTCAACAGGGCAAGATTTTTACTTTCTTGATTATCTGAAACCAGAACCAATAATCTTATTTCTAATGTCAGTAAGTGTTTCTTTGAATAGCAGTAGTCCATTTACAAAAAATATATACTTATCTGTGAAGGAGCTTGATTTCAAATATGAATCCAGAAGAGTAAATATAAGGTTTCTGTAATTGAAGCCAGTCCGTGTTCCTGACAAAGGAACCAGGATAAAACTAGGAGAATGAAATGTAGTAGGGTCAGAACAAGAGAGAAGGTGGGAAATAAAAATTAACTTGGGATAAAATAGAGAAAAGTGGCTTGGGGAATAATTCAAGCAGGAAACAAAGAAGTAACATATCTGGGAAAAGAGAAAGGAAGAAAGGCCTAGGGAACCTGGGCTTTGTTGACTCTATGAGTTATTGTGGAGACTGGCTTGTCTTACATAGATGAAGCTAGTATTCAGGAAAAGCTCCATCTTCAGCTAACCACACATGCAACAGAGTACTGTTTTCGTCTAAATTAATTTCCCAATGGGACTTCCCTGGTCGCTCAGCTGTTAAAGAATCCCCCTGCAATGCAGGAGACCCTAGTTTGATTCCTGGATTGGGAAGAGCCACTGGAGACGGGATAGGCTACCCACTCCAGTATTCTTGGGCTTTGCTTGTGCCTCAGCTGGTAAAGAGTCCACCTGAAATGCAGGAGACCTAGATTTGATCCCTGGGTTCAGAAGATCCCCTGGAGAAGGGAAAGGCTACCCAATCCAGTATTCTGGACTCGAGAATTCCATGGAATACAGTCCCTGGGGTTGTAAAGAGTCAGACACAACTGAGCGACTTTCACTTTCAGTTTCCAAATATTTGGGAACTAGTGTGTTAAACTACAATACTCTGAAGAAAAGGAAAAAGAGGAGTTCACTATTCATTATGGGACTTCGGTTCAGTTCAGTTCAGTTCAGTCTCTCAATCGTGTCCGACTATTTGCAAACCCCTGGACTGCACAATGCCAGGCCTCCCTGTCCATCACCAACTCCTGGAGTATACTCAAGCTCATGTCCATTGAGTCGGTGATGCCATTCAACCATCTCACCTCTGTCATCCCCTTCTCCTCCTGCCTTCAATCTTTCCCAGTATCAGGGTCTTTCTAATGAGTTAGTACTTCGCATCAGGTGACCAAAGTATTGGAGTTTCAGCTTCAGCATCACTCCTTCCAAGTGAATATTCAGGACTGATATCCTTTAGGATGGACGGGTTGGATCTCCTTGCAGTCCAAGGGACTCTCAAGAGTCTTCTCCACACCACAGTTCAAAAGGATCAGTTCTTTGGCACTCAGCTTTCTTTGTAGTCCAAACTCACACCCATACATGACTACTGGAAAAACCATAGCTTTGACTAGACATAGTTTTGTTGGCAAAGTAATACCTCTCCTTTTCAATATGCTGTCTAGGTTGGTCATACTTTTCTTCCAAGGAGCAAGCGTCCTTTAATTTCATGGCTCCAGTCACCATCTGCAGTGATTTTGGAGCCCCCCTAAAATAGTCTGTCACTGTTTCTTGTTTCCCCATCTATTTCCCATGAAGTGATGGGACCAGATGCCATAATCTTAGTTTTCTGAATGATGAGTTTGAAGCCAACTTTTTTCACTCTCCTCTTTTACTTTCATCAAGAGGCTCTTTAGCTCTTCTTCACTTTCTGCCATAAGGGTGGTGTCATCTGCATAGCTGAGGTTATTGATATTTCTCCCAGCAATCTTGATTCCAGCTTGTGCTTCATCCAGCCCAGCGTTTCTCATGATGTACTCTGCATATAAGTTAAATAAGCAAGGTGACAATATACAGCCTTGACATACTCCTTTCCCGATTTGGAACCTGTCTGTGTTCCATGTCCAATTCTAACTGTTGCTTCCTGGCCTGCATACAGATTTCTCATGAGGCAGGTCAGGTGGTCTAGTATTCCTATTTCATTAAGAATTTTCCACAGTTTGTTGTGGTCCACACAGTCAAAGTCTTTGGTGTAATCAATAAAGCTGAAGTAGGTATTTTTCTGGAACTCTCTTGCTTTTTTGATGATCGAATGGATGTTGGTAATTCGATCTCTGGCTCCTCTGCCTTTTCTAAATCCACCTTGAACATCTGGAAGTTCACAGTTCACGTATTGCTGAAGCCTGGCTTGGAGAATTTTGAGCATTACTTTACTAGCGTGTGAGATGAGTGCAGTTGTGTGGTAGTTTGAGCATTCGTTGGCATTGCCTTTGTTTGGGATTGGAATGAAAACTGACCTTTTCCAGTCCTGTGGCCACTGCTGAGTTTTCCAAATTTGCTGACATATTGAGTGCAGCACTCTCACAGCATCATCTTTTAGGATTTGAAATAGCTCAACTGGAATTCCGTCATATCCACTAGCTTTGTTCTTAGTGATCCTTTCTAAGGCCTACTTGACTTCACATTCCAGGATGTCTGGTTCTAGGTGAGTGATCACACCTTCGTGATTATCTGGGTTGTGAAGATCTTTTTTATATAGTTCTTTGTGTATTCTTACCACCTCTTCTTAATATCTTCTGCTTCTGTTAGGTCCATACCATTTCTGTCCTTTATCGAGCCCATCTTTGCATGAAATGTTCCCTTGGTATCTCTAATTTTCTTGAAGAGTTCTCCAGTCTCTCCCATTCTGTTCTTTTCCTCTATTTCTTTGCATTGATACCTGAGGAAGGCTTTCTTATCTCTCCCTGCTATTCTTTGGAACTCTGCATTAAAATGGATATATCTTTCCTTTTCTCCTTTGCCTTTCACTTCTCTTTTATCAGCTATTTGTAAGGCCTCCTCAGACAACCATTTTGCCTTTTTACATTTTTTTCCCTTGGGGATGGTCTTGATCTCTGCCTCTTATACCATGTCATTAACCTCTACCTATAGTTCTTCAGGTACTCTAACAGATATAATCCCTTGACTCTATTTGTCACTCCCACTGTATAATTGTAGGGGATTTGATTTAGGTCATACCTGAATGGTCTAGTGGTTTTCCCTACTTTCTTCAATTTGAGTCTGAATTTGGCAATAAGGAGTTCACGATCTGAGCCACAGTCAGCTCCCTGTCTTGGTTTAGTTGACTGTATAGAGCTTCTCCATCTTTGGCTGCAAGGAATATAATCAATCTGATTTCGATATTGACCATCTAGTGATGTCCATGTGTAGAGTCTTCTCTTGTTTTGTTGGAAGAGGGTGTTTGCCAATGCGTTCTCTTGGCAAAACTCTATTAGCCTTTGCCCTGCTTCATTCTGTACTCTAAGGTCAAACTTGCCTGTTACTTCAGGTATCTCTTGACTTCCTACTTTTGCATTCCAGTCCCCTATAACAAAAAAGACATCTTTGGGGGGTGTTAGTTCTAAAAAGTCTTGTAGGTCTTCATAGAACTGTTCAACTTCAGCTTCTTCAGCATTATTGGTCCTGTCTCTTATACACATCTAGATGTGTATAAGAGACAGACATTCCAGTCCCCTATAACAAAAAAGACATCTTTGGGGGGTGTTAGTTCTAAAAAGTCTTGTAGGTCTTCATAGAACTGTTCAACTTCAGCTTCTTCAGCATTATTGGTCAGGGCATAGGCTTGGATTACTGTCATATTGAATGGTTTGCCTTGGAAACGAACAGAGGTCATTGTGTCGTTTTTGAGACTGCATCCAAGTACTGCATTTTGGACTCTTTTGTTGATTATGATGGCTCCTCCGTTTCTTCTGAGGGATTCCTGCCCACAGTAGGAGATATAATGGTCATCTGACTTAAATGCACCCATTCCAGTCCATTTTAGTTCGCTGATTTCTAAAATGTCGATGTTCACTCTTGCCATCTCCTGTTTGACCACTTCCGATTTTCCTTGATTCGTGAACCTAACATTCCAGGTTCCCAATTCCAAAGAAAGGCAATGCCAAAGAATGCTCAAACTACCGCACAATTGCACTCATCTCACATGCTAGTAAAGTAATGCTCAAAATTCTCCAAGCCAGGCTTCAGCAATATGTGAACCGTGAACTCCCTGATGTTCAAGCTGGTTTTAGAACAGGCAGAGGAACCAGAGATCAAATTGCCAACATCCACTGGATCATGGAAAAAGCAAGAGAGTTCCAGAAAAACATCTATTTCTGTTTTATTGACTATGCCAAAGCCTTTGACTGTGTGGATCACAATAAACTGTGGAAAATTCTGAAAGAGATGGGAATACCAGACCACCTAACCTGCCTCTTGAGAAATCTGTATGCAGGTCAGGAAGCAACAGTTAGAACTGGACATGGAACAACAGA